>NW_026844366.1:210767752-211307875 GCF_025583915.1 Anolis sagrei ordinatus | reverse complement strand
CATCATTGTTGGCAGTTGTAATGGTCTCAGGAAGGGAGTGCAGGTATTGCAAGTCCCATCATCCATGGTGCACCCTCCTCCAAATTGCAGCAGGATGTAGAGTGAATCATGGAGACTCAGTGTGCCAAGTTTGGTCTTTATCGGTAATTGGATGACGGTTGCAGTGGTCTCAGGAACTGAGCGAAGGTACTGCAAGTCCCATAATCCATGGTCCATCCCTGGCCAAACCACACCAGGGCGTAAAGTGGGTCATGAGAGGTCTATGTGCCAAGTTTGGTCTAGATCAGTCATTGGATGAAGGTCACAGTGGTCTCAGAAAGTGAGTGATAGTACTGCAAGTCCCATCATCCATTGTCAAATTCTTCCAAACCGCACCAGGATGTAGAGTGGGTCATGCTGGGTCTCTGTGTAAATTGTGGTCCTGATCCATCATTGTTGGCAGTTGTAATGGTCTTAGGAAGGGAGTGCAGGTATTGCAAGTCCCATCGTCCATGGTGCATCCTCCTTCAAACTGCACCTGGATGTAGAGTGCGTCATGGATACTCAGTGTGCATTGGATGAGGGTTGCAGTGGTCTCAGGAATTGAGCGAAGGTACTGCAAGTCCCATAATCCATAATCTTGAGAAATTTCAAGATGAGATTGGCCACAAAATCTAAGAGTATAATGATGATGATGATGATGATGATTATTATTATTCTTTACCTGGTTCAGGGCAACAGGAGCGGAGGAATGACCTGAGCCACCCCATCCATGCAGACAATTGCCTCCTGGATCCTGAAGCCAATGAATGTTGGAAGGAGCCGCCTGCTTACACCTTCCGAGATTACAGGTGGGCCTCCCATGATGGAGAGACGTGATTGGGATCCAAAGTGAATTTAATCGATTACTGGGCCAAGACTAACAGGATGTATATCAACAGGGAGAAATATACGGTACTATACTATGACAGGAAAAAAAAAAATGAAACTCAGAGATACAGGATGGGAGACACCTGTCTTGGAAACAGTCCATGTGGAAGGGATCTCGGGGTCTTAGTGGGCCACAAGCTGAACATGAGCCACCTCTGTGATGCAGCACTTGAAAAGGCCAATTTATTTATCATGTCAGTATCAACCAGACAATTGCATTCCATTTTAAACAAATTTTTAACAAACAGACAAAACAAAGTTTGCAAGCTTGGTAGTTGATTAANCCTCTGTCCGATACAAACACTCTTCTTTATTATATATATAGATATAGATATAGATAGATATAGATATAGATAGATTGTGAAATAATGTCTTCAGAGCAGGCTTTCGTTCCATTCTTATTTGTTATGTTTTCTGATTTACTCCAGATTCCATTGTTTTCTCTGCTTGCTCCTTCCTTCTTTTGTGTCATTTATTAAACCTCTCTTCTTTCTCACTTCACATTCTGCAACAGACTTCATTTCACTATGTACTCAGATTACGGTCATTTCTGCCACAATGTTTTGTTACTTCTATGGATAAATGGAAGGTAGATCCACCCTGCTATTCCTCTCTTTAAAAAAAAATTGTTTTCAGCAGACCTAACAGGAGACCTTGGATGGTGCAATGAGTTAAACCCTTGTGCCGGCAGGACTGCTGACTGAAAGGTCGGCGGCTCGAATCCAGGGAGAGGAGTGAGCTCCCATCTGTCAGCTCCAGCTTTCCATGCGGGGACATGACAGAAGCCTCCTGCAGGATGGAAAACATCCGGGCATCTCCTGAGCAATGTCCTTGCAGACAGCCAATTCTCTTACACCAGAGGCAACTTGCAAAACAACTTGTTTTGTTGTTGTTTACAATTGTGATTGTTTTTATATCTTTATATCTGATGTTTTTAATGTGTTGTGTTTTATTTGTAATTTTTGGGCTTTTCCCTTGTAAGCTGCCCCAAGTCCCCTTGGGGAGATGGTTGGCAGAGTATAAAAATAAAGTTGTTATTATCTATATAAATAAAAATGTAATGTTCGTTTGTGGGATTAACAGAACTCAAAAACCACTGGACAAATTGACACCAAATTTGGAAACAAGACATCTAACAACCCAATGTATGTCCTTCACTCAAAAAAGTTGATTTTGTCATTTGGGAGTTGTAGTTGCTGGGATTTATCATTAACCTATAATCAAAGAGCATTCTGAACTCCACCAGTGATGGAATTGAACCAAACATGGCACACAGAACTCCCGTGACCAACAGAAAACACTAGAAGGGTTTGGTGGTCATTGAGCTTGAGTTTTGGAGTTGTAGTTCACCTACATCCAGAGAGCACTGGACTCAAACAATGATGGATCTAGACCAAACTTGGCACAAATATTCCATATACCCAAATATGAACACAGATGGAGTTTGGGGGAAATAGACCTTCACATTTGGGAGTTGTAGTTACTGGGATTTATAGTTCACGTACAATCAAAGAGCATTCTGAACCCCACAAATGACAGAATTGGGGCAAACTTCTCACACTGAACCCCCATGACCAACAGAAAATACTTAAGGCCATCCAGTCCGACTCCCATGAGCAGGGCAACAAAGAGCCCTCCAGCCATAGATATAGATAGACAGATATGATTCACACACACACAAATATAGTATCATAGATTTGAAAGGGCCAACGAGTGGCCACTCATAAAAACACAGAAAAGCACAGCGGAAGAGACTTAAAAAGCCAAAAAACAACCAATACATTACAACGCATGCACAAAACCACATATACACACCAGCACACATATATAAACATACACATACACATATATCCACACACAAAACACACATATACACTGGGCCACAGCAACATGTGGCAGGGAATGGGTAGTTGTTGTTGTTGTTGTTGTTATTTTCTCAAGTCGCTCCTGACATGAGAGGAAAAAAGCAGACCTGACAAAAATGAGGTGATAGAAGCCTACCAGGCAATATAACATCAAGCTAAAAAAAAGGACTGAATGCAATATTTCTATTTCTAAGCTTCAAGGATGATGTATTATTAGAGTCATTTGTTATACATCAACTATGGATTTTGCTGCTCAAGGCTCCTTTTACGTCTAAGTAGCAAACATATATACCCGATTAGGGTTGGCAGTTTACCACTATTCTGCTGAGATCCCCAACAGCTTTGTTACCTGCTTCAAAGAAACCGCAAAATGGATGTGCCAGTAACCAGCAGCAACCATAAATATTTTATCAGTATGGATATAGGATGTGGAGTGAGACACCCCTTTGCTGTCCCTTCTGCTTACTTACCGCTCTATTCTGCATTGGTCAGACCTCACCTGGAATAACACTGTGTCCAGTTTTGAGCAACACAATTCAAGAAGGATATTGACAAACTGAATGTGTCCAGAGAAGGGCGACCCAAATGACTAAAGAGTTGGAAGCCAATCCCTACAAATTGCAGTACAGAGAGCTAGGTATATGTTTACTCTGGAGAAGAGAAGGTTAAGAGGGGACATGATAGCTGTGTGCATTTTTGCATGACAAAGTACTGGACAGGATGGCCCTTGTGGTCTCTTCCAACTCTACACGATTTTGGTCCAACTTACCTATCCGAACGTATCTCTCCTTATGAACCATCTAGAACGTTAAGATCTTCTGGGGAGGCCCTGCTCTTGCTCTCGCCTTCTTCGCTGATGTGTCTTGGTGAGAGACAGGGCCTTCTCAATGGTGGCCCCTTGACTGTGGAACGCCCTGCCTAGAGATATAAGATCAACTCCCTCCCTCTTGACTTTTCGAAAAAAGGTGAAAACCTGGCTTTTTGAGCAGGCCTTCCTAAATACGGCATACCTAAACAGAATTATGGAACTACTTGATAACGCAATGGAATAATGATTTGACATGGAGACGCTCACGGTAATGTTTTAAGGCTTTGTACGGTTTTTATATTTTTATATCATATGCTATTGTTTTTAACAGAATTTCTTGGTTGTTTTTACTTGTTATAATTGCTGAGGCATCAAATTGTTGCCAATTTGTGAACCGCTCCGAGTCGCCTCTGGGCTGAGAGGGGCGGTATATAAATATAGTAAATAAATAAATAAATAAATAAATAAATAAAACTCTATGACTATTCAATAAGTCCTCCAGTCCCTGAGGTGGGGTGGAAGCTCTCCATTTCTCTTTAGTATGCAAGAATCAAAGGTCTGTCCTTCAATAAATTCCCAGGCATTGAGAACCGACAGAGAGAGAGGAATGGATCACTATAATTTCATTCAGTAATTCAAGTAACAGGCAAATCCCAGCATGAAATAGTAGACGAAGCATGAGAGTGATCCCATGAGTAATCAGTATCAGTCAAAGTTGTTGGGAGAGTTTAAATTAGTTGTCAACCTCTATCTGACTCATTCTCATAGACGTGCAGCTACATTCAGAGAGGCAGGCAAGCAGGCTTTCTGAAGATGGTCTAGCAATGACTCTCGAGCCTTGCAGGCGTAAAGGCAAAAAGCTGTCTATTGCACATGATTTACAATCCTGATACACAAGTCAATGCAAGAACTCTTGGCTGCTGTTGCAGAGGGGGTGAGGCTTAGAAAGACTTGTCACTCATATTTAGCATTCACCCCTGCCTCGAGCAATGCTTCCCTTCTTTCACACAATCTGCTGGTGTCAGTGGATTTCTGGCAGAAGAGCAAGGGAGGCACTTGGAAGGAGACAGCTTGCTTGGGAAAGTGAAATGGAACAAGAAGAGTACACTGGTACGAATCGGGGAAGTGAAAAAGCTGCCTAAAGAAGAGACAACAGCCAGCCATGAACCATCAACACAGCTGTGATGGAGGGAGACTGAGCATATGAAGAAACAGAGGCCTTCAGACTGCCACCACAGTAATATTATGATCCAATATTACATTGCAATGTGAGGCATCATCTGGAATCCTTTTCATGCACTACCGTAGTTATGGAGCACCTGGCGGCACAGTGGGTTAAACCCTTGTGCCGGCAGAACTGCTGACCAAGAGGTCAGTGGTTTCAATCCAAGGAGAGTGAGTTGAGCTCCCTCTGTCAGCTCCAGCTCCCCATGTGTGGACATGAGAGAAGCCTCCCACAAGGATGGTATAACATCAAAACATCCTGGCATCCCCTGGACAATGTCCTTGCAAGCGGCCAATTCTCTCAATCAGAAGCGACTTTTCATAGTTCCTCCTTTCCATTTTCAGCTTTTAGATGTTAATTTTGTAATATGGCTATTTGCTGGGGGGGGGGGGATCCTATACCATTTTGTCAGTATTTTCTGTTGCATTTTTTCTATCTTTAAATGTTTACGTTTTTTTTAATTGAATTTATACACAGTTCTAAATCCTTCTGATTACCATTTATTTTCTCTTTCCATACTTCTAACAGGGTGGGTTTCAAATTATATTGGTTATCTATTAGTTTGTTATGTATGAATCCCATAATGCCTTTCCTTTCCTCAGTTTTCCATTGTAATATTTTATTTAGATCTGTCTCGGGACCTTCCTTCTTCTTCCATTCTGTGCCATTTATGTTCCTATCCACCTTATTGAACTATTTACTCTTTAATCAATTTGTATGTTCCCCCCCGCCCTTCCAAAATTGGTTTGCTGTTGCTTGATACTTGTTTATTACTGTTATGCTGTTTGTGCTATTTTAATTTGTAATTTGTTGTTGTTTTTGCTTTTAATCTGTATGTTGCCTGGGCTTGGCCCCATGTAAGCCACCTCAAGTCCCCTTGGGGAGATGGAGGCGGGGTAGAAAAATAAAGTTCTTCTTCTTCTTCTTTTGCGACATTCCATGCCATAACAACCAATTGCTAAGCCTGCATTTGTCTCTTAACACCTTCCAGTCTTTTGTTGTTCCATCTGATGCCTGGGTAACCCATTCTGGAGCTTTTCCAGCGTATGCTACACCAGATCGATCCTGAGATAGCATATTCAAACTGGGAGGGAAGGGCTCACTAATACAGTGGCCAAGAAGGAAGCAAAACAAGGGAGAAGTTGGCTGCCTAGACTTAGTAGACCCTGTTTTTTAAATTATTATTATTATTATTATTTACAACATTTCTACCCCGCCCTTCTCAACCTGAGGGGGGACTCAGGGCGGCTAACATGGGCAGCAATTCAATGCCGCAAATCACAATATAATAACAATATAAAACCATAAATACATAATAGATTAAAAACAATAACTTCGTTGTTTGCTTTCTATTGCCACTGTTGTGCAACTCTGGAGTAAAGTGCAACCACATACATATTTCACTAACAAGATTCTAGTCATTGTGTTTTCTATTTTGTAGAAATGCACTCTTTTGAACTGAACTCTTTTTAGATTGTAAGACTTGGCAACAATATTTCTATGGATTGTCAAACTGGCTTCGTTTATTCATTCAGGTTCCTCACAGGGCCTCCTGGGTTTTCCAACCAGCCTCCTCCTCAACATCACACATCACTTTTTTTTTTCTTTTTTTTTTTTTGCAGCCATAAGCATTTAGGAAACAGATGACACCATGTGGCAATCTCCCATTCTATCCGGCAGTTCACGCCTAAAAGGAAGCAAATTGCAGTTTTGTTTTTGCACATAAAGACAGCTTTTTGAGAGATAGCACTGGAATTTAACCCGGGGTTAGCCATGTTTGTGTCTCCCACACAAAACACAATGACAGGCATCAAAGGGTTCTTGTATTATTAAAAGCATTTTCCTAGTCAGTTACTCCCACTGATTTTTGCAATAATTCATTTTTGCATCATTGCTTCATTAATGTATTTTATTGTATTCTAAGGAAGTTGTGCACCTCAAGCTTTTCATGTGAATTTTATTGATAACAAATATAAAACATTTCCCCCTTCCTGGATCAAACACAGTACAGTGAGACCTCAGTACCTGTTGAAGTTTGGTTCCAGGTCTCTCCATGAATACTAAAATCGATGGACACTCAAGTCCCACTATACACAATGGACCTGTAAAATGGCTCAAATCCATGAAATAGCAGGAAATGGCAGCAGACTCTGCCTAGACATCGGTGTAGTGCTCAGTATGCAGCCAAAGCAAGACTTGTTTGAATCCCTCCCCCCCCCAAATATTTTTGAGCCATGGTTGGTTGAATCTATGGATGTAGAACCCATAGATACAGAAGGCTGATTATGAAAAAGTATGACCAAACATGTTAAGATGAGCAGTCAAGGCTGTTAAGAACTGGAGTCAGACCATCTGAAGGCCCTTCCAGATAGGCCCTATATATATCCCAGGATCTGATCTCGGGTTTTCTGTTTATCCCAGATTATCTGGCAGCGCGGACTCATATAATTCAACAGTTCAAAGCAGAAAACCTGGGATCAGATCCTGTGATATAGGGCTTGTCTGGAAGGGCCCTGAATCTGCAATCAAGTCTCAGAATTGCTTTATTATACTCTTTTTAAAACACGTGTGCTTACTACTACTTGCTCCTTTACTATGGAAAGATTTAATAAAACTGAAGCTTTAAAAAGTCATGTAAATACTGTCTCATGGGAAACGTAATTTAACTGAATGTATAAAGGACCTTTCCTTGAGTTAAAATTCTGTCTTCAGAACATACAAAAACAAGTGATACAAAGCGTTTGCATTTTAACAAAATCCAACAATGGAGGGATATAACCATAATGCTAAGTCACAAAACGGCAAACAACCTTGAATAAACAATCTATTCCCTCCTTTGGTGAGTTTTTAATTTAACTGTAGTCTTAACCACAGTTAGTTGGAGTAAACTAACTTCAAACTGTAAGTTATGAATCCAGTTTGTTCAACTAACCACAATTAAAATTAGCCACATTCTAAATTGAGGTCCAGAGTTTAGCCATATTAAATCTAACGATGAAAGGCAATGTCTCTGGTCTCACATTTGTGATTCCAATGAGGAACATACAGCGAAGTGCATAGTCTAGTTTGTTCCTATCTGGATGTAAGCTGTGACAGTCAAATAATATCTTAAGATGGAGAGATGCCCTTTTTTATTTGCACAATACAACCAGATCAGTGCCGTTGGAATTAAAAGTACAGCTTGAAATGTGTTTTGATACCAATATTGTGGTCAGCTAGTAGCAAAATCAAATTCAGATAAACCAAAATACAAGCTAATAAGGAGCCCCCAGTGGCGCAGTAGGTTAAACCACTGAGCTGCTGAACTTGCTAACTGAAATGTCGCCGGTTTGAATCCAGGGAGTGGATTCCCCAGCTTCTGCCAACCTAGCAGTTCGAAAACATGCAAATGTGAGTAGATCAATAGCTCCGGCAGGAAGGTAACAGCGCTCCATGCAGTCATGCCAGCCACATGACTTTGGAGGTGTCTATGGACAAAGTCGGCTCTTCGTCTTAGAAATGGAGATGAGCACCACCTCCCAGAGTCGGACACAACTAGACTTAATGTCAGGGGAAACCTCAATCTGGCCTCTTCTCAAATGGATGCTTGGTATTGCCTACCTAAAGAGACCTTTCTATTAGGTCTCTTTGGTCCTCTAGTTGTTTTGGATTTCAACTCCCAGAAATCCCAGCCATTTTACCAGCTGTTAGGAATTGTGGGAGCTGAAGCCCAAAACACTGGGAGCACTAAAGTTTGGGAATCACTGCTTTAGGTAGGTAATACCAAGCATCCACTTTAGAAGAGGCTCTTGTGATTTCACTAAAAGGACATTGCCAGATGTTTGAGAGCCAATAAAATATGCTGACTTGTATGGAACAAGGAAAAGTTACTTTTTCAGATTTTCCTAACAGAACGCGGTAAAATCCCTGCTAGGGTAAAGGTAAAGGTTTTCCCCTGACGTTAAGTCCAGTCATGTCCGATTCTGGGGGTTGGTGCTCATCTCCATGTCCAAGCCGAAGAGCCGGCATTGTCCGTAGGCACCTCCAAGGTCATGTGGCCAGCACGACTGCATGGAGCACCCTGCTACTCATGGATATTAAAGTAATTTTGTGAACTCAGTACTTGTATTCCTCTCGTTGGAATTTTGAACTCTATATTTGTATTCTTCTCAATGCAATATTCATGTGCCTGGTGCTATCTCTGGGCAACTCATTAGAGACGTCTATTTTGTACAAAGGATCTATTGTAACCCCATCGACCTTCCTGTCCAAAACTTATTTTGGAACTAATGGATGATGCTGTCTAAGCAGAAATTTGCAGAATGTTTCTTCTCTCAAAACATGGTTTTTTAATTCTTCAAGAAATTGAAAATGGGCTTGAATGTACCACACACACACACACAAATGTTTTTCCTGTGCAGGAGCTCATAAAGACAAAAGCACAAAGCTTGTTTTCAGAAGGCACACTGTAATAAGATGCAAGTGTTGGAGAAATCTTACTGGTTTTTTTTTTCTTTCGATCTTGATTTTAAGCCTAGTCTGACCTGTTTCCCACCGTACGATTCTCTGAAGAAGCCACATAGAGGCAGTCGTCCAGATCTACTCAGTGGAATCAATGTGCTATTTCTATTCTACATCGAAAGCTTTTTACTAACACCAAAAGTGGAAAATGAAAACCTAAGATCTCTAATGCAAGGCTACTCATACGTGACCTAAGGAACTAGAGAATGACACTGGGGCAACCCTGGTTCAACAGCATCCTGAAAAAACTGCTTTCCATTTACAAAATGCATTACTGCCACTATGCATTTAAAAATTAATGACTTCATATGCATTAATGAGGGAAAGGATCATAGCATTGGTTTCAAAGTCTATTAAGGTAAATGTAAAGGTTTTCCCCTGACATTAAGTTCAGTTGTGTCCGCATCTGGGATGTGGTGCTTATCTAAGCTGAAGAGCCAGCATTGTCCGTATTTTATTTATTTATAGTATTTATATTCCGCCCTTCTCACCCCGCAGGGGACTCAGGGCAGATTACAATGTATACATATATGGCAAACATTCAATGCCAAAGATACACAACAGATATAGACAGACAGTCAGAGGCTATTTAACTTTTCTGGCCGCCAGGGGAGCTGTTGCTTTCATTGTCCATCTGCGACACTGATGAAGTACTTCCGCATTCCCCGCATTCTTTTGTTGGGAGTGCTTTGCTGGAGTCTTTTTTATGGCCTTGTAAATTAGTTAAATTAGCCTCCTCACACATAGGTGGTACCTTATTTTTCTACTTGACAGATGCAACTGTCTTTCGGGTTGCAAAGGTCAACAACAAGCTACACAATTGGTCAGAAGCTCACTCCGACCCGGGCTGACTTCGAACTCATGACCTTTTGGTCAGAAGTGATCTTAATGCAGCTGACACTCAGCCAGCTGCGCCACAGTCCCGGTGTACTGTGCCACAGTCTCGGTGTAGACACTTCTAAGATCATGTGGCTCGCATGACGGCATGGAGCGCCGTTACCTTCTCACCAGAGTGGTACCTATTGATTTGCTCACATTTGCATGTTTTCAAACTGCTAGATTGGCAGAAGCTGGGGCTGACAGTGGAAGCTCATGCCGCTCCCCAGATTCGAACCTGCAACCTTTCGGTCAACCAGCTCAGCGGTTTAACCCACTGCACCACCAGGGGCTCCCTTCAAAGTCTATCTGAGGTGTGCAATTCAATTTGTTAACCCACCAACCGTAGTTTCATGGAAGCTTACTGGCATTTCCATCATCCCAATATGAAAAAAGAAGCCTTAAGATAACACTGACAGATAAAACAAGGGATTGATTGCTGGTAGGAAAAGAAAGGATATGTGTTTGATATTTATTTCTTCCACTGGGAGGAAGAGGGATTAGGAAAATGATCCACTGAAAATCTATATATATAAATTTGTTAGGGGCATCCAACGAGGAAACAAAACTCAAAAAAACCCCAACGAAACTTAACCAAAATTCCCATGCCCATAACACAACCCACAAGGTACAAACATATCTACTCAAAATGAAAAACAACACAACAACACACTCACAAAACGGCAAAACAACAAAACTCAAAAATCCCCCAACGAAACTTATCCAAAATTCCCATGCCCATAACACAACCCACAAGGTACAAACATATCTACTCAAAATGAAAAACAACACAACAACACACTCACAAAACGGCAAAACAACAAAACTAAAACCAACGAAACTTAACCAAACTTCCCATGCCCATAACACAACCCACAAGGTACAAACATATCTACTCAAAATGAAAAACAACACAACAACACACTCACAAAACGGCAAAAGGATAAAACTCTAAAAACCGAAACTTAACCAAAATTCCCATGCTCATAACACAACCCACAAGGTACAAACATATTACTCAAAATGAAAAACAACACAACAACACACTCAAAACGGCAAAAAAACAAAACTCAAAAAACCCCAACGAAACTTAACCAAAATTCCCATGCCCATAACACAACCCACAAGGTACAAACGTATCTACTCAAAATGAAAAACAACACAACAACACACTCACAAAACGGCAAAACAACTGAGCATGCGCATTGGCGCCCAGCCGCAAGTTCCCTGGCGTGCGCACATGCCCTTCCGGCCAACGTTCCCTCTGCGGAAACCATGCCCACTCCAAGCCCCACCGCGCCGCTTCCCGCACACACACACACCCCTGCCGCACATACACACACAACCCCACACTCCATCACTCCCCCCGCCGCCACACACACACACGCAACCCCACTCCCCCCGCCGCCGCACACACACACGCAACCCCACTCCATCACTCCCCCCGCCGCCGCACACACACACGCAACCCCACGCTCCATCACTCCCCCCCCAATCTTACCTCCTTTTACTTCACGCCACCTCCAACCCCACCCCGCCCCTTCCCGCCCTGTCAAAATCTAGGAAAGACAGGAAGGAAGGAAAGAAGGAAGAAAGAGAAAGGGAGGTAAAGAAAAAGGGGGAAGGAAGGAAAGTTAGAGAAAGAAGGAAGAAGAAAAGGAAAGAAAGGAAAGATGGAAGGAAAGAAAAGAGAGACAGCAGAAAAGGGGGAAGGAAGGAAAGAGATAGAGAAAGAAGAGAAGGAAAGAAGGGAAGGAAGGAGGGAAAGAAGGAGAGAAAGAGGGAAGATTGGCCACAGCAACACGTGGCGGGTAAAGGTTGTTATTTCTATTATTATTATTATTATTATTATTATTATTATTATTATTATTATTATTATTATGCTATTGTTCCTATGAGACCCTGGAGGAATGGGAGAGGTGTCAGGTCCCAGAGGCAATGCATTGCATTATTGTTATTGTTATGATGGTGGTAAAATAAAAGGAAATAAAAAGTGAAAGAAGGAAGCAAACAGGGAGGGAAGAAAGGCAAAGGAAGAAAGGGGGAGGGAATGAAGGAAAGAGAGAAGGATGAAACCAAGTAGTGAAAGAAAGAAAGAGGTAGAGAAGGAAGAAAGGAGAGAAATGGGGAGGAAAAGGGGGAAGGAATAGGTAGGGACCTCTCTTTCATAATAGTCCAGGTATCTACCTCAACTTTGATAAGTTTTACTATAGGCCACAGCAACGCGTGGCAGGGCACAGCTAGTCAATTATATAAAACTTGAATATGATGTGCTCAGAACAGACTGTAACTAGAGAAAAAGGAGTCAAACATCTGGTGATACTAATATTAAGGCACATATAAAAATATTATAGATAGGCTAATGTCACATAAAAGCCTGCATCTTGAGCTTTTCTCAGGTTCAAATTCCAGTCATAATCTCAAAATACCCTCTTTCATTACTTAGTCATTACTAGTATTACTGTTGCCATCATCATCCAATATACTGTAGATAAATGATTTTGCTTGGTTTGCACACCTAAGATCTTCACACCTCATGGTCTCCAAAATAAAAACACTGAAAACAATACTCTGTGGAAGAATGTTGGCCATAAAGTGCACTGAAATGCTGGACTGGCTACAACTTACTTTTATCTCCAGCAATTGAAGAAGGCAGATACTAATTTATTAAGGTATGTTTAAAGATAATGATCTGTGTCTCACTGTATGTGTGTGCCTATTTCATGTGCCTTCAAGTTGTCTGTTGACCTACTTCAGCTGTATGAGTTTAATAGCGTTTTCTAAGGCAAGAGAATAGTCACAGCTGGTTCTGCCAGTTCCTTCGTCTGAAATATAGCTAACAGCACCCGATACCTGTTGGCAATGTCTCATCCAAGGACTAACTAGGATTTCCTCTGCTCAGCTTCCAAGGGCAGATGGGGTTTATGGCCACATTGTATGTAAAGACAAAAAGTTTCCCTTTGGCATTAAGTCTATTCGTGTCCAACTCTGGGGAGTGGTGCTCATCTCAATTTCTAAGCCAAAGAGCCGGCGTTGTCCGTAGACATCACCAAGGCCAGGTGGCCGACATGACTGCATTAAGCGCTGTTACCTTCCCGCTGGAGCAGTACCTATTAATCTACTCACATTTTCATGTTTTCAAAATTCTAGGTTGGCAGAAGCTGAGGCTAACAACAGGAGTTCACCTGGCTCCCCGGATTTGAATCACCAACCTTTCAGTCAGCGAATTCAGCAGCTCAGCAGTTTAACTTGCTGTGCCACTGGTACTGGTAGATAACTGAAGTTATAGCTGCCATATGTTCAATCTGTGGTTGCTGGGTGGGGAGAGACTCAGATTCGCACAACTCCAGATCAAAGAGGGGAAGGGGCAGGTACATCACATGCAAAATAAAGGGAATTCAATGAACAAAGCAAGCAGAAACCTGCATTTGGGGCTGTTAATTAAGGAAATTAAAGTAGAAGCCAGAGATTAAAATCACAGAAGCAGCTGATATATTTGATTTAACCTATTTATTTTTATTTAATCTCTGAGGTCTTTTTGACTTTTTAAAAAATCACACTTCAAAGTTTTTAGCAAATCAAGCTGTCTGCTCACATTTGCATTTCAGTCCATGCCTGAAAAAGAGGCAGAAGATGTATCACAGTATTTGGGTTCAAGAAACATGGCATTTAGAATATGAAGCAGAAATCTGAAAGTGTTCAAGCACAGACAACGCTTCAAAAAGGACCAAAGGCTAAGTAAGGATTTACCAATCATTGGAGGCATGGGATGAAGAAGCACTGTATAACCCAGTGGTTCTCAACCTGGTCCCCAGATGTTTTGGCCTTCAACTCCCAGAAATCCTAAGAGCTGGTAAATTGGCTGGGATTTCCGGGAGTTGTACGCCAAAAAACCTGGGGACCCACAGGCTGAGAACCACTGGTATAACCTTCAGCTGAACTGGGTAGGAAGCATCATTTTTAATTTGTAAAACTACAAAGCAATGGAGACTCCCAGGACTTATTCACTGTGAAGGAATCAAGAGTCATCTATTTAATGTAAGTGGTAAATGTCTGACATTAAATGACATTTCATTCTACATTTTCACATCCAGCGTTTCAAACCCCGAGGGTAAAACTCTTGTTCTTCCACATGAAGCGATGCATGACTGATACGGGATCTCTTCCAGGGATGCACACAACTGTCATTTTTTAAAATAGCTGCGAGAAGACACACACTGCAGTGATCAAACCTGCTTCAACTGCAAATCGTCTTTCATTTTATTCCCTCTCTTTCCCCGCAAAATTAAGCTTTCAGTAATTGACGACATGAAAGACAAAATGAATTAGAAAGGCCGATGATTTGCTCTTCCTGTAGAAAGACTGGCTGAGTAGAAAAGGGGAGTAGTTAATACACTTCACAGCAAGATTAGGGACCACATTTCCTTTAAAAAGTGGTGGGGAACCATTTATTGAAAAAGCTTTTTTGACCCCTAGAGTATTTAGTAAATAGGCTTGTTTTTTTAAAAAGGTTCAAAACTCGTTTCGGATGTAGGGGGTACTGGTGGTTCGATTCTAAAGTCAATTCTGATTTGTTCAAAACTTTTTGAAACTTCCAAGAATTCTGAATCCTTCCTTAATGGTTTGAAAGTGTTATTCCTTGTTTCATTGGGTGGTTTTTACTTTGAAAGTAGTTGTTTTACTCCAGAAGCGGGGGAGGGGGGGCAAAGGGAGGAAATTCATCCACTCTGGTTTAAAACGCTTCCCAGGCTCCAGACAGAAGCGAGAGGAGAGGAGAGGGAGGAAATTCATCCACTCTGATTTAAAACGGCTTCCCAGACTTGAGCAAGGCCAGGGACCAGAAGCGGGGAAACGCTGAATCATTTCCGACTCACTTACTGCTTCGTAACAGAAATGCCGGAAGGGCAAAGGGGCTTCCGGTTTCCTTAAAAACTTTGAAATCGCTTCCAAAAGCAAATCTTTCCAAATTTATTCCGAATTACGAAGATTCTGACCGAACCTAACCATGCTTAGTAATTACTATCCAGTCTGCAACATCCAGTTCTGGGGCACTGTACTACAGTGAGTGGCAGTCTCCCAGCTGTAGAAACAACACTGAACCACCACAATTTTGATCTACTAGAGTTCATGACATCCTGGAGCTAAAATGGGAGCCAGTGGCACACACCACATTGCAAAAGATCAAATCTCCAAAATGCAAAAAAAAAAAAAAAAATTAAAAATGGAGGGGCCAATTGTAATATGCGGACCATTTCTTAGGGAACAGAAAAAGATGATGAAGAAAATCATTCTGTTTCAAGCTGTTTGAAAGGAAATGAACCAAGGTTTCCCCACTGTGACAATGACTCAACTACATGGCTTATTTCTAGCTACTGTGATCAGTTCATGTCCCGTCTTCTACTTTGCACCAGAAATGCAACTGGAAGGCAACCCCTCCTATCTATACACATAATAAAAGTGAAAAATGTGTATGTGTGTATGTGGTGGAGGTATCCACTTAACACAAACAGCCTCCTTTCTCCACAAACCGACTATAGTTCCAAGTGCTGAGAAGCCTCCAAAGGCACTCCCTCAACTGACATTACAGGTTACAGCAAGCACCATGGACATGTAACCCAAATGCTGCCAATGTCCTCCCCAAACACTACGGCCCAGCACCTAAGGAATGCTTTCATTCAGGGAGAATTTCATCCTAGATCTGACGTGTTTGCTCCACCACAGGCAGGCACCACATGGTTCCAAAGTGCTGACAGAAAATGAATGGTAAGGCCCATAAAAATTCAGCTAAGGAAAAGGGTTTCCCCTGACATTAAGTCCAATCATGTCGGACTCTGGGGGATGGTGCTCATCTCCATTTCTAAGCCGAAGAGCCGGCATTGGTCGTAAACACCTCCAAGGCCATGTGGCCGGCATAACTGCATGGAGGACCGTTACCTTCCCACCTTCCCATCGGAGCGGTACCTATTGATCTATTCTCACAGCTACACATTTGTAATCTCTGCTGAAAGCTACCAACACCTTGCTCTGAAATAAATCCTAGCCAGCCTGACACTTTTTGCTATTCACAGCACATGCACCCCAGCTAAACTAACAGATTAAACAGATCCATTTTCGACTGTGGCGAATACTAGTCGAGGTAATTGGTTGAAGTAAGGCCAATCGCTGGCATGAAACATCTGTTTGCTCCTTTCCCCAAGGAGGAATTATATTTTAATGCCTTATCTTGCACACATTTTGGGAAGGTAATTAATAGCTACATTGGGGGAAGTAATTAAGAGTTGAGTTCTTCCACTGAGAATACTGCAAAGCTCATCAAAAGAGAGCCAGTGCAGCCTGGATAACGTTCAGCAAATGACAGTTATTGATTAGAAGGCTTTCTAGTTATTAACTGTAACTCAGTATATACACAACATAGAAAGAGAGTGATAACAGCACATTATATGCTTTTAAATGTATATTTATTGGTATGTGTGACCTTAATGTGTTTTAATCTTTGTTCTATGTCTTTTAATATACAGTATGTTGTATCCCACCTCAAACCATCAGGACAGAAAGGCAGTGAATAAAATTATTACTATTATTAAATAGTTTTACTCTATTGCAGTCGTTCCTGATCCTGGGTCCTCAGATTTTGGACTTCCATCACTTTCAACCAGCACAGCCTTTGAGCAGGTAATGTGGGGTATGTAGTCAAATAAGGCCTGTGAATCCAGTGCTGGTAATTATAGTACGTTGAAGCGAATGAATATCCCAAATGTGAATTACAATGCTTTCGGAATTCTGTGCAAAGGAAAGAAATGATGGTATTATGGGTTGCTGTATGGCCATGTTCAGGAGGCTGTATGGCTATCTTCCTGAAGCATTGTCTCCTGACTTTTCACATCTATGCCAGACATCCTCAAAAGTTGTGATGTCTGACAACCTCTGAGAATGCCTGCCATAGATGTGGGTGAGACGTCAGGAGAGAATGCTTCTGGAACATGGCTATACAGCCCAGAAAACTCACAGCAACCCAGTGATTCTGGCTATGAAAGTCTTCTACAACATGATGGTATTATGGCTGGGACTAAAAGACTCACACAAGAAAGGAGGATTTGAGTCCCCCCAGGGGTGAGAAAGGCGGTACATAAATACTGTAAATAAATAAATAATAATAGATATTTGTAGGGCAGATCTAGAACTGGGACCCCCAATGGTACAGTGGGTTAAACTACTGAGCTGCTGAACTCGCTGACCGAAAGGCCAGTGGTTTGAATCTGAGGAGTGGGGTAAGCTCCCACTGTTAGCCACAGTTTCTGCCAACCTAGCAGTTTGAAAACATGCAAATGTGAGTAGATCAATAGGTACCACTTCAGTGGGAACATAATGGTGCTCCATGCAGTTATTCTGGCCACATGAACTTGGAGGTGTCTATGGACAACGCCGGCTCTTCAGCTTAGAAATTGAGATGAGCAACACCCCCTTGAGTTGGACACAACTAGACTTAATGTCAAGGGAAATATTTACCTTTACTTAGATCAAGGACTAAAGAAATCCCTGAGGCAAGGTGGTAAATGGGTATATGCATGGTACGCAATGGACAAAGGCTGCAGATACACTGCAGAATTATAGAAGTTTGACACCACATTACCTCCCATGGCTCAATGCTATGAAATTCTAAGATCTGTAGTTATTATGGTACCATAAGAGAGCTTTGGTACCATAATAAACTACAAATTGCGTGATCCCATTGGATGGGGCCATGGTAGTTAAAGTGGTGTCAAACTGCTATAATTCTGCATTGTGGATAGTTTATAAGAAAAAGGAATCCGGATGAGTGCTTGAGAACCGAGGGAAGAAAGGTTTAGTTCAAAAAGAGGCAACGAAGATAGCCAAAACCGCACAGAAGCTGCATTGTTGCATGGACTAAATGACATTTTGAACAGTTGCACCCAAGTTTCTCCTTAGTTCACAAATAAAATGTTCCCTTGTCAGCAAATTAAAAATCAGAGCTTTGCCGAGACCATTAATATGGCACAGAGTTGCAAAGGGAAGGCTAACTGGGCAAAATCTCAAACAGGGCCCAGGGATAAAAGGAACTGGGCATTATTAACTAGTTATGTAACAAAATTGTGGGGATACTATTTGAGGAAACAAGGGAAAATATGAAGCAATGCCCTAATTAGCATTAAAAGTGAGCATGTGACATTAAAATTTGGCTTAAGATTCATTTGCAGCATAGAATTAATGCAATTTGACTCCACTTTAATTGCCATGGTTCAATGATATGGAATCATGGGTTTTTTAGCTTTGCAAGGCCTTTTGCCAAAGAGTGCTTGGTGCCTTGTCAAACTACAACTCCCAGGGTTCCATTGCATTGAGCTATGGCAATTAAAGTGGGGAGGGGGGGTTCGTGTCAGGAGCAACTTGAGAAACTGCAAGTCGCTTCTGGTGTGAGAGAATTGGCCCTCTGCAAGGACGTTGCCCAGGGGACGCCCAGATGTTTTATCATCCGTGGGAGGCTTCTCTCATGTCCCCACACAAGGAGCTGGAGCTGACAGATAGGAGCTCACCCCACTCCCCAGATTCCAAACGCCAACCTTTCGATCAGTAGTTCTGCCAGCACAAGGGTTTAACCCATTGAACCTACTTAGTTGAAGTGGGGTTGATCTGCATTAATTTTGCAGTGTAGATGCACCCAAGGGCTACTTATTTGTAAAAAGAACACATTTTTTGGAAGAGAACTGAGCACAGAAATGGCAGAACAAAGGGAATGCTTGTTTCCTAAACATTTCCTTTCTCCCAAGCAACTTCCCCTTTTATTGTGGGGTCTCAAACTTGCTTCCTCACTTTTTTCCACACCCACCAATACAAAAAACAGAGAGATGACATGGAGAAACCAAAGTGGGATTAAGTAGCTCTCTATGATGCTTATGTATGTGTGTCCAGGGTGAACCCATGCATTTTATAGGATTTTCTTAGGCAAGGAATACGCAGAAGTTTTTTGCCATTTCCTTCCTCTGACATACAGCCTACAGCACCTAGCATTCAATTCTGGTCTCCCATCCAAATACCAGCCAGGGCTGGCACTGTTTAACGTTCAAGACAGAATCTAGTCCCTTCATTCCTTGTCTTAAAAACAGTACTTATCAGGTCAGTTCCTCCACATACTTTTTGTCCATCCTAACAGCCGATAAGGCAAGGAAGATTACCTACTGAGGGGCTTCGAGTGTCACCGCAATACAGTTATAGTTTCATATGACATTATTATAGTACTTTCATTCCACTTTATCTAGTGTCGGATCTTGGAATTTGTAGCTTGGTCAAAAGCACCAGAACTCTTATGGCTGAGGATGTTGAACACCTCTCCAAATCCCAGGAATCCAAAGGATGGAAGCACAGAGTTAAAGTGGAATCATAGCATTTTAAATGAGTCACATAAACGAGGCCCCAGGAAAGCAGACCAACAAAAATAAGGCAAAATTGGTGGTGAAATATCACAGATGGACTAGGACCAGTCGGCCACTTCTCTACCTGCTGTGTGAAGGTAAAAAAAATTCAAAATAACAAGTATCAAATATCATTCCTCCCCTTGACCTGGCATAGCACTGCACAGAAAACATCAAACTTCAAATGTTTCCAGGTTTTCAGGTTGAACAACCTCATATTTGACCCTAGGAAAGGTGCCCATCTCTGCTCCAACTAAAAACATTTTCTTTGTGTCTCATTTTTTAGGTCTGTTCCTGGGGTTATTTGGGGCGCTGATTTAGAAAATTGCACTGGATACACCACATCAGCTCTAGGTTTTTTTTAGATATGGTCATCATAAGTGAGACATTTTGTGTGTGTGTGTATGTATCAGGAGTGACTTGAGAAACTGCAAGTCGTTTCTAGTGTGAGATAATTGGCTGTCTGCAAGGACATTGCCCAGGGGATGCCTGGATGTTTTACCATCCAGTAGGAGACTTCTCTCATGTCCTCGCATGAGAAGCTGGAGCTGACAGATGGGAGCTCACCCTGCTCCCCAGATTCCAAATGCCAACCTTTCAATCAGCAGTCCTGCCAGCACAAGGGTTTAACCCATTGTACCACCAGTAGCAACAAAAGATGAAAATTGGTATATAGCATATGTTCTGTATCTCAAAAACTAGAGCTGTTGGGAGAAACTGGTACCTTTTTGCATCGCACCATCTCTATGGAAAACTTTAATTGCAATAGTAATAAAAAGAACTGCCCGGGTTGGGGGGCGGAATGCTGCAAGATAGGACTGGAAGAAATTACTTTATCCAAGTTACTCATATGGGACTGTGGCACAGCTGGCTGGGAGTCAGCTGCATTAAGATCACTACTGACCCAAAGGTCATGAGTTCGAAGCCAGCCTGGGTCGGAGTGAGCTTCCGACCAATTTGTCTAGCTTGCTGTTGACCTTTGCAGCCCAAAAACAGTTGCATCTGTCAAGTAGGAAATTTAGGTACCACGTATGTGGGGAGGCTAATTTAAATAATTCACAACACCATAAAAAACTCCAGCAAGCATGCAAAAAATGAGGAAGTACTTCATCAGTGTCACAAATGGACGGTGAAGCGACAGCTCCCCTGGTGGCCAGAATACCCTCATGAAAAAGCTGGAATGTTAAATAGCCTCTGTGTGTCTGTCTATAAATGTTGTTTTTCTATGGCATTGAATGTTTTCCATGTATATATACATTGTAATACACCCTGAGTCCCTTGCAGTGTGAGAAGGGACCACCAAACGCAGCAGCATTGCCCAAACACGAATCAAGGAAGATGAAAGGCAGTGCAGACTACTTCAACCTGAGAAGTCGGCCATAGCCGAGCACCCGATGAACCAACCTGGACACAGCATTTTATTTGAGAACACAGAATTGCTGGACCACTCTCACAACCACCATGTCAGATTACACAGAGAAGCCACTGAAATCCACAAGCATGTGGACAATTTCAACAGAAAGGAGAAAACCATGAAAATGAACAAAATCTGCCTACCAGTATTAAAAAAACTCCAAAATTAGAACAACAGAGAGGAAACAATCTGGGACATCTAATCACCTCTCAACAAAAGATTGCCCCAGACACTGCCAGGCCATCAAATGCTAATCAAGGTGGTCAGTTGAAACATTCACACCTAGCTCCAGCAGACAAGAGTTCTTTGTCCCACCCTGGTCATTCCACAGATATATAAACCCATTTTCCTAGTTCCAACAGCACTACCTCTGAGGATGCTTGCCATAGATGCAGGCGAAACGTCAGGAGAGAATGCCTCTAGTCTAGACCATGGCCATATAGCCCGAAAAAACTTACAACAACCCAGTGATTCCGGCCATGAAAGCCTTTGACAATACATTAAGTCATGCTTTTCTTAAAAGTTAGGATCTCCAAAAGGTATTTTCCCAGAAGGCTATGAATGCCATTTCCCAAAAGTGATTGATGCAGTCTGACACCACTTGAACTGCCCTGGTGTCCTGGGATTTGTAGTTTTGCAAGGTCTAGAGCCTTCTCTGCCCAAGAGTGTTGGGGGCTCCCCAAAGGACAACTCCCAGGGCTCTGCTGCATTTGAGCCATGGGCAGGCTCAGTTAGGGAAAAGAGGGTTAAGGCCTTAGGAAACTACAACTCCCAGGATGCCATAGGTTAGGCAGGGAGCCAGGGCAGCAGTTCAAGCGGAGCCAGGGCTGCCTCAATGCTCCAGGGCATGGCGAACACACCCACCTCCCCAGCCTCACCTCCTGGAAGCGAAGAGGGGGCGAACTAGTGCTCCCAGGGGTTGCAATTGCAATTGCCTTGCAAAGCCCCGGCCCCGCCCTTTCGCTGTGTTCCAGCTCCTGCTCACCTGTCCTCGGAGACGCTGAGGATGCCCTCCTCCTTGGGCACGATCGCGGCCATGGTCACGGCGTCCTGGGAGCCCTCCACTTGGCCCAGGAGGAGCGGGCGCCGGGTCAGGGGCGCGCCGGGAGGGGCATCCGCGGCCATCGGAACAGCGCCCGCTGGAACAGCCCCACTCCCGCCGCCGCCGCTGCTCCTACTCCTGCTGCCTTCACCACCAGAATCCCACGACAGCCAAGCTGGCCCGGCGCGCCTGCGCACTACGGAGAAGGCCGGAAGCAAGGGAGGCGGGGAGGGCAAAGAGGATGCGGGGATGCGGCCTCCTTCGTTCACCCACGAGACTTCCGGATCCCGAGTGCCGCTCTCATCGACCCAAGCAGGGACCCAATCGTGAAGGGAGCTCATGCACAAGACAGATGGAAGAACATCATTTATTTCATCTTGGGACACAGAAGGAATGTCATTTGCCAGCTAGGGAACCCTGGGAGTTGCAGTTCGGTGAGGCACCAGCTCTCTTTGCCAGAGAAGGTTTTGTCAAACTATAACTCCCAGGAGTTCAGGGGTGTCATGCATTGGACCGTGATTTTTACATCTGTCGTCTTCTCTGCTGAAGAGTGATGGTGTCTCGTCAAACTACAAATCCCAGACCCAGACTACAAATCCTGGGACCCAAACTACAAATCCCAGACCCAGACTACAAATCCCAGGACTATTTGGGCCTCCCCAAACTACAAATCCCAGGACCTAGACTACAAATCCCAGGACTGTTTGGGCCTCCCCAGACTACAAATCCCAGGACTGTTTGGGCCTCCCCAAACTACAAATCCCAGGTCTTCATATCCTGAGGCATGGCAGTTCAAGGGGTGTCAGACTTCAGCCATGCTATGGTCCCATGGTTTTGACAACTTCTGTCATCTTCTCTGCTAAAGAGAGAGGGTGCCTCCCCAGACTACAAATCCCAGGACTGTTTTTGAAACAGCGGTAGTAGTTGTCTTCTCTGTTAAAGAGAGAGGGTGCCTCCCTAGACTACAAATCCCAGGACTGATTTTGCAACAGCTGTAGTCTTCTCTGCTGAAGAGTGATGAGTCCTCCACAAACTACAAATCCCAGGACTCCATAGCCTAAGACATGGCAGTTCGAGAGGTGTCAGACTTCAGCCATGCTATGGTCCCGTGGTTTTGACAACTTCTGTCATCTTCTCTGCTAAAGAGAGAGAGTGCCTCCCCAGACTACAAATCCCAGGATTGTTTTTGCAACAGCTTTAGTCTTATCTGCTAAAGAGTGATGGTGCCTCCCCAAACTACAAATCCCAGGACTCCAAAGCCTGAGACATGGCCATTCAAGGGTTCTTAAACTTCAGTCATGCTATGGTCCCATGATTTTGACAGCATTGGTTGTCATCTCTGTTAAAGAGAGAGGGTGCCTCCCCAAACTACAAATCCCAGGATTCCAAAGTCTGAGCCATGGCATTTCAAGGGTGTCAAAATACAGTCATGCTGTAGGCCCATGGTTTTGACAACATCTGTAGTCTTCCCTGCTAAAGGGCATTGATGCCTCCCCAAATTACAACTCCCATGACTCCATGGCTTGAGCTATGGCAGTTCAAGAGGTGTCAAATTTCAATCATGCTATGGGCTTTTTACAACATCCTTAGTCTTCTCTGCTAAAGAGTAATGGTGCCTCTTCAAACTATGCATCCCAGGACTCTATAGCATGAGCCATGACAGTTCAAGGGGTGTCAAACTTCAGTCATGTTATGATCCTATGGTTTTGGCAACATCTGTAGTCTTCTCTGCTAAAGAGTGATGGTGCCTCCCCAAACTACAAATCCCAGGATTCCGTAGAACTGAGACATGGCAGTTCAAGGGGTGTCAGATTGAATTCTGGGACTTGTAGTTTGGGGAGGCACCAGCACTCTGGCGGAGAAGGCTACAGATCTTGTAAAGAACATGGGTCCACAGCATGATTGCAAAAAGGCAACAGACCTTGTAAAACTACAACTCCCACTACTTCATAGCATTTAGCTATGGCAAATAAAGTGGTATCATGCTATGTTAACTATTATACAGTGGAGATGCACACTAGATGTGTTTTCGATTTTGGATTAATTTCTTTTCCGAATGCATGGATTTGCATAAGCATATATAATGAGATACTTTGGAGATGGGATTCCATGTACTAAATTCATGTAACTTTCATTTATATCTTATAACTTGAAAGTCATTTTATACAGTACTTTTTAATGATTTCCTCATGAAACAAAGACTGTGTGCATTGAACTGCCATAAGGCGAAGGTGTCAATGCCTGGACAATTTTGGATTTTGAAGTCTTTTAGAATTCCAGACCCAATTATTTGAGCATTGGACTATGACTCTCAAATCCCCACTCAGTTTTGGACATCCAATGGATGGCCTTGAGTGAGTCACACACTCTCAGCCCGCTGGATTCTTGCCACCTTTTTCCCATCCTGATGTAATGCAATATCCAGGGAAATATTTAGATTCCCTTAGGGTCCTTCCACACAGCCCTATATCCCAGAATATCAAGGCAGAAAACTCCACAATATCTGCTTTGAACTGGGTTATCTGAGTCTACACTACCATATCTTCCAGTTCAAAACAGAAAATGTGGGATTTTATTCAGCTGTGTGGAAGGAGCCTCAGATTGATGTTTGGCACTCCATGTTTCCTCCCCTGTAGCAGCTGGTGGCTCCCATATTAATGGGGCAGTGGCCTTGAAGGAGGTGTCCAAGGTGCTGAACTCAAGTCTTAAGTCAATCCACTACCTTGGATAGCTACCCAAAAGGTGACCCAAATCTGGAATGACTTCATTATTCTCTCTCATAAGATAGAAGTCACTCTATCTATGCTGTTTGACACCACTTGAAATGTCAAGGCTCAATGCTATGAAATCATGGGAGTTGTAGTTTTACAAGGTCTCTCACTTTTTCCCCAAAGAGTGTTGAAGCCTCTCCAAACTACAAATCCGAGGATTCCCTAGCATTGAGACTCAAAACTTAAACTGGTGTCAAATTGCATTAACTCTACAGTATAGATGCACCTTGTAACTCTTGAGTTTCCTTTCCTCAACTGCACTGTACTTCTTGACGTTTTTAATCAGCCTTACCTGACTCTCGGGTGGAACATAGCATGGGTTTGTGGCATCGTAAGGCAGGGTTGGCAAAAGTGTGGGGTGTAGGGGTCATTGTTCCAAGGGGATGTTGGTGACCACATTCCCCACTTTCTTTCAATTTTAAAATTTCCCCTCTCCATACATATATAGAATCATAGTTGGAAGAGACCTCATGGGCCATCCAGTCCAACCCCCTGCCAAGAAGCAGGAAAATCACATTCAAAGCACCCCCGACAGATGGCCATCCAGCCTCTGTTTAAAAGCCTCCAAAAAAGGAGCCTCCACCATACTCCAGGGCAGAGAGTTCCACTGGTGAACACCTCTGGAAGGCCACATACCCTTCTGATGTTCCTCAAGGAGCATGCTGCCATATTTTTGTTTGATTTCTCTGACTATTTTAGTCCCAGAAGAACTTTTTTTCCAATAGGATGTGATCCAGAAGTGATTATGTCAAATTGCCTCCCACCCCATCCATTAGGGGCATTTGGGGGCAAAATAAAGTCCATAAAAACCAATCTGCAATGCTGTAGACTTCCTGCAGGCTGCATTCACCGAAACCCTGGTATAGAGCATTCGTATTAATTGTGGGCAAAGTTCAGGAGCAATTTTCCCAGGCCTGTGCCAGCCTCTGCCAAGAAATTCCCCATTACATTCTTTTGTATTTCAGAACAGAAGGCATAAGGGTACACATTCTTAAAAAAGAAGAATTGTGCCCCCTAGAGGCATGATTCTTCTATTCTCAAAAATAACACATTAAAACTGGATATGGGAAAACTGCACAATTCCGATGCCTGGTTTCTACAATAAGTAGTGCTGGGATGGATGTGGAGTGATTGAGACTATACAATAATTAATACATAGATTGAGTTGGAATATATATGAGGATTGGCTGACAGGAGTAAATTCGGCTTGAAATACTATGGCATGAGTGGGTAAAAAAGAAACAGAGAGGCAGCTTGAGACACCACTTTAACTGCCATGGCTCAATGCTGGGAGTTATAGTTTGGTGGGGCACCAACACTTCTTGGCAGTGAAGGCTAAATACCTTGTCAATCTGCAATTCCCATGATTCCATTGCACTGAGCCATGGCAGCTAAAGTGTTGTCAAACTGCATTAATTCTACAGTGTACATGCAACCTTTGTGTGAGTGGAAGGAAAATCATCTTAAAAGGGAGAAAATCTAAAGAACACCATGTAGCAAAATTTGGTACATAAATCTATATTCGAATGTTTGTGCTTTTATATTATTTTTAGCCCAATATTTATGGGCTAGAGAGTGGGGAGGAGTCAGATATAACTATATAATATACTGAGCCAGTAAATAATAAATTATTCATAGTTTTCTTTGATAAAGCAAGACTAAGTCTTGCTCGGCTGCTGTAAGGAATACTGGTAAATCAGCATAGCCATACACACACACACACACACATATCCAAAAAAACAAACCTTGATTTTGCTATGTTATATAAGGAACACCATTTTACTACACCATTGTATATAATGAGTCTAGGGCATCCATGGATTTCAATATCTACCATGGGCCCTGGAAACAAATCCAAATGGATACCAAAGGTCCACTGTACCTTTAATGATCTGTGTAAAGATCTTGAGTGTGGTGTAAATTAAAGACAAGAACGTGTGAAGGTATTTGGCCAATATGATGACCTGAAATCCAGAAGCTTTTTTTCCTTCCACAAAAAAAGTAATTTTATTCATATTATTTTATTAATTAAGGAAGGGCCACAAGGAGGAAAAGATAGCATGCCTTTGAATTGGTTTTGCTAGGAGTTCTCCATCTCTGGACACCTTTACTCAGAAGCCCCTTAACAAAAGATAGCTTTGGTAATGTTGCGCCAGTTTTGCCCTAGACTAGGAACAGTCATTCTGCCTCTGTTAACCCAGTCAGGAAAATTTTGATTAAGACACACATGCACAACAAAGTAAGTCATTTCTACCTCTTCATAGTGAAAGCTACAGCTTTGCACGTGTTCCAGACATATGGTATTATGCCTTGTGGAATATATCCCAGCAATTTGCTTTTCCAGCAACCTGATACTTTATCTAAGGAAACCCTCTGATAAAACAAAATTTCGTCTAGGCTGAAATAGTAAATAGACCAAGCAGGGGTTTTTTTGTTTTTAAGTTAGGTACTGTGTTGATATTTGGTATTCTGAATATGTTGGTTGGCTTCTTATCACATAATAGTCATACTAACCCACATTCATGTCACTGAGCTATTGCTCAATGATGATGCCAGGAGCAATTATGGTATTTTTCAGAGGAAGAACTAGCAAAGCCATCTGACTATCCCTTGGCAAAAAAAGTCCTATGAAACTCACGGGGTCATCATAAGTTGACAAGCGACTTGAACTCACACAAACACATAGTCATTTTTTACTTATGGTGACCCTTAGATAAACTTAGCATGTGGTTTTCATGGTACGATTTGTTCAGAAGGGGGTTGCCTTTGCCTTCTTTTGAGGCTTAGAGAGTGTGACTAACCCAAGATCACTCTGTGATCCCAGTGTCTCCTTTGTAGCAAGCCAAGGAGATGCTGTGCCAAGGAGAATTTCCAACTATCTCTTGGTGGGGCTTTGAGTTGATGTCTCAAAGTCAGAGGCAGACATCCTGGGGATTTAGTGTCCCATTCTTTGACCAATGACACCGGCCAACACACATTTGATGCCCAAAATGTTAGACCTGCTTCTGGGTATATTCGACTGGCTGATTCCAAAAATGGTACCCTATCAGCTCTAGTTTTTGAGATACAGAATATATGCCATTTACCACTAAGAACCATATCTACGAAACTAGAGATGATGTGCAATTTTCTGAATCAGCACTCCCCATAACCCCAGGAACAAGCCTAAAAAACAAGACACCAAAATGTTTTGTTGAAGTGTGTTATTTGTTAGAGAGAAGACCTTTCCAGCAGAGGCTGAGAGGAAGATTTGTAAGAAGTGCTTCCTCAGAAAATTCCTTCATCTTTTCTGCAGTAGATATAAAAGCAGCTGGGAAAGGACCACTGATGGTGTCAAAAGAGCTAAGAAAAAGCATTAAAACCCCATTTTCCCCTTCACTGCGCCGCTTCACTGAATGTATTGTCAGGGAAAAAAATCAATAAATGGAATAACAGGACTAGACAGCATGCATCATTCTGTCTTAAGATGTTTGTACATAAAACGATAACTGCTATGAACAAAACAAGGCCACCCTACACATGGCAAAAAGCATTATTTTTTTTATTCACTGTCCTAAGACTTCCTCCACTCCTGGTTTCCTCTTGATGTTTACAAGACTGGAAATGTGCAATTTAAACAAAGCATTGACTGAATGATCTCAGAAAGCAGAGAGAGGTGAACATGAGGCTTTTGCACACTTATTCAGTAGGATTTGTAAGTCTTCCTATGAAGAGAATTGAACCTGTGAAGGAGAAAATAACACTTTATTTATTAAGTTTCCATTTAGAAATATGTTATCTCTAATCTAACAGGGCTTCTTTATACTTATTCAATGAATAAGCATTTGTGAGTGAACCAGGAGTCAAATTTAGGGCACATTAGTACCTAAACTTGGACCTTAGGAACTCTTTGTTTATGAGTTAGAACATAGTTATTTATGTAACAGAGGGCCCAACTACACAGCCATATAATCCAGAATATCAAGGCAGAATTACCCACAATCTTTGTTTTGAAATTGGTTATCTGAGTACATATTGCTATATATTCCAGTTCAAAGCAGAAAATGTGGGGTTTTATTCAGCTGTGTGGAAGGGACCAGAGTTAACAATAAAAAGAGACTCCTACAAGAGCAAGCAAGCAGTTTGGACAGGGCATTCAAAATAAGTTAGATATATTCCAGAATTATTGCCTCAAACAGTAATATTTTACTTATGGTAGCCCAATTTCTAAACAGGTAAAGAGAGGTGACTTATTTCTTCAGGGGCCCTGGTAGCACAATGAGTTAAACCCTTGTGCCAGCAGGACTGAAGTCTGACAGGTCAAAGGTTCGAATTCAGGGAGAGCGTGGATGAGCTCCCTCTGTCAGCTCTAGCTGCCCATGCAGGGACATGAGAGAAGCCTCCCACAAGGATGGTAAAACATATTAAAAAAATCTGGGGGTCCCCTTGGCAATGTCCTTGCAGACGGCCAATTCTCTCACCCTAGAAGCGTCCTTGCAGATGGCCAGTTCTCTCACACCAGAAGCCACACCAAGTAGCTCCTCACACAGGGGGCGGGGGAGGAAGATAGGGACTGTACTCCTGGTTATTGGGCTTACAATACATTAGGCTGAAACTGCTTATCTGGAAAATATCAACCCTAGGTTTGAAGATTTTATATGAAAAGCCTGACATGTGGTCATAGGCACAGTGGTTTTGCAAGAATGCAATCTGTTACAGCTTTGAGTCGCTATATTGGGAGAAAGGCAGGATAAAAATAAAGTAAATAAAGCGTAAATTTTAAAAATGAATAAAATTACTTTCTTTTAATGTGAGAACATTGCCTATGAAAACTATACCAGACATGCTTCTGAATGACTTAAAATGGGTTAATCTATATGTTAGTCTCTGTGTATGCTTTGCTAGAGGCACTAAAAGCCATTCCTTGGTCATGGCAAGCAATTTTCCTTATCTACGTTCTCTGCATTTACAGTGCTTTATTTTAGAATTGGTCATTGGAAGGTAAAGTCAGGCTTAATTTCCAAGTTTAGTCATGCATGTCTCTGAGGAAAGAGGAAGGGAAAATAAATAGTAGGGAATATTTCCTTTTAACGTGTGTGGTTTGACCATCAGGGTTTTTTTTCTAATAGCTTGAGTATGGTAACAAAATACATATCTGAATAAGTGTGACATTTTCTGTGTCAGCTCAATATGTATAAAATACTGTTTCTAGCAGCAGTATATAATGAAGCAAAAACAAGAGATTAAATACAGATTGGTTAAAATTGGAAAAATATAATTAAAACATTCAGTTTTACTGCTCACACTAAATCCTTATTTAAAAGGAAGAACAGGGTGCTTATCTATATCTTGATGTACAAAATGGTTAATGATGTACTTTCACTAGTTTTCTAAAATAATTTATTTTATAGGCCTTCAGCTGTGTGGTATATTAAGTAACAGTTTACTATCATAATAGTGACATCTTACAGATACGTTTTAATTTTTGCTTACCTGTACTGGCTTGCCATAAGAGGAAATTAAAAGGTCTATCAGCTTTGAAGACGGGAGCCCGGGATCTTTTTAGCAACACCATTGCTGTATCATAAAAGAATCAGTGAAAGGTTGGTTTCATTATTTCCTTTGGTTTAACACGCATATTATTTATTTATTTATTTACTATATTTCTATACCACCCTTTTCAGCCCAAGGGCGACTCAGGGTGGTTTACAAAACGGCATAATTTGATGCCACAATAATATAAACAGTTAAAAGCATATAAACATCCATAAAATTCCATAAACAATAAAATCAATAAAACATAAATCCTCTGTATCTAATTTCCAGAATTTTTATCCGATTGCAATTGTCCAGCCATTCCGAGGTCAAGTAATTATTTACTACATTGCATTTGAGAAAGCCTGCTCACAAAGCCAGGTTTTGACTTTTTTTCGGAATGTTAGGAGAGTGGGAGCCGATCTAATATCTCTGGGGAGGGCGTTCCATAGCCAAGGGGCTACCACTGAAAAGGCCCAATCTCTCGTCCCCGCCAAAAGGTGGGACAGAGAGCAGGGCCTCCAGAAGATCTTAAATTCCTGGATGGTTCATAAGGAGAGATACATTCAGACAGATAAGCAGGGCCAGAACCGTTTAGGGCTTTTTAGGCTAAAGCCAGCACTTTGAATTGTGCTCGGTAGCAGACTGGCAGCCAGTGGAAATAGCGCAACAAAGGAGTTGTGTGCTCGCCGCTCCTGTTAGCAACCTGGCTACCACCTGTTGGACCATTTGGAGCTTCCAAACAGTCTTCAAAGGCAGCCCTACGTAGAGAGCGTTGCAGTAGTCTATACGGGATGTAACCAGAGCATGTACTACTGTGGCCAAGTCAGACATCCCAAGGTACGGGCACAGCTGGCGCACAAGTTTTAATTGTGCACCACACAATCAAAATTAATTACCATACACACAATCAAAATTAATTACCTGTCGAATATATATCCATCCCTCTTTCAGCAAGAACATTGTATGCAGTGCTATTGCAGGTTCACCTTTTAAATTCAGTGAAATCATAGCACCATTTAAATTGCAAAAATAACATATTTGCTTCTCTACCCAATGAAGATGTTTGTTTAGGAATAAACATTAACTTGCTTAAAAAAGGGAACACACCCTAGGTCTGATGCTGGCAAAGGCTGAATAATTATACATAAACACACTCACACACAAAGTGACAATATTAAAAACTCATTAGTAATCATGTACATGCCTAGCAAGGCTGGCACAATCAGGAGACCCAGTGAAGCAATTGGGTGGCAAAACATGGGGTAGTAAATGCACCCCTACTTCAATGCCTCCATTGTTACTCCGGGAAGGCTGTGCATTTTTTTATTTTTATTTTTTGCAGAGCAGCCTCTGCAAAGAATCAGGTATGAGCAATGCAGTGAAGTGTTTATGGATGAACACCATTTAAGCAATAAATCTGATGTCATCCAGATTAAGGCATGAACAATCACTGTCTGATTTACCTGTAACACCCGAGGCTCTTGTGCCATCTTCTGTCACTTCAATCTTTGCTTTGTGGATGGCTTCTGAGATATAAAGGCTTCCTTGTTCTAGTAAACAAAACCAACAATAATAATTAATGCATTTGTCAGTGCAAGCTCAATACAACTTCACCTAATAATTAGAGATTAGGGTGCATCATGTACAGATTAGGAGATGGAACCACAGAGAGGGTGAAAAGAACAATGTATTTTTTTCACCGTTACCAGTTTTTGGAGCCTGGAATCTGTGCATTAGATTGCTCAGTCCAGTTGCCTGTTTCAATTTAGGAGAACCGGATAATACATTTTAATATTTTTCATGTTAGTGGTTTTAATATCATTAAATGTTTAATTATTTATTTGTTTTGTATCAAAAGCATTGCATACATTAGAATAAAACTGATAAAAATAGAAGGAGCACAAGTGGCTAAATATCTTTTGACCAAAAACGGGCAACAGCAACGGCATTGTCTGTAGCCTCCAACAGTTCTTCCTCTGGACATGAAACAGGGCATAGTGAACAAGCATACAGATGCGGAGTTGTCTGTTCTGCTCCACAGTCACACAAGGTGTGGGATTCTTTTAGGTAGTCCCATTTTCCAGGTTGTCTTTTGATTGGCCCACTCTGTTTCTGAGTCTGTTCAGGGACTTCCAAGTTTCCCATTCTTGGTTTGCCCCTGGAGGAAGACCCTCGTGAGGGGCCATCCAATTGGGGGACATGGAAAGAGTCTCCTTGAAGACTGAGTAAATACAGTTGAGAGTCCCCTGGGCAACTTTCTTGTAAACAGCTAATCTTTCCCAACCCAAAAGCATTGCTTTTAAACATTTTAATTGTTTAGTTTATATATTTATATATATTTGCATTGTTTTATTGCATCCCTGTATTGAGAGAAACGCGGGACAAAAATGAAGGAGGAAGAAGAATAAGGGGAGGAGGTGGCAGAAGAGGTAGAGAATAATGTAGTGTGGAAATTACAGATTTGTTTTCCTGGAATGTGTGAGATTGGGTTGTATTAAGGATCATTTTAAGAGTTATTTCCACGGGGTGCATCCAGTATTGTGCAAATGGACCTCCGATGTTTTTCTTTCTGCTCTATCCCAACTCTGCTGCAGACAATTTCCTCCAAATCTGAGAGGATAAATGCAGGGAGCTAGAAAAGGAGTGAAATATGTCCCCCCAAGCAGTTTCTATTCTGCTGGTATATACTCATCAATGAAGAAACATGTATCCTATGGCACACACAGGATACAATGGTTTTAAGTCATCATGTGCATTATCTCAGATAATGTAATGATGCCTGGGCTGTAATTAAAAACATCAAGAGGGCTGATATCATTAGTTAGACTCTGTCCTCCACTTCATCCATATAATTGTGACTAGTGCTGAGGACCGAGTCTCCATTCCCACTTATCACCTTATTACAAGAGATGTTTTGGGAACCCTTTGAGAACCTAATCCAGTGGTTCTCAACCTGTGGGTCCCCAGGTGTTTTGGCCTACAACTCCCAGAAATCCCACCCAGTTTACCAGCTGTTAGGATTTCTGGGAGTTGAAGGCCAAAATATCTGGGGACCCACAGGATGAGAACCACTGACCTAATCTAAGGGATGGCTGGGCAGTCTTTGACCCTTCTGAAATTTTGTGCCATTACTCTCAAATCCCTTGCCACTGGCCATGCTTGAAGGGGCTGGTGAGAATTATTGCCCAAAATATCTGGAAGTATCAATGGTTCCTCACTTTTGACTTATTGGATCTGTTGCATTGAATACTTTGATCAAAAATATGAGACAAGCAGTAGACATACCTGAAATGCCTTTAAAATCTGCTCGAGTTGAATCAAACATGTCTGTGATTCCTAATGCAGGTAAAACCATCTTTAGGTCCAAGTGGTTTTGAATTCTGAATCTGAAAAGACATTAGATGGACATTTTAAACATTTAAGCCACTCACTACATTATTATTATTATTATTATTATTATTATTATTATTAATCACTATTATCTGCTTTGAAGTGGATTATATGGCAGTGTAGACTCAGATAATCCAGTTCAAAGCAGATAATATGGATTATCAGACTTAATATTCTGGATTATATGGCAGTGTAGGCCCATTAACTCTTTACCTTGGGAGAAAGATATCCATCTTTGTTCTTCTCAAGCTGTTGGACCACAACGGGAAGCTTTGAACTGAAAGATATGATTCAACTTCAGCTAGAGATGTCCTTCGACTGGATGGAAGCACCACGAACATACTGACAGTTTCCCCCAAATAGGGCAATTCAACCACACTGATCCGTTCCAGAGAATCTATTAAGAATTCACCTGCAGGTTGGAAAAGAAATAGTGCGATTAGCTTTCAAGTATGCTGAATCTTATTTGAACACATTAGATTATGTAGAACGTTTTGAAGTAGGAATAATCCATTACATTTGTGTAGGAATTCAAAATATCCAAAGTATTTAGGGATTGAGAAGGGTGGGGTAAAAGTGTATGAAATAAAATAAAATAAAATAAAAATATTAAATAAATAAATAAATAAATAAATATTTTATCTAATTGTAGGTTCTAGTCCTCACAACAGTTCTTTGAATCAGGGGTGAGGGTTTTGTGTTATTGAATTGCAACTCCCAGCATCTTCAGCACATTTATGAATACTGGGAGATGCAGTTCAACAAAACTGAAAGGGTCATATAAGTCCCACCATGTTCTAAAGCATGAATAGCTTTTCAAGTTATACTGCATAGCTGAGTATTGTGTCTGAGACTGAGTGGCTTCCTAAGGCCAATATAGCCTGCAATCTGGTGATCCTAACGAAAAGAGACACATTGAATCAGCTGATGAGTTTGACAAAAAAAAAAGGTGTAGATGCTCTCTTAAATGCATGTTTCCATGGTACCATTTCAATCACTGAAAAAACCAGTATAGATCAGGCATGGGCAAACTTTGGCCCTCCGGGTGTTTTGGACTTCAACTCCCACAATTCCTAACAGCCAGTAAGTTGGCTGGGATTTCTGGGACTTGAATCCCAAAACACCTGGAGGGCCGAAGTTTGCCCATGGCTGGTATAGATGCTACAAGTATCTTGGCTCTGTCTGCTATTATTCTCCCTTATAAAGTCAATACTTGTACAAGTTTCAAACGAGATGCAATTATTCAGATGAATGCTTTACTATGGCTGTTTTCCCAAACTATGTGAGGACTGAACTGAAACAGTTCCCACGTGAGGACTGTGTAATCTTGAAACATGCATGCTAAAATTAGCCCTTGGCTTTCACTTTTAAAGTTCTAGTTTCCATTCTTTTTGGTAATCCATACAAGATTAAACATTTAAGAAGCTTGTACTTCCAAGTACATCCACCTCTGAAATTTTGAGGAGATATATTATTAGCTGACATTAATTCTTTGACATGCAAGCTGGTCAAACCAACTTGCTTTTTTTGTCCTTGTTGTGCCAAATATTTGGTGCAAAACAAGAGATTTGTGAGGGAGAATATGGCTAGAAATATTTTTAAAAACTCTAAAATCAGGACAGTACATAAAGAGTACATTACAGGACAGTACATTCTCTGAAAACAGAGAAATTCCTGACATGAACTAATTAGGGCCAGCAAACATCTTCCAACAAAGGATTCCCCCAGGCAGGAAACAGACAGGCCTTGAAGCTGCAAGGCCATTCAGTGTTGATCTCGATGGCTAATTGCAACATTCACACTTGACTCCCACCTGGTCCCTGGACATTCCACAGATATATAAACCCCATTTTCCTAGTTTCCAAAAGACCTCACAACCTCTGAGGATGCCTGCCATAGATGTGGGTGAAACATCAGGAGAGAATGCTTCTGGAACATGGCCATACAGCCCACAAAACTCGCAGCAACCCAGTGATTCCAGCCATGAAAGCCTTTGACAATGCAATGTGAAATATTTTTCCCCAAGCCAATTTTTTCATATTTTTTTCCATTTATTTTAATGACACATTTATTTGGCTTTCAAAGTTCTGGAGGCAATATGATCAAATCAATCGGAAAGCGTGTTACCAAAGGATGATGCCACATTCCTACACTATTAGCTGGCAATTCAGTATGAAGGCAACACTAAGCAACAACCATATAAACATCATGCCTTTAAACAAAGAGGCAAACCAAGCTATTTCCCCAAAAGTTCCCATTACAACAATTGGTTGAGGGGATGGGGGTTCGTCTCATCTTCTCTCTCTTAAATCAAAACACAGCAATCCCTTGGTATCCACTGGGACATGGTTCAGGGAAGGTACCTGGATACCAAAATACATGGGTGCTCATCCTCTTATAGACAATTGTACAATAGTGCATAAAATAATCAAAGTGTGCTTTTGGGAGTTCAACAATTTTTTTCAAGCTGTGGATGGTTGAATTTGTGGACATGAAGGGCTGACAGTACAAAGGCACACAAATTTGCATGAACATTCCATTTATCCATCATTTGCACCAGTTTTTCATCACCTTTCATTATATGTTAATTTAAAAAGTTTTAATTAGCAGGCATACTTGATTTTAATGCTCTGGTTGTTTTAAAGTTCCAAAACAGTGGAACTTCCCCTGAATTTGGCAGAGAACCATTCCTTGATGGTTCCTCTCCCTTCTGGCTTTCTTTTACATAGAAAATGCATATATAGGAACCAATTTGTCCAATAAAGTGGGGAATCCAATGCTTTCTAGTTCCTCTTGGACTACAAGTACCACCCTCCTTCATTACCAGTTTGGTTTGATGGGTATCGCAGTCCAATACTGCCATGTAGAATCTAGCAGTTCTGTCATTGGGGCAGTGAAAGTACTCTATGTTTTAGACAAAACTATAAAGGTGCTCGCTAAGGTGCTGAAACTATTTTGGCATAAAACAATGGTTTTCAACCTGTGGGTCCCCAGGTGTTTTGACCTACAACTCCCAGAAATCCCAGTTAGTTTACCAGCTGTTAGGATTTCTGGGAGTTGAAGGCCAAAAAATCTGGTGATCCACAGGTTGAGAACCATTGGCCTAAAACCTGGATTTATTGCCCTGCTGACATAGAAGCCACCAGCTGCACTGGCATCATCTGGGGAGGCCCACATTTTCCAGACAAAGCTGATATAATTACCGTAATTGACTTCCGCACAGAGATACAAGGTAGGCACTTTCAGAGTTATGCCTTCTGTAGTAGTAAAGGACAAGGACTGAGTATCTGTGAAGGTGAATTTCCGTTGCCAAGTGCTTTTGAAGTACATGGTGCTCACCACTGCTACCTGGTTGAGGGGAGAGTCAATGCTCTGTAAGGACAGGCAGTTTTCTTCTCTGTCTATAAAGAAGAGAGACCCAAATAATGGAAGTTATTTGAATTTGAATATAACACACTTATTCTTCTAGAGTTGAACTGGTCCAGAATTAAAAATGACTTTTTAAGGAAGTCAATGAATTCACTCAATAGAGTTTGAGTTTGCATATTGACTGGCCCTCCTAACAGTCCATCTAGAATGCAACCTCATTTATCAGGCGTGTTTAATGTCACAACTGTAAGCTATCTGAATGCCTCTGATAATTCAAATAGGGCCAACAGAGAGCAATTCTCATGGCAGCCTCCTGGCATCAGTAAAGCAGATCCACAAAGTCTGAAGATCACATCCAGCCTCAAAATCAAAATGATGTGGGTTCAGGAGCCCCTACCCTACAACACTTTAGGAAAGAGTCAAAACTTGTTTTTTACAGCTGGCATTTGATAATATTTAGACAGTAACCAGAACGGATTGGTATTTAATTAGCACTTTGTTCATTTGTTCTTTGTTCATTTTGGCATTGAATGTTTGCCACTCTGTTATTTTTGTTGTCCCTTTGGGGAGATAGGGCAGTATATAAATTTATTATTATTATTATTATTATTTTATCCTATGTGATTCAGCTGAGCTGCTATATTGATTACATGGATCTTTTAACTTATTCAATTTTAATAGGGGTTGTTTTATCCAGTGTATATATCTGGTTTATGTAATGTTATTGTTGTTTTCATGTTGTATTTTTTTCTAAGTATTTTGTATTTTATGTATCGCATCTTTGTGTGCTATTTTGTAAACCGCCCCAAGTCCCTATGGGAGATGGTGGCGGGGAATAAAGTTATTATTATTATTATTATTATTAACACAACAAGATGAGTCCACAGCAGACACTCTGCTGGCTGTTGAATTGGATCACACGTCGGACACTTCCCAAGTGTCTAGGACTGTGTTATGTATCGGTAAATAATGCGTGCAGATCCCAGTAAGGTGCAGCTGGCAGATGGCAATTTCGTCAGCAAAGATTGTGTTTAAGTGCAGGCCAAGGTCTTTAGGCACTGTACCCAGTGTGCCGATCACCACTGGGACCACCTTGACTGGCTTGTGCCACAGTCTTTGCAGTTCTATCTTTAAATCCTCATATCGGGTCAGCTTTTCCAGTTGTTTCTCTTCAATCCTGCTATCACCTGGGATTGCAACATCGACGATCCATACTTTGTTTTTTAACACGATTGTGGGGTCCGGAGTGTTGTGCTCCAGAACTCTGTCTGCCTGAATCCGGAAGTCCCAGAGTAGCTTGCCATGTTCATTTTCTGTAACTTTTTCCGGCTTGTGATCCCACCACTTCTTTGTTGCAGGCAGATGGTATTTGTGGCACAAGTTCCAATGAATCATCTGAGCAATGGTGTTATGCCTCTGCTTGTAGTCTGTCTGCGCGATCTTCTTGCAGCAGCTGAGGATGTGATCTATTGTTTCATCTGCTTCCTTGTAGAGTCTACATTTGGGATCTGTTGTCGACTTTTCAATTCTGGCTTTGATGGCATTGGTTCAAAAGGCTTGTTCTTGGGCTGCCAGAATCAGGCCCTCTGTCTCCTTTTTCAGAGTTCTATTTGTGAGCCACAGCTATGTTTTTAATTTGTCAATTTGGCTCTCATTTTTTGCCAGAAACTGTTCATGGAGTGCCTTCTTTTGCCTGTTTTCTCTTCTGTTCAGAATTGTGCTTTTACAGTATTCCCTCTTTGTCTTTTGCACTTTAAGCAGTTTACTACTATTGACTTCCCTCAATGTTGGTTCTTGACTGCCTTTCACATAATTCTTTTACCGTTTGTTTCACTTGCAGGAGCCCTCTGCCTCCTAATTTTCTGGGCAGGTAAAGTATTATTATTATTATTATTATTATTATTATTATTATTATTTTAACTTTATTGCTCCAGCATGCAAACATTACTTCCACATTCAAACATCAACAAGATGATGATCCTTTATTTATATATTGCCTAAAGGGACTCAGGGTGGTTTACAGACAAAAGTAGTGAAGTGGAAAACATTCATTGCCTAAACAAACAAACAACAACAATAAATCAACTGGAGCCGCATCAGCCTGGAAGAGGGTGAGGCAAGGTCCTCCTGGGCTGTTGGTGCCATGGCTGCCTTGAGGAGGCCAACGGTAGGGTCCTCCTGGGCCAATCAGAAATAATTGTATTTAGGAAGGATACTCCTTATTACATATCTTTTAACTGAAAAAAACAAACAAGGACTAGACAAATGATTTTTCACTTGCAAAGCATGTGCTCTGTACCAATTAGCTATGAGCCATTTCTTGGAAAGAGATTTTTGAACTGAGATGAATAACTGCCAGTTAAAGGCTATTAAGCTCCTGGATATACTGGGAACTATAATTCATTTCTCCACCATTTACCCTGCCATTTAGGCTTTGACTCCTTCATTCCAAGCACTACTCATACTATTCCATGTATTTTCATCACCAAGGCTAATCCATTTTAAGTGTGCATGGCTCAAGTTTATTTATTTTTATTTATTTGCAGTTTTTATATACCGCCCTTCTCAACCCCGAAGGGGATTCAGGGTGGTTCACAGTGCTGGCAACAATTCAATGTCATCAATAAAAAACAGTATAAAACATCAAAATGGACCCTCCCGTGATAAAACATTAAACATTATTAAACACATCACATAAAATAACATCACATATCACACAAAAACATAACTTATCTTGTGCTGTACACATGGCTTTAAAAGTCTGTATAATCAAAGCGCCAAATGTGGAACTTGTCTTCACTTTACCTCCAATATTTGTGGCGATCCATTCGTTTATCTGTGCCGCAGTCCTGTTGGGCTCGCTGAAGTTAGTTTGCTGCACAGCATTGTTTGCCCAAAATGCAGCATGTTGTACAAACTGAGGTAAAAGGCGAATCCCGGCTTGGACAAAAAGGGCACAGGCCAACTGGGCCACAGGGCCTTGCTTGGAGTTGCTTACTTCTTTATAGACCTTGTGCAAGAACTCCCGCATGTCCTGATCTAAGAAAAAGCAACAGTATTGGGATATATATATATAGAGAGAGGGGGGGAAATATATATATATATATATTTATATATATTTGGAAACGGGGAACACACACTGTGATTCCTTCCTACCTGCAAAAAAAGTTGTTTCCCCAAACACTATTGACTGTCACCTCTATGAACTCTAGACCAGTGGTTCTCAACCTGTGGCTCCCCAGATGTTTTGGCCTTCAACTCCCAGAAATTCTAACAACTGGTAAACTGGCAGGGATTTCTGGGTGTTGAAGGCCAAAACACCTGGGGACACACAAAATGAGAACCACTGATCTAGAAGCTCATTTTAGAGGTCTAGTGTGATGGAACTTTCCTCTTTTCCCCTCCTCCTTGAAGAACTTTGCTTTTAATCCAAATTTAAAGGAACTAACAGACATATAACTTATTGCGGGCATAGGGTTCAGCACCTTGGATAGATCCTTTACCGGTGCTGCTTTAAAGGCCTCCTCCCGATTCCACTGGGTCTTGGCTCATATTGGTTCACTCTTCAGGTTCAGAAAAGATCAATCAGTGATAAGAGGCTTAGAGGACACAACGTATGAGAAAGGGTTGAAGGAGCTGTGCATGTTCAGCTTGAGGAAGAGAGGACTGAGGAGCGACACAACTGCATTCTTTAACTACCTCAAAGGCTGTCACAATGAGCAGGAAGCAAGACTTTCCTGAATCACATTATACGTTCAGTGTAAACCCACATAATGTTTGAACCACATTGAACTGAATTACATATATGGCAATATAGGTCCAGCCTAAGTCTAGGTGACAGGAGGGGAGATTTTGATTGAATATTAAAAGGAATTTGGAAGTTTGGAAATGAAATTGGTGGGGCCTCTTTCTCTGGATGTCTTTGTAAAGAGCCTGGACAACAACTTGCTAGCTATATTCTAACTGGAGATCCTGCACTGAACAAGGGGCTGGACTGCATGGCCCACAAGACTCCTTCCAGCTCTATGACTCCTTCCTGTCATTTATCTGAGATAGTTTTCTAATTCCTTGTTTCAAGACTCATCAGCTTCTCTACAAACAGAAAGATTTAAATACACCAAAAAGTAGAGATTGTGATGGTGCATCAATATCTTAGGATATCCAGCTGTAGAGTAGTTTGTTTGAGCAATGCAAACATCTCATGATTAAGAACCAAATTAACAGACAAGTCTTCCCCCAGATTCCTCTATATCAGGGGTCCCAAAACTAAGCCCGCCAGTCGGATGCGGCCTTCCAGGGTCATTTACCTGGCCCCCTTCCTAAACTTTAAACTTAAGGCTGAAATGACTTCAAAGGCACACAACAACAATCCTAATTAACTAGACTATCTCATCAACCAAAAGCAAGTCCACACTTCCCATTGAAATACTGGTAAGCTTATGTTGGTGAAAAATGTTCTCCATTTTAAATATTGTAATGTTCTTTCATGATTTATTTTTTTTTGCTGGAGCGGTACCTATTAATCTACTCATTTTTGCATGTTTTTGAACAGCTAGGTTGGCAGAAGCTGAGGCTAACAGTGAGAGCTCACCCCGCTCCCTGGATTCAAGTCACCAACTTTTTGATCAGCAAGTTCAGCAGCTCAGCGGTTTAACCCACTGCACCACCAGGCGCATTATAACATTATTTGTCATAATGAAGTTCAATATTTAAAAATCAAACATTTAGATTTTGAGATTTCTAAGGTTAGTTTTGAAAAGAGGCACTATGTTGAGCATGAAAAATAACAAGAAAATGCACATCCATCAATTGTACAAATAGCACTTGAATCAAATGTAAGAAGAGATTATTATGTTAGACCCAGCAAACATACTGATAAATCTTTGATATAGATTTTTCTGAGTCAGGCAAAAGAAAGATAAATTCTAATGGTGTATAGTCTTCATTGGTTGCCTAAATAGACCATAGCCATTAGATCTTATTGAATGTTAGAAGCTAAGTAGGATCAGCCTTGGTTACTACTTGGATGAGAAGTGCTGTAGGAAATCATATAGGTATATAGGTTAGGGTGAGGGTAGTTGGATGTGACTAGTTAAATAGATAAGCAATGTAGTTTAAGGTTCAGCATTGTATTGGTATTATATGTAATGTCTTGTACATTGGTATTGTATGTAATGTTTTGTATTTTTTCTGCATTACACTGTATGTGTAATGTATGCTGAGAAAATTAAAATTAATTTTAATATGAGATGTAGTTCAGCAGAAGAAGGAATAGGCAAAATTTTCAGAAGAGGCAAAACTGGGTAGTCTTTATATTGTCGAAGGCTTTCATGGCTGGAATCATTGGGTTGTTGTAGATTTTTTTGGGCTGTACAACCATGTTCTAGAAGCATTCTCTCCTGACGTTTCACCCCTGAGGATGCCTGCCATAGATGCAGGTAAAACGTCAGGAGTGAGTGCTTCTAGAACATGGCCATACAGCCCGAAAAACCTACAACAACCCTGGGTAGACTTTGCTTGAGAAAACCATATGAAATTCATGAGGTCACTGTAAGTGGACAGGGAACTTGAAGCCACACACATACACACAATCTCTTACCACGAGTGTTGTATCCCAGTGCTCGCTTCAGCTGGGCAAAAGTGTTCCCTTGCGCACCAAACTGCAGAAGTCCCAGGGAAAGAGAAATGCTTGCTGGAGAAATAACAAGGTTAGTTCCGTTATCAAGCTCTGCCAAGCGTTGGTAAAGGCTGAGGGCAAACTCAGTATTCAGGTTCTTTGGGTCATTGTAGTGGTGGTCACAGCTTCCAACATTCAAAGACCAAAGTGACAGAAGGAGGAGGATTGTGTCAGAGGCAGGCAGCATGAAGGCAGGAGGTTGTGTTGCCAGAGGATGACACCTGCAACCAGCAAAAAAGATACTGAGGCAAATAAAACAGAACCATCTTCTGATCTAACAAAAAGTCTTTCTCCCTCACAATCTCGCACAACAGAGAGAATTTCAAAGCACACCCACCTATTGAGATCATGCATTCTAGAAAACTTGGAATTGATTTTTTTTTGTAGTGTCAGGAGCGACTTGAGAAACTGCAAGTCGCTTCTGGTGTGAGAGAATTGGCCTCCTGGAAGGACGTTGCCCAGGGGATGCCCAGATGTTTTTGATGTTTTACCATCTTTGCGGGAGGCTTCTCTCGTGTCCCCGCTTGGAGAGCTGGAGCTGACAGAGGGAGGTCATCTGCGCTCTCCCCGGATTCAAACCTGCAACCTGTCGGTCTTCAGTCCTGCCGGCACAGGGGATTAACCAACTGTACCACCAGGGGCTTCTTTGCAGTCGATAAACTAGTGTTTTCTATCCACATACTAGTATGGTCCCAGAAAAATGGAACGCAAACATTTGAAAAGCCAGCTCTATTTTTGGAACACAAATACACAAGCATTAAAGAATTAAAACCCAAGCCCCTTAACTTACTTCTCAGTTCTACAGGCAGCAGGATTACTGCCAATGCAAAATATTTTAAAATCTTTTCAGTCAAAATAACAAACTTTTCTCATCAATCAGATAAAACAGTCCTCTACACACCTGAAATACATGCTTTCAGAAATGAATTGCTTCACTTCAGAATTTTTGGTAAGTGTCTACCATCTGTGCCTGTTTCTGTACAAAGCAAAATAAACTCCTCTAGTTTACTTACTGGGTAAGCTGGGTTGGGTTGGATGTTGTGCCAGAGTCCCGAAAGGTCTGCTTTTGGTCTGTCCCGTTCTATAATATATAATGAAGTGGGGTCTTAGTCATAAGACCACAGTGAAAGGGATAGTCCGTGATCATGGTCCCTCGTCGGCGATGTCTGTACCACCCTGTCCAAATTCCTGTGGGCTCTATAGGGAGTCAGGCAGCAAGGCATGTTACTACTCCAGCAAATCCCAAGCATGGAACACAAAGGTACTGATGGAGAAAGAGTACAAGCACAGTGCAAGCCTCAATAGGCAGGCGTGTGACCTCCTTCAGTTCACCTACTGGCATCACTTTCCTCCTCCTCCTCCAATCCCCTCCCCACCCCCCAACCCTTGGTCGGTGGACTCTTTTCAAAACATTCCATAGATTTCTAAGTTGCTAGTGAAAGGAAGGAAAGAAACTGGAAATTATGCCTGATACATACTAGGTACAAAACCTATATGAATGGAGTGAAGGGAACAGAGAGGCTACTGCTGCTATAGATACAATTAGTTCCATGATCTGTCACTATAATGCTTATTTTTAGTGTTGCCATGCAGAATTAGGGAATACCTAAAAAGAAAGGCAATCCACCAAAGATGTTACAGCTCCAGCTAGTCTTGGATGACACACACTTCCTTAATGCATTTCAAATCAGCTTCAGAGCAGTACAGAGAGTTGAGACTGCTATGATCACCTTAGTGGATGGTCTCTACTAGTCCTGGATGGCTTTCGATCCCATCAATCATGGTATCCTTCTAAAGCACCTGGGGGTGGGTGGGTTGGGAATCAGAGGCACTGTGTTGCAATGCTTCCAGTCGTACCTTTCAGGCAGGTTCCAGATGGTGATGCTTGGGAATATCTGCTCCTCAAAAATAAAAGCAGCTATCTCCAGTGGTTTTTAACATTCACATGAAACTGCTGGGAGAGATAACCTGGAGGCATGGGATGAGGTGCTATCACTGTGCTGATGACATCCAAATATATTTCTCCATGTCTTCAAAAATAGTCTCGGCTAAGGACAGTGTGTCTTCTCTGAATGAATGCCTGAAGAAGGTAATGGGCTGGATGAAGAAAACCAAACTGAAATTAAATCCAGACAAGAAAGAAGTGATTGCCATCAGCAAGTCAACCAGTTCTGAATGGTAAGTCAACCAGTTCTCCCCTTGAAAGACTATGTTTGCAGTTTGGGAGTGGTCATTGGTCCATGTCTCCAAATGTTATTCCAGATAGATGTGACAGGGATAGAATGGCACTTTGTGGGAAGCCACGTAACAGCTCATTGTTGAGGGGCAGTTATCCCCAAGCACCACCATCTGGAACCTGTCTGAGAGGTACAACTGGACCCACTGCAATCAGTTCTTTTGATTCCTAGTCCCTCTAGGCATCCCAGAAAGATACCACGGTCTATGGGATTGAAAGCCACCAAGAGGTCTAGAAGAACCAAAAGGGATACACTTCCCCATCAGTGTTAAGACGGAGATCACCCATTGAGGCGACCATAGCAGTTCCAACTCCATATCCTGCTCTGAAGCCAATTTGAAATAGGACAGGGAAGTGTATGTCATCCAAGACTGCCTGGAGCTGGAGGGCAGCTGCCTTCTCCATCACTTCGCCTAAAAAAGGAAGATTAGACACTGGTCTTTAATTATTAAGGTCCAGGGGATCAAGGGAGGGCTGTTTCAGCAGTGGTCTACTGCTTCTTTTAAATAAGATGAAAAATTCACCTCCTTGAGAAACACATTCATAATTTGTTGTATTTGGATGATCAGCCAAAAGAGGCAGGGATCAAGAAAGCAGTTTGTTCTCCTTACTAGCCCCAGCAGCTTGTCTACATCAACAGTACTCACCAACTGAAACTGATTCAGTGGAATCCCACTCACAGAGTTGCTGGACACCTCATTGTTAGTTTCTGCTGCAATGACAACATCTAAATCGGCTCTTATGCAAGAGATTTTACCTGCAAAATGGTTCTTAAAGCCATCAGAATGAACTTCTGAAGGTTCTAATAATGGGTTTGGAAAGGGCGGGGAATTGCATTAAACCTCTCACCACTCTGAACATCTCAGCTGGAAATGAATTGGCAGAAGCAATGTGTGCAGAGAAGAAAGCTTCCTTCACCACATGTATTGCCACCTTATTGTAACTGAATGTTCTCTATATCATGTCTTGTTTCATGAAAATTGAGTTATCTGCCATCTGTACTCTGAAAGTCGTCCTTCCCATTTCATTTCCCTGAAGGTATGCTGATGATACCAAAGTGTATTTCTCTTGTGTCTTCAAAAGCAGCTTTAGCTAAGGATAGCAGAATGTTGTAGCGTGGGAGCGCTCCTGGATCCGTCTCCCCAAATGTCAGCCCGGGTAGATGCGACCATCAAGAGTGCTTACTACCAGCTTCTGCTGTTCACCAGTTGTGCCCCTTCCTAGATTTGGAGGACCTAAAGATGGTTGTGCATGTGCTAGTAACCTCAAAGCTGGACTTGCAATGAACTTTACATTTGTATCAAACTCCAGTTCTTCAAAACATGGAAGCCAGATTGGTTATGGGAACATCTAGGGGTGAGCATATTATAGGCCTGTGCATTGTAAACTATCACACCCAGTTCTGATTCAAAGCTGCTAAGCAAGAACATTCACTACCAGCAGCCTGACTCTTGAGACAGTTAGGACCAAAGAATTATAATCACCATTTTTTAAAAAAAAAAATGAATTTTCTGCATAGCTAAAGAGATTGGGCTTAATGGTACCAAATAACGACTATCCAGTTTTTTCCTAATTCTTTTGTCCACACAAAGGTCATCAATCCCTCATAGCTTTTCACATTATGCAAGGAAACCTTTAAGGTACTTAGTACTTTCTGACCTCTGGCGCCCTATTTACACACAGAGACAGGCAGTCAGCTTGAATTAATCCGACTCTAATTACAACCACACACATCTGATATTTGCTCATTGCAGAGTAGCGGGCTACCAGGTACACAGAGGTAAAGTGAGCTGGATTATCTGCCCATGCATGTGCTTCCCAGAGTGAGGTCTAGTGTTCATTTTTGTGAATGATCCACAGACAAATTTGGCTTCAAACTCCCAAAGCATGGGAAGTGTTGTGTAAAACTGGTGCCTCAAGTCACCAGACCTGACTCTGCCTTATGAATGAGTGCTAGACTTCCCAGTTTTACCTTTGACAGAGCCCAGTAAAACTCGAAAATATAATTATTAAGGATCTTCCTTTCATGCCCATAGCATTTAGGTAGCATATTACAGCGCGAACTTCACACTTGGAGGAAAACGGAATGAGTACGCTCATCTCTAAACTTCACCACAATGCCAGTTGATGAACTACTGATGACTGGCACTGCTCGTTCGCTTCCCCTTGTTTCCTGCTACACGGCAGCAATACCAACTTCCCTGCAAGAGCTACGTGCCTTGTAACCTTACTTTCTGGATAACTCTTGTATGTTGTTAGGTACCGTAAGTCTCATAATTGTGATAGTTATGAATATAAAGGACTACTACTACTTCTACTACAACTAATAAGTATTATATTATTTGAAACACAACAAGATGAGTCCACAGCAAACAAGATCACTCTGCTAGCTGTTGTATTAGATCACACGTCGGACACTTCCCAAGTGTCTAGGACTATATGATGTATTGGTGAATAATGCGTGCAGATCCCAGTAAGGTGGCTTTTTGCAGCTAGCAGATGCCAATTTTGTCAGCACCGATTGTGTTTAAGTGCAGGCCAAGGTCTTTAGGCACTGTACCCAGTGTGCCAATCACCACTGGGACCACCTTGACTGGCTTGTGCCACAGTCTTTGCACTTTGATCTTTAAATCCTCATATTGGGTCAGCTTTTCCAGTTGTTTGTCTTCAATTCTGCTGTCGCCTGGGATTGCAACATCAACGATTCACACTTTGTTTTTTGGCGGATTGTGATGTCAGGAGTATTGTGCTCCAAAACTCTGTCTGAATTTGGAAGTCCTATTATTATTATTATTATTTATTATTATTATTATTATTATTATTATTATTATTATTATTATTATTATTATTATTATTATAGCAGCTGAAATGTTTGGACTCCAAACAATGAAAATGAAGGGATGTTATAAAAATAATAACATGGCTTGTCCCCCACAAAAGTATATCTGAAGATTGTTGCGTCTATATAAATCAAGGATGCTTTCAGCCGAACTGAATGTTATAAACTCTAAAATTACAACAGCAAAACAACAGAGAGGAAACAATCAGGGACTTATAATCACCTCTCAACAAAAGATTGCTCCAGGCACTAACAAGCCACACCAAACAACTGCCAGGCTATCAAATACTAATTAAGGTGGTCAGTTAAAATATTCACACTTAGTTCCAACAGACAAGAGTCCTTTGTCCCGCCCTGGTCATTCCACAGATATATAAACCCATTTTCTAGTTCCAACAGACCTCACTACCTCTGAGGATGCTTGCCATAGATGCAGGTGAAATGTCAGGAGAGAATGCCTCTAGAACATGGCCATATAGCCCGAAAAAACCTACAACAACCCAGTGATTCTGGCCATGAAAGCCTTCGACAATACATTGAATGTTATACATTCAATTCTTTAGAAAACTATAACCACAAGATGGCACCAACAGCCAACTCAAAGCACTTCCTGCTATTTTCCTTAGATTATTGCAACAGTCTCAATCCTCACATGCAATGCCTAGAAATAGCAAAAGGTAAAGGCTTCCCCTTCTGGCTCTGAGTGGTGGTGCTCATCTCCGACTCTGGGGTGTGGTGCTCATCTCCATTTCTAAGCCACAGAGCCGGCATTGTCCGCAGACACCTCCTAGGTCATGTCTGCATGGAGCTCTGTTTACGCTTCTGCCGTGGAGGTACCTATTGATCTGCTCACTTTACATATTTTTAGACTGCTAGGTTGTCAGAAGCTGGGGCTAACAGCGGGAGCTCACCCCATTCTGTGGATTTGCTTGTGTTTGTACATATAATCCACTCTGAGTCTCCTCGTGGAGATAGGTGGAATATAAATAAAGTATCATCATCATCATTATCATTCATTAATGAATGAAAAACTAATTTGACTACAAAGTATTGGATCATCTATCACGAAAAAAGAAAATTACTAAGGCCAAACAGAGACTTGACTTTCTGAAGTGCATTGATATCTAACATCTAAATATTCTAATTCAGTCTTCACCATTTTGGTATCTTCTGGGTGTGTTAATAACATGATTGGCATAGTTGATGGTGACATTGTTGGAGGCAATGCACATTGTAGTACAAGATATTTAGGCACCGTTTGGGAGAAATGGAATCTGAAATCTGATTCCCCCGTGTGGGGCTTTGCATTGGCCCATTTTGGGCCTCATCTTTCAAATCAGAAGTTTGATTATTATCTCGAATGTCTTTCGTCTGAAAACTATACAATTCAAATAGAAATGCGAAAAATCAACTACGTGGGAGTCACTCTCATTCAGATGGCAAATAAAGTGTTGAAATGTGAAGCCAGTAACTACATACCTGATAGCAGCTACTGTCATACAAAACAGTTATTATGGAGACTGTAAATCAAATAGCTGGCCTAGTGTGGTTTTATTTTAAAATCTGTTTTAAATGTGATTTTAAAGGTTTTTCATGCAACCCCTACAATATTTTTTCAGAACTCTAGGGTTCCACAGAACACCATTTGGTAACTTCTGCCTTCAGTCTTTGAATGCTATCCATGCCATGGTTTAAGCAGTAGACTATGATTCTGGAGACTAGGGTTTGATTCACCGTTTGAACATCAAAACCCACTGGGTGACCTTGGGCCAGTCACACCCTCTCAACCCCAGAAAACCCTGGGATAATTCACGTTAGTGTCATCATAGGTCGGAAATGACTTGAAGGCATACAGCAACAGGAACAAAGATTTGGTTGTTGCTGATAAACTTTGAATTGACTTAAACTTAAGTCTATTTTGGAAATGAGAGACCTCCAAGTCCCCCTGCCCTTAATAGATCTGCTCAGGTCTGGCAGACTTATTCTGTGATTAAATCAATTGAGCTGTAATACACTCTCCCTTTTTTCCTGCTGCCCTCCACCTTAGTGAGCATCACTGTGGTTTCTAATGTCTCTTGTCTTCTCATGGTATGTCAAAAGTCTCAGTTGAGTCATTTTGTTTTCTGGGAGAATTCAGATTTGATTTGCGCTTTGTCATTGAAGGACTCTCCTCCAACATCACCTCTCTTAGGTTGGGTGTTCTATTTCTCCCGCTACTGAAGAGTTGCGGTTTTCCAGATCAATCTAGACTAGGTCTGGGCTCTGCTCCTCCAACCCTGGATACGACGCAAACTTGTGCCAAAAAAAGTTTCTTTGGACGTGTACAGAGCACCCTTCCCTCCCAACAACTGAGGCGAGTCAGAGCCTGTGATTTTGTGGAAATTAACTTGGAATCCAGTGTTTTTCCCAGCCTTGGCTCCTGCTTCTAGAGCAGCAACTTAATTCTGTGATGTTAGCAAGGAGACAAATGTGCCTACTTTCAAGGAATCCCTATTGATGTCAGAGGCTCTTCTCCCAGAGAAATGGAGTCTTCAAACAATATTGATCCAGTCTTGTCAAAAGGCTGCCTGCTGGGGCTACTTTAGCTGGAGATCCTACATTCAACAGGTTTTTGGATTTTATTGACGATCAACCCTCTTCCAGCTCAAGGGACTATAATGTCAAATAAGTGGATTCTCTTCTTAGCAGCTTTTTTTTCCTCTACAATTTTCATAACCACACAGACATTGGAAGCACAATGACACGGGGAATTCTGGCTCTGATATTCCATATTGTCTCTTTACAGAATAAATTCCTCACCCTTGTGAGAAACCCACCCCCATCTCTGAGTCAAGAGAACTATGCAAGCCTGAAATGTTTTATCATTTAAAAAAATATATCTCATCCAAACCAATAAAGATTTGTTGTCTGAAGCTCCACCCACAAAAAGGTTGAGGTTTAGGAATGGATATAGTTACCATGCCCAACTTCAGAAATTAATCCCTCGCTGAGTAATACTGACAATTTCCCATTTTCCTCTCCCCACCACAGAATGGAGCTTCAGCCAAGCCTTGAGATAGGGCAAATCCCATGAAGATATCATGAATTCATCCCAAAGATGACCCAAGGCCATCATCCCAGGATTACTTTGTTGTTGTTCATTCGTTCAGTCGTCTCCGACTCTTCGTGACCTCATGGACCAGCCCACGCCAGAGCTCCCTGTCGGCCGTCACCTCCCCCAGCTCCTTCAAGGTCAGTCCAGTCACTTCAAGGATTACTATCCATTGTTTAATCAAGGAACCTTCCCTTTCCAGCATTGATATCAATCAGCAAACATTGTTTCCCCTGAAGTAATCACTAATGCTAATGAGATTGCACAGACACGGATAGAGAAAATGGACCCCAGAATTCTTTCAATAAAGGGATCTTTATTGAATTTCCCACCAATCACAAACGTAAACATGACAACAATGAATATACTTTGAACTAATGAAATACCCGAGTCGTAATTTGTACCCATCAAAGCAATATCTGTTGTTTACAAATATCTATAAAATGTCCAGGTCCATGAACGTAAAGCACATCAGAGCTGGGAGATGTTCCCCCGACACCCTTCTTTGATCAAGCAAAGCAATAAAGTGATTTTTGACTCTGTCCTCAAACTCTGCGTGTCTCTATTGGGTTGATCGGAGCTTGGCATGCCGGGCTGAACGCCAAGATTTTGGACAACAGATTCAGTCTTCTTGCTTTTAATCATAGTACTTTGCTCATTGATTTCCTCTGGACATAGACTATTTCTGTTTCTACAAAACAAAACAAAAAAACAATTAAAAGGAGAAAATAAAACAGTAAAACCAGTATGAGGATGGAAATAAACCACTCTAGTTATACTTCAAATAACCTGTGAGATGCAAGGTGCTGAAGCCTATTCTAAAACAAGTCCAACACTTAGAAAAACTGCTTCCAATTCACACTAAATGCTGGAGTGGGTTCACCACCACCTTGATATTGGATCCCCGGGAAAAAGAAGTCCCAGTCACATCGAGAAATCAGCGAGGACGCCACAGGGACTTGAACCCCATCCTGGAAGCCAGGAGTGCCAACCACCAGCGTCTTTTGCTTTTTTCTGGCAATGCGACAAGGAGAAAAGCAAAACCTGGGAGAACACAAGTGTGTTCTCTCAGGAAAAGAAAACCTTACATGACTTCTGTGGCTGAGGGTAAATATCAGGTTATTAGAGCAAAGAAACCCCACAGAAATAAACTGAAGAAAACATTTGTATGTAGAGCAAGAGGAATTAAATGTACTTACATGACTGTACTTAAATGACAAATGTACTTACATGTCACGATAGATTTTGGAAACCCCACACGCGCAAACAATGTCAGGAGTGCGTGTGTCACCGTCTTAGTGTCAATTTCCTTGAGGGGAATTGCTTCCGGATATCTGGTCGCGAAGTCCACCGCTGTGAGGATATAGCGGTGCCCATCCTTGGTCACAGGTGACATCGGACCAAGAATATCGATCCCCACTTTCTCAAAAGGAATAGACACGACTGGGATAGGCTGCAGCAGTCCTTTGGTTCTGTCCTTGGCCTTGCCAACAAATTGACATGATTGGCAGGATCTACAATAGGTGGAAATGTCCTGTCCCATACGGGGCCAAAAGAACCAGCTCTGCACTCTATCTTTTGTCTTTTTGACACCCAAATGTCCACTGAATGGAGTGTCATGGGCCATTTTCAGGATCTTCTCTCTGTATTTTGGAGGCATTACCAACTGTGTAACTTCCTCGTACAGTCCTGGGTCTTTCTGATGCCTGCCCATCCTAAATAATTTGTTATCTATGGTTTTAAAGATAACCGGCTTGGCTTCTGTGGGCTTAGCTTCCTGACTTTCCATTAATTCCCACAGGGCCTTTAAATCTTCAGCTTGTTGCTGTTCCCTCAGGAACTCAGCTGGCTGACTGGATGGTAACATTACAGGGAACTCCACCATGTTGCTACTGTCTGAGCTACAAGCCATTTCTGAGGTGAACTCTCTCCCCTCAGAGTTTCCCGCTCTTTCATTTTGGCTTCTGGTAACTGCGTTGATTTTCAGACTACGCTCAGATAGATCGTTCCCAATTAAAATAGGGATCTCCAGGTCCGGCAAAACTCCAACTTTCCATTTTCCACAGAAAGTTTTATACTGGACCGGGATCTCGGCTATTTCAACCTCAAAGCTGGGACCAGTTATTCCTTTCAGAGTCCATCTCTGTCCAGGCACTATTTGCTCTTTCTTTACTAATTGAGGGCGCACTAACGACACCTCAGCGCCTGTGTCTCTAAGTCCCATCAGCTTTTCTTCATTTACTTGGACCTCTTCCAAGTACTCTTTGCTCATACCACAGTCCATACTCCAGACCCTCATAACTTTTATGGGTTCTTCCTCAGGAGTAGGCTCCTTTGGTTGTGGTTGAGTCTTTTTGACCACCTTTACATACCTTGGTGGGCTCACAGGTCTCTCTCTCGATAGCTTAGGGCATGAGGCTTTCATATGTCCCTCCTGATTGCAGAGGAAACATACAATTCTATGTGGTGCAGACTTAGAGCTGGCGTCCCCTTTCCTGGCACCTTGACCTTCCCTGTCAGCTTTGCCCTTCGGGACCCACTCCTTTTGCTTCTTGGACCAAGGGTCACCCATTTCAAAGTCCCCCTGCATCTTGTCCAAAACTGAAGCACATTCTGCCACGGTCTGAATCTTTTTATCTTTAATAAACCACCTCATCTGTGCCGGAACCAGTTTGTAGAACTGTTCTAGACAGATTAAGTGTCTCAACCCCTCAAAGGTAGTTACCTTGCTCCCCTCCAGCCATCTTAGAAGAGCCTTCTCTATTCTCGCCCCAACTTGAGAAAATGTCTCCCCAGGCTTTCTCTTAATGTCCCTGAAGGTCTTCTGGCTTTGTTCTGGTGTCAAACCAAACCGAACCTTCACTCTCTCTTTGAATATAGCGTAGTTGGACTATTCACCTTCCCTTAACTGCGCATATACTTCGCTTAGCTCTCCACAGATCAATGGTCTTATGTGTGCCATTCTCCTTTCTTCAGGCACCTTAAAGTCCCCACAAGCTCACTCGAAACTCGCGAAAAAGCTTTCAACACAATCTCCCCTCACATACTTGGGAAAATGCTTTATCTGGGAAGCTAAGGGTTCAGCAAGGATTTCAACAGGGTTAGATGAGGGCTGTTTTTCTTGCACTTTAAGCTCCATCATCCTTTCTTCATGTTTCATTCTCTCTGCCTCGTGTCTCATTCTCTCTCTTTCTCTCTCAGCCTCAAACTGCATCTTTTCTCTTTCTCTCTCAGCCTCTAGCTGTCTTTCTTTCTCTCTTTCTCTAGTTTCAAACTCCATTATTTCCCTTTCTCTCTCAGCCTCACGTTGTATCTTTTCTCTTTCAACCTCAAACTGCCTTTCTTTCTCCCTGGCTTGAAATTCCATTTTCTCCCTTTCAGCCTCAAGCTGCCTTTCTTTCTCCCTGGCTTGAAATTCCATTTTTCTCATTTCCATTTCAAGCCTCAACCTTTCAATTTCTAATGAGGTAGTCACAACCTCCAGACTTCCCCTCGTTTCCTCAGTCCCAGTCTCCATTACAGCTTCCTCCTGTCCCTCTCCTTGAGTGGGCAAAATCGGGGCCTTTTTGTTCTTTGGAAGAGCCATTACTAGAACACTGGCTTAAAATAATGGAGTATTTGAGCTGTTCCTGAGGTAAAACTTCCTCAGAAACATTTTGGCGCAAACTTTTACCTCACAAAATCACACCACCCCACTGGATTCAGGCTTTACGTAACGTATCCCGCCGCTGGTCACCAATGTAAGGTAGTTTAAGGAACGAGGGGTCCCTTAACGCATGTGTGACAGGGGGGAACCTTTTTATCCCACCGCTGCCACCAATGTAATAGGAACGCGAGACGAGGTGTCTCTAATCACACCTGTGTGACAGGAATTTTAGTGAGGGAATAACTAATGATGTGAGAGACCGATGACACTGGTAGATTTTTGCCGCCGCCACCTCAATTTTATTGTTTGAGGAAACAAAGGTGTGAATGTATCTGAGGTAATATGCACCCAGGCTTCTGGTTCTTCTTTTTGGGCTCCTTTGCTTGCTGACTGGACTGTAAAGATGTTTAGGTTGACTTGGTTTCACTGAGTATGACAGACTGAGGCAGACACCAGTTAACGATGAACTAATAACAGGTTTCTTGAACTTCAAGAAGATGACAACTCATAAAATGAGTGGTACACACGCGTATTGTTGTTACTGAGGCTTAGGCTTACTAGACATATAGTTTCTACAGAAGGTGTAGCTTTTACTTGAAGTGAGTTCCCTTCTTCACACTATTCAACTCTCTGAAACAGTGTGTTTCTAAGATCAGTCCCCCTGACTGTCTTACAGAGTAACTAGACTTCCTCTAGCCTACTCTCCACTGGAGGGAATAAACTCACTTGTATTCTCTATCTAATACAAGCTGACAAGTCTTCTTCACTGACTATCCTAGTCCAGTTTTGCTGAAGCCCTTGTCCCTTCCTTATTCCCTAACAGCTTGACTCACTCAAAAGCTTCCTTTTCTCTGTCTAAATTACTTCTTCTCTGTTGAAATCCTACTTCTCTCTGTGTTAGAATCCTTCTCTCCCTCCTGTTAGAAGTGACAGCCTTTTCACTCTCACCCAACTCCTCCCTTTGGTGCTTAAACCAATCAGGAGTTGGCTGACTCCTCCCCTGCCTCCTTGCCTGTCCCAAGATGTCAGCTATTTCTAAGCTGCCCTACCAAGATGGAGACCCAGCCCACTGACTCTCAGGCTTCGGCCTAGCCGGCAAAGGTTAGCATCTATTACACCCAGCAACTCCAAAATGCAAAGTTCCATTTTCCCAAGCCTCTCCAGTATTTTCTGTTGATTATGGGAGTTCTCTGTGCCAAGTTTGAGTCAATTCTATAGTTGCATGAGTTCAGAATGCTTTTTGATGGGAGGGAACTATATATCCCAGCAACATGCAAATGCCAAGGTCTATATTCCCCAAGCCTCTCCAGTATTTTCTGTTGATTATGGGAGTTCTCTGTGCCAAGTTTGAGTCAATTCTATAGTTGCATGAGTTCAGAATGCTTTTTGATGAGAGGGAACTATATATCCCAGCAACATGCAAATCCCAAGGTCTATATTCCCCAAGCCTCTCCAGTATTTTCTCTTGATTATGGGAGTGCTCTGTGCCAAGTTTGAGTCAATTCCATGGTTGCATGAGTTCAGAATGCTCTTTGATGGCAGAGGAACTATATATTCCAGGAACTCCAAAATGTCAAGGTCTATATTACCCAGGTCTCTCCAGTATTTTCTCTTGATTATGGGAGTTCTCTGTGCCAAGTTTGAGTCAATTCCATGGTTGCATGAGTTCAGAATGCTCTTTGATGGCAGAGGAACTATATATCCCAGCAACTCCAAAATGCAAAGTTCCATTTTGCCCAAGCCTCTCCAGTATTTTCTGTTGATCATGAGAGTTCTGTATTCCAAGTTTGGTTCAATTCTATTGTTGTAGTTCAGAATGCTCTTTGATGGTAGGGGAACTATTCCTCCCAACAACTCTCAAATGTCAGGAAAATAACCCTAAAACTCTCCATTAATTTCTTTTGGTTATGTGAGTTCTGTATGCCAAGCTTGTTCAATTCCATTTTGTTGAAGTTCAGAATGCTCTTGATGGCAGAGGAACTATAAATACCAGCAACTGCAACTCCCACATGTCAAGATCAATTTTCCTCAAAGTTCACCATTGTTCAAATTTGGGCATATTAAGTATTTATGCCAAGTTTGGTCCAGATCCATAGTCATTTGGGTTCACGGTGCTTTCTGGATGTAGGTGAACTACATCTCCCGTAAATCACTGTCAATTCCTCTCAACCTCCTCCTGTATTTTCCGTTGGTCATGGGAGTTCTGTTTGCCAAGTTTGGTCCAGGCCTGTAATTCGTGGGGGGATCTCAGTGGTCTGTGGAAGTCAGAGCTGAATTGGTTGAAGGTACTGAAAATCCCATAATCTAAGGAAAGGAACCCCATAGAAGCTAAGGAACGCCATAGAAATAAATTGAAGAATACATGTCTGTGTAGAGCAGAATGAATTAAATGTACTTACATGACTTACGTGGCTGAGGATAAATATCAGGTTATTAGAACATAACTGTTTAAATCATAGAAGGGGGATCCCAACGAAATAAAAAGAATACATTTCTGTGTAGTGAAAGAGGAATTAAATGTACTTACATGACTTCTGTAGCTGGGGAAGAATATCAGGTTATCAAAGCAAAGGAATCCCATAGAAATAAATTGAAGAAGACATGTCTGTGTAGAGCAGAATGAATTAAATGTACTTACATGACTTCTGTGGCTGAGGATAAATATCAGGTTATTAGAGCATAACTGTTCCCACAATATATGCTTTGAACTGGGTTATCTGAGTCCACACTGAGATAATGTGGGAAAACATAGAAAGGGAATCCCATAGAAATAAAGAGAAGAATACATTTCTATGTAGTGCAAGAGGAAGTAGATGTACTTACATGACTTCTGTGGCTGAGGATAAATATCAGGTTATTCGAGCAAAGGAATCCCATAGAAATAAAGAGGAGAATACATTTTTATGTAGTACAAGAGGAAGTAGATGTACTTACCATATACACTCGGATATAAGCTGAATTTTTCAACCCTTTCTGGGGGCTGGAAAAGCCCCCCTCAGCTTATATCCGAGTGAAGGTCTCCAATGTTGCCTTTGCCTCTGAAGTCCCTTCCTCCGCTGCGTCCTCTGTTTGCGGCGAGGGCTCCGGGAGTGGCTTTTGGAGACCTGGCCTGGCCCCTTGCGGCGGTCTGGCCTGGTACCTCATGGAGGCCCGGCCTGACCCCTTGCCGAGGCCTGGCCTGACCCCTCGCGGAGGCCTGGCCTGGCCCCTCGCGGAGGCCTGCCTCGGCCCCTCGCGGAGGCCTGGCCTGACCCCTCGCGGCGGCCTGGCCTGGCCTATCGTGGAGGCCTGGTCTGACCACGCGCGGAGGCCTGGCCTGACCCCTCGCCGAGGCCTAGCCTGGCCCCTCGCGGGGACCTGACCTGGCCACTCGCGGGGACCTGACCTGGCCGCTCGCAGGGGCCTGGCCTGGCTTTGCCTGGCCGCTCCTGGAGGCCTCGCCGCAGGAGACGTAGTGGAGGAAGTGGCTGCGGAGACAAAGGCAAGGACGGGGCCAGGAGGTGGTTATGGAATGTAAGAGGAATTAAATGACTTCTGTAGCTGGGGATGAATATCAGGTTATCAAAGCAAAGGAACCCCATAGAAATAAACTGAAGAATACATTTGTACGTGTAGAGCAAGAGGAATGAAACCTACTTACATGACTTCTGTAGCTGGGGATGAATATCAGGTTATAAGAGCAAAGGAACCCCATAGAAATAAATTGAAGAATACATGTCTGTGTAGAGCAGAATGAATTAAATGTACTTACATGATTTATATGGCTGAAGGTAAATATTAGGTTATTAGAGCACAACCGTTTGAAACATAGAAAGGGAACCCCATAGAAATAAATAGAATGATATATTTCTATGTAGACTAAGAGGAATTAAATGTACTTACATGACTTCTGTGGCTGAGGGTAAATATTAGGTTATTAGAGCACATCCGTTTGAAACATAGTAAAGGAACCCTATAGAAATAAACAGAAGAATACATTTCTATATAGAGCAGTGGCAAATATTAGGTTATTAGAGCACAACTGTTTAAATATATAAAATGAAATCCTCCCACAAAAAAAATCCTTATTTTATACGTACAGAGCAAAAAGGTAGCCAACCCATATTTTGTCCACTGGAATTGTAACTTCTTGGGTTTTGCCACAAATCTAGGATAAGCAATCCCAATACTTGTTTCCCCTCCCGGTTCCCCCAAAGAAAACTAGCAGAAATCCAAACTGATGCTGCATCTGCGAGGCCGAAGGAGTGCATCGGAAAGAATGAGACTCATGCCGTCCACTCCAACCAAAGACCCCAAAATTATTCACAAACAAAACAAAAACATCCGTTATATCTAAAAAATTAAGGCAGCACCTCATATTCTAACCAAACCAGCCTGTTAAATGCTGAGCTTTTAAATTCAAACATAGGGCCCTTCAACACAGAATATCAAGGCAGAAAATCCCACTATATATGCTTTAGGGAAGGCTGAGCGAAGGAAGATCGATGCTTTTGAGCTGTGGTGTTGGAGGAAAGTGCTGAGAGTGCCTTGGACTGCGAGAAGATCCAACCAGTCCATCCTCCAGGAAATAAAGCCCGACTGCTCACTGGAGGGAAAGATACTAGAGACAAAGTTGAAGTACTTTGGCCATATCATGAGGAGACAGGAAAGCCTAGAGAAGACAATTATGCTGGGGAAAGTGGAAGGCAAAAGGAAGAGGGGCCGACCAAGGGCAAGATGGATGGATGGCATCCTTGAAGTGACTGGACTGACCTTGAGGGAGCTGGGGGTGGTGACGGCCGACAGGGAGCTCTGGCGTAGGCTGGTCCATGAGGTCACGAAGAGTCGGAGATGACTGAACGAATGAACAACAACAACATGCTTTGAATTGGGTTATCTGGGCCCACACCGGGATAATGTGGGATTTTCTGCCTCAAGATTCTGGGATATAGGGCTGTGTGGAAGGGCCCCCAGTTATCCAATATTCAAAAAGGAAGAATAAAATAAACAAGGGGAGAACTGGAAACTTAAACTATTCAAATCGATCAAAAAAGCCACAGCTACACCCTGTGTCAAAACAATTCACTGTGCAGATCTTCAAAGATTGGTCTGCCGAAGCTGGCCAAAGAAGAGTAGACCCAGGAGAGCTTTACAATTTCACAGAAAAATCCACATAAACAACTCTTCTGCTGTGTACCTATATATGTGCATTATAATAGATTGTCAATATTACAGCAAACGCCCTTGGATTTTAAAAATCTTTTCATCACTGGATTAATATTACGTGATTTCTGACCATCTTTACCTGTGTCATTAGGGTTAATAATAATATAAATAAAGATATAGAATGAGACTTTATAGAAATACACCCCTCTGGCTATCGCCATTAGAAGCCTTTCAAAGAAGAGAGTTAGGCTGGCAAATCTGGCCCACATATGGAGATTGGCTAAACAAGCAAAAAGGAAGACATGAATTAAAAGAGGAAAAAGATATTAGACAAGAGTTCAGAAACGTCTCATGGTTTCAATACAGGAAAATGATAGCCTTTTTAAAAGAAAGATAAAGAGATAAGTTTTGCAGATAGAGACCGTTTTTGGGATAATATTATGAAGACTGAAAACAAAACAATTACTAAAATATATATAAAATTACTGGAATGGACAACGGAAACAAAACAGATAAAGGAATGCATGGTTAAATGGGCAGAAAATATTGGTCACCAAATAGAATTAAAGCAATGGGGGGGGGGGGGGGAATTGGAATCAAATAATTAAATATACCTACTCCTATGATCTGAAAGAAAACTGGCAATAAGTGATTCACAGATGGTACATCACACCACAGAAAATTTCAAAATGATATAAGAATGCATCCAACAAATGTTGGAAATGCGAACAACAAATTGGAACCTTTTTCCATGCCTGGTGGACCTGCCCAAAAGCGGAAAAAAAATGAGTGACATAAATGAAGATATACAAAAGATTTTAAAGATAAAAATCCAAAAGGAGCCGGAATACTTTTTTAAAAAATAGGAATGTTAGACATAGATTAAAAGAGACACCAAAAAGAGATGATTGGCAAAACAAGGTTCTGGAGATAATGAACATGGACTCACTGGCTATCACCGAATCAAGGCCTACCAAAGAAACAAACCAACTGGGACCTAGTAAAAGATTATTTCAAACCACAGAAAATAGATCTTGTTTGTTTAAAAGAGTTAATTATAAGGAAGGAGAAGATAGAGGGGAAATAAAGCTACCATATGTGATCACAGTGACAAAACAACTAAAGACCACCAAAGGCTAGAAGGAAGTCAACAAACTTATTTTATTTTATTTTATCCTAACAATCTCAATAAAATAGTGAAGAGTAGAGACATCACACTGGCAACGAAGATTCACATAGTTAAAGTAATGGTATTCCCCATAGTCACCTACGGATGTGAGAGCTGGACCATAAGGAAGGCTGAGCAAAGGAAGATAGATGCTTTTGAGCTGTGGTGCTGGAGGAAAGTTCTGAGAGTCCCTTGGACCGCAAGAAGATCTACCCAGTCCATGCTTCAGGAAATAAAGCCCGACTGCTCATTGGAGGGAAGGATAGTAGAGGCAAAGATGAAGTACTCTGGCCACATCATGAGAAGATAGGAAAGCTTAGAGAAGACAATGATGCTGGGGAAAATGGAAGGAAAAGGGAAGAGGGGCCAAATAAGGGCAAGATGGATGGATGGCATCTTTGAAGTGACTGGATTGACTCTGAAGGAGCTCGGGGTGGTGATGGCCGACAGGAAACACTGATGTGGGCTGATCCATGAGGTCACAAAGAGTCGGAAATGACTGAATGAATGAACAACAACTAACTCTCCTTTTCTTCTTCTTCTTTTACTTTCTTCCTCCTCTTTCCTACTTTCTATATATGGACACGTTTTTCCACTTTTGATGTAAAAGGAACTATTTTCTTATAACTTTTTTAAAAATAAAAATTAATTTGAATAATAATAATAACAATACATCACACAGTCCTAGATGCTTGGGAAGTGTGATCTTGTGATATGAAATCCAGCATATATAATATCTCGTTTGCTGTGACATCCTTTTTGTGTCACAGCAAACACAGGGACTCGGGGCGGCTTACATATTCCCCTACTTTCCATCAGCTTCTTTGTAGTTTGAAATAACACTCTCTCTTTCCCACCTTTAACTATCTGTTCTCTAAATAAATGAATAAATAACTTTATTTATATTTGGCCCTATCTCCCCAAGGGGACTCAGGGTGGATCCCAACAACAGAAGGCAAACATTCAATGCCTATACAATAATAAGTACAAATATATTGATAGACACCCCCCCCCCCCCAGAACCCAAAATGTTTAGACACACATATATCAAAATAAACCCACAAGTCTAACAAGATTTCATCAAAGTTCCTTGGTTTGCTTTGAAAAAATCTGAGCTATGATTTACTGTGGTTTCATCAGATTGCCCAATTGTTGCTCTCCCCACTATTTTTGAGGGGGGGGGGGTATATTTAATGTCCTTTCACCTACCTGCCCCCCAAAATCCCTCTCCCTCATCCTGCCCTAAGCTCTGGCAATAGAGGGAGTGGGGAAAAAAACGGTTCGGAACCAATGGGACAGTCTCACTTACTTGAATGGGCTGGATCCTTCCGCCAGCCACTGCGCATCACAAAAGGACAAAAAATAGTCCCTGGCCATAGTGCTGAATGCATGCAAACATGCTCCTTGTAAATCCTTGCTCACATAATACAGCCTGAGCATCCTTTATCTGGCAAATATAAAAAATACAAGGCTCAATAATAACCCCAATTATAATGCAAAGGAAATTCTCAAAAAAAAATTGGAATGGATTATAAAAAACTAAGGGGAAAAATCCTAGATAAAATAGGAGACTGGATAAAGAAGGAAATGATGATGGAGGAATTTAGGGAAATGAAATAATCATGGTTCCACTCTATACAACTAGAACAATGGTTCAAGAATTGGGTAAAAGAATAATAGAAATAGACTTAAATTTACATCCAATTTGAGCAAATAGTACAAAATGGAAGAAATATGGAAGGGCATAAAAATTTAAAGTAAAATGTATAAGACAATAGTTGAAATAAATTTATTTATTTATTATTTCACAGTTTTCTATACCGAGCTTCTCAACCTCATTGAAGGACTCAGTCCGGTTTCCAGCCATAAAAAACATATACACTCATTAAAATATCATATATCACAATTACAAAAACAACTTTAAAAACACTATATATAAAAGAAGGAAAAACAAAGAATAATATCCTTAAGGCGATATGGGAAGAAGACTTATTGATCAAAGTAAGTGATACAGAGTAGACACAATTATGGGAACAAAGACATTTTTAAAACTTATCAATACATGTTTTATCGTATCATATCAGAAGCAAACTGAGGGCACAGTTGTCATGTATTTGAAAAGCATAAAGTTTAAAAAACTTGGCATTATACTAAATGTCCTTTGACCGGTAGCTGGCCATTTGGAGTGCCTCTGGTGTTGCTACAAGAAGGTCCCCGTTGTGCATGTGGCCGGGCTCAGGTGGCGTTGTAGTAGGTGGTCTGTGGTTGCTCTTCTTCACACTCATATGTTGTGGACTCCACTTTGTGGCCCCATTCCAGTTTAAGATCATCCAAGGAGGCCCTGTTCTCGGTCCCTCCAGCTTCACAAATACGTTTGGTGGGGACGAGAGACAGGACCTTCTCGGCTGTGGCCCCTCGCCTGTGGAAGTCGCTCCCCAGAGAGATCAGGTTGGCTTCATCCCTCCTGAAACTGAAATTATGGTTCTGGGACCAGGCTTTTAGACAGCAGGCATAACAGCACTTTAGATACGGAATTGGACTGGATTGGCTACATGATTTGACTGATTTTGTTTTTAACTGAATGATTTATCTATTTTTTTTAATTTTATCTAATTTTCACCAGAGGCACTCCAAGTGGCCAGATACTGGTCAAAGGACATTTAATGGACACAATCAATCAATCAATCAATCTATCTATCTATTGTTTTAAATTGGTGTATATTGTTATATTTGCTTGTTTGTGTGGCATTGAATTGTTGCAGGATGTAAGCTGTCCTGAGTCCCCCCTCCGGGGTTGAGAAGGACAGGGTAGAAAAGCTGGAAATAATAATAAATAAGAATTCCTTAAGGTTGGTTCTGCATTTCGTGGTGCCAGAGCGCAGTCTGTTTAGCGCCTTCCGTGTCGCCCAGTCTTCTGTGTGCCCAGGGGGGCGTCCCTCATTCGGTATCAGCCATGGGTTGAGGTTCCAGGTTTTAGTCTGCCACTTTTGGACTCTCACTTGCTGAGGTGTTCACTTTAGGGTTATCATAAGTCAGAAATGACCTGAAGGGCCACAGAACTGTCTTCACAACAGCTATGGAACATTTCTGTTTATTTTTCCATACCATTTTCTGCATCTTTCCCCCATTATCTGGAGCATGGTGTACATTTTCAGTGTATCTTATTTAATGGACACAAGGTTTCACATACATTTGGACACAGGGTTTCACATACATTTGGTTCCTCCAAAATGTACTGAAAGCCTTGAAAATGTAAATATTTTTGAAGCAACGTGGGCTCTGTTTATCTCTGCTTCCTAAGGGAACTGAAAACCCTATCTCTACTATGTGAAATAAATTGTGCAGCCTAGGAAAGGTATCTCTGTTTATCGTAAAGGTTTATGCTCTTATTACCAGTTGAAATTTATTAATAACCAATGAGGTCATAAATCACATCATATACCAAATTGAAAACAGAACGATTGCCAGAGGGGTGGTGTGAGTCTCATGCGCAGGAGGGGTTTTAGTCATCTATCATGTTGATCTCTGAGAGAATATTTAGACCATCTTTGAAATGGTCTTGCAACCCTAGGTTTGTGTCCGTGCATCGGATGATCTCTTACAAACCAACTCTCCTCCGTAGCATGCTGTTAAAAAGATGCAGTGAAAAAGGCGTACAGCTAGTGTTGGACCTTAAAAGAAGAAGGGAGGACAATGAGGTTCTTATTATCAGAATATCCTTCCACCTTAGGAAAAACTAGATCATAACTTGAAACTACCAATACCAGTGACAAAATGAATGAATGGTTTTTCTGTTGTCCAAAGTAACAACAATGGCCCTTTCTAAAACTACCATATAATCCAGATTATCAAAGCAGATCATCCACATTATTTGCTTTGAACAGGATTCCCTGCACTCTAGATTATTTAATTCTACAAGTGTATGCCCTTTGCTCATGGTTTCAACTAGATCAGCGTTTCTCAACCTGAGGGTCATGAGGGGGTGTCATAGGGGTTGCCAAAGACCATTAGAAAAGAGTTGGTCATGGGGGTTCTGTGTGGGAAGTTTGGCCCAGTTCTATTGTTGTGGGATTCAGCATGCTCTTTGATTGTAGGTGAACACTACAACTCCCAATTGTCAAGATCTATTTTCCCCAAACTCCACCAGTGTTCACATTTGGGCATATTGAGTATTCATGCCAGGTTTGGTCCAGATCCATCATTGTTTGAGTCCACAGTGCTCTCTGGATCTGGGTGAACTACAACTCCAAAACTCAAGATCAATGCTCACCAAACCCTTCTAGTATTTTCTGTTGGTCATGGGAGTCCACGGAATCCACGACATGAATATGAAGACATAGTTTTCAATTTTTATTGTTCACTGTGTTTATGCTTTTATATACATTGTGATGTTCTCTATTTTTATTGATGTATGTATTTTATATATGGCATCAAATTGTGCCAACTTGTTCGCCGCCCTGAGTTGCCTTCGGGCTGATATGGGCGGGGTAGAAATAGCATAAATAATTGCTCCCTCCTCCCTATGATTTCCCCTCACATCTCGATACATGGCCCTCATCTTGTCTCCTCTCGGCCTTCTCTTCTGCAGACTAAACATGCCCAGCTCTTTAAGCCGCTCCTCATAGGGCTTGTTCTCCAGACCCTTGATCATTTCAGTCACCCTCCTCTGGACACATTCAAATTTGTCAACATCCCACTTCAATTGCGGTGCCCAGAATTGGACACAGTGTGATTCCAGGTGTCCAATCTTGGTGAATCACGTTCTGTTGATGGTGAATCTTGGTGAATCAAGTTCAGTGGTAACATTGTTCCAACATGATAGCTAGCAGGTATAATATGAATGAGCAAGAGGTTTGCAATTCCATCTTTATTTGTCTTTGTGAAAAATAAACACTGCAAATGTAAGTAGTTACAAATGATTTTTTTCTACATTTTCGGGGGGAAACACATTAAATTCTTGAAAGTGACATTCTCAGTTAAGCTGACAGGTCCTCATTCATACAACCACCCATTCCTGTTTCATCTATTTGTGCTATGATTAGTCAACCCAGACATACACTTCATCCCTGTGCCTATAAGAAATTCACTTCTTATAATGCAAATCAGCAAACACCTGACTTTTCTCAGTAACCCCGCCAGCACATTGTATCCACAAGGTTTCATCTCTTAAATTCACATTAAATATTCTTGGGAAGCATCTAGTACACAGATGCAGTCCAGACCATAGATTGTAATGTCTATAAGATGTGTTGTTATCCAGAACTCAAGGGCCTGGGTTACTTCAGGATATATTCCTTCATTGGTATCGGTTTACATATACTCACAACATGTGTTTTGCGAGCTAAGTATAAAATCCCACAAGTCTGTTGTGGAGAAATAGCCACAAAAAAGAGAGAGTCCTGTCCTTGAACATTGTCGATCGGCTGCAAAACACGGCATTCTCAAATATACTGATCTTCATCTTGACTGTCTGTAAGCAGTGACCATTGGTCTGCTTCATTTCGTAGAGAATCCTCCATGTGTCTTGACGCTCGGCCTGAAGTCAATGAGCAAAGGGAGACTTGACTGATATCATCCCACACACCTGCCTTTGGATGGTCTCGCCTCCTGTCATCCATTCCAATATGAACACTAATCTGGGAAGGAGTCAGTGGCTTCATGCGCCCATGAGCTTGTGCTTCATATGCCTCCAAATCTGGTTTTGTGTAGCTGCAGAAAGCAGATAGACACACACATCATAAAATGTTAAAGCAGGGGTCCTCAAACTGTTGGAGGGAAAAAAAATGAATGAATTCCTATGTGCACTGCACATATCTTATTTGTAGTGCAAAAAACACATGAAAACAATACAATAATTAAAATGAAGAACAATTTTAACAAATATAAACTTATTAGTTTTTCAATGGGAAGTGTGGGCCTGGTTTTGGCTGATGAGATAGATGGTTGTTGTTGTTGTATGCTTTCAAGTCATTTCAGACTTAGGTTGACCCTGAGCGAGGGTCGGGTAAATTACCTTGGAGGGCCATATCTAGTCCCCGGGCCTTAGTTTGAGGACTCCTGTGTTAAAGGTTCAAAAATTGATCTGTAAATAATGGGCCTCTGCAATGAATCCTTGTAAGTCATGAGCTTATGGCTCTCAAAATGGGCCTTCTGAATGGTAGAAAGCATCAGGGATAAACAACAATTGGCATAATCAGTGGACCTATCAATAACAGCAATGATGTTGCTAATGTTCCCTGACCCACTTATGTTAGAAGTTATTCTGTCTTCTTTAATATGACTGTAATAAGGAATTGATAGAATAAAATGAAAGCTGCCCTTAAGGGGAAAATATGGCTGGTAATTTCTGCTTCAAATATAAAGCTTCCACAGTCTTATGTGTTCAAAAATATTTAAATTGTGGTGCATAAAGCATTAAAATGTGATCAATTGAACATCTGAATAGAAAACCATTAGCTCTAGTGAAATGTGTGTATTGTTGTTTTCAAAAGCAGACTGCTGCCAATTTGAGACATCCCTCGATGCCAGGACATATCCCTTATCAAAACAGAAAGGGGAAGGAAAGAGAAATAGCCATTAGATCTTGTTCCACAACCACGCAGTAAAAGCCCACTAAAAGATGTAAAGGAACACACATAGGAGGCTGTGCTGAAAAATGCTCGAACAACAGTCACACTTTAAGTCAAATTCCACATCTTTTAAACTAGATCGTGGATAGGCAGAAGATAGATTTGGACTCATGGTTGATTTCTAATAGACTGTCCAGAATATTTGACTCTCCATTTCTTAACATCACAAAACAACTCTCAAATGAAGGAGACCCTGTTGCACAGCAAGCGGATCTTAGCCATGCCCCATGCACAAGACTCACAGACAAGAGTAGAAATGAACAAAAATACTTTACTCTTAATAGCAGAGATGAAATACAAACTTGCATTGTTGCATACAAAAAACAAACTGTGCAAGAACCTTACATAGCCTTTGTAAGTAACACAAAATAAGGCATCTTCATCTTAAGTCGAATGAGAAAGCAAAACATAAACCTTGAGCAAACAGTTATTCCACCATAGCCTCCTTTAGAGCAGCATAACAGCTTTTCTCCAACCTGCTCCTCAGAGCAGAGCCTTTGAACATAGATCTCCTCAGAGAAAAAGCTCTCCAGAACTGTATTCTAAAAACTCATACAGTTATACCCTATCAGGTGTGGTCCAAGATTGCTGGTTGACCTACATTACCAGCTGCACATAATAATTACCATCATAAGGTTTTTTCTTCAACACACACACTTGGTCCTGCTACAACTGACTGTAACAGACCCCTCCCCCCAGTTACATGGATGATCTGTTCTGCTGTCAGAAACTTTGTCCTAATGTATAGTTGGAAACTGCTGTAATTTGAATCCAATTATAGGATTCTACGTTGGAGTGCCAGAAAATAAGCTCTCAGCTTTCTAGAAAGACATCCCTTCAAATATTTAGAGATGCTTATTATATCCAACTCTTATTTTTCTCCCCTCCAGGGTCAGCATACCCAGCTCTCTCAACCATTATTTGTAGGTCTTGGTTTTGAGATCTTGATCACCTTTTCCTGGATATTTTCCATCTTGTTAATGTTCTTCTTAAAGTTTGGTGCCTTGAAATTGGCCACAAAACTGCGGGTGACTACAGCAGAAAACTTATCTTGATCTGGACACTATACTCTGTTAATGCAGCCTAAAACTGCAGTGTGTGTGTGTGTGTGTGTGTGTGTGTGTTGCATCACATTGTTGACTCACATTAACCTTATGATCCAGAAAGCTTTTAGTCCGTTCCCCATGTGCCTCAACAAAGTCAGAGATCACCTATCTCATGTTTGTGCATGTGTTTTTTCCAGATCAAATTTCACACACAACATTTCTCCTTGTTACTATTCATTTTGTCAGCTTTTGGCCATGCTCTACATCAATGTTTCTCTAACTCTACTCTTCCAGGTCTTTTGGACTTCTGCTCCCAGAAATTCAAGCCAGTTTACCAGCTGTTATAGGAGCCCCCGGTGGCGCAGTGGGTTAAACTCCTGTGCTGGCAGGACTGAAGACTGACAGGTTGCAGGTTCGAATCCGGGGAGAGGCGGATGAGCTCCCTCTATCAGCTCCAGCTCCTCATGCGGGGACATGAGAGAAGCCTCCCACAAGGATGATAAAAACATCAAAATTATCCAGGCATCCCCAGGGCAACGTCTTTGCAGATGGCCAATTCTCTCACACCAGAAGCGACTTGCAGTTTCTCAAGTCGCTCCTGACACGACAAAAAAAACAAAACCCCAGCTGTTATGAACTGTGGAAGCTGAAGTGGAAAATATCTGGAGGAGCAGAGTTTGAGAAACACTGTTTTACATAATTCCCAGTTCATCAGAGAACCACCCTCAAAGAACATTATGGTAGTGACATATTCTGGAAGATGAAGATAGATGAAACTACAACCTCAATGTTGATGCTCCTCTCAGTGCTACTTTTCTTTTTCCACCTCTTATCAACTTACTTGAGGAAGCCCACCTTACATTCCCAAAATCATCTTACCTGCCTTTAGCTCTGTCCACCACCAGTGATTTGATACTATTGCCCTTCAGGGAAATTCTACATAAAATTAGCTGATGTTACGCACAAGGCAATGACTTCCAGGAAACACTTCAAGACTTACCATTTGAGCTGCAGGGAAGAAAGCAAAACTGATACTGAAGATGCTGCCATGGCTGCTGACCCCATCCATGGTTGCAACACAATTCCAGCAGGCATAAATACTCCTGACATAAGGCAACACAAAAAATATAATAGCGATTTATAAATGTTTTTGAATATTTACATAAAACTGTAATTTAAAATAAGACTGACCAACTCTGATTAAACCATTATTCTAACCTTCTTCAGTGTAAGTGTGCTTACGTATCCTTCCAATAATAATTAAGAGAGTAAAATAATAATACAATAAAATAATAATAATAATAATGTAAAATAATGGAAATGTAATAATAACAGTAATAATAGAGTAAAATAATAAAAGTAATAAAAATAATAGAGTAAAATAATGGAAATGTAATAACAATAAACAGAGTAAAATAATACATGGAATAATAATAATAATAATAATAATAATAATAATAATAATAATAATATAATAAATAACTTTGTTTCAAGTATAAGCTGAGGGTTTTTTTTTCAGCCTTTAAAAAGGGCTGGAAAACCCGGCTTATACTTGAGTAATATGGTATATAAAAGTCATGTTTGTGGGCTTCTGCAAGACATTGGTTGGCAATGATGCAGCAGTCCCAATAGTCATGTGGTCCTCTCCACGTTGCAGCCACCATATGTGAGGCCTGCTGTAACAGTACACTCCCTTAAAGAGGCCTTAACTGTAAGCAACCTAGTATTATTACCAGGGATATTGCTTAATAGCCAATCAATCTCCCACTTCTTCAACATTCAGGCCAAATGTTCCTATTTACCTGCTGCTATAGGTATGCCAATTAGATTGTATATTAAGGCCAAGAGGAGATTTATTCGTATTCTTTTTACAGTCCTTTTGGAGAGATGGATACTTGCAACCACGTCTAGTAAATCATTCTACAACAAGAAGGGGAGAAATCAGGTTAATTTGCAAATTTTTAAAAGTTCAATGAATTCAAAAACATCTGAAAGAAATGCCCTTATTGTATATATTATGGACTCACACGAATAAGAACAACATCTGCTGCTTCTATGGCAACATCTGTGCCTGTGCCAATAGCAATGCCAACGTCAGCTCTGGCCAGGGCTGGTGAGTCGTTGATCCCATCTCCAACCATGGCAACTTTCTTCCCGGCAGCCTGCAGTTCCTGGACCTTAGCTACTTTGTGAGATGGAAGGACCTCAGCAAAGACTTTCCTGATCCCAACCTAATGCAGAAGGATACCTTGTATTAGAACCACTGAACTAGAGAGTAATGGCAGAGTGGATGACTTCAGAAACCTTGAAGAATGGAGAAAGGGAAACCTTGAAAACTGGAGATGAGAATGTTGATTTATTGACCTCTGAGCATCTGCTCAAAGGTACAAAAGTAAATAATGAAGCGTGCTACCTCAGTCAGCTCCAAAGCCCGGAGTAGCACTTATCTTTTTATTGCAATTTACACTATTTACAGGAGCAGAATAAAACATGCCAATTCTCTAGCTGTACATCGCTAGAAGCTCTACCCACATGGCAATCTGATTTTGTGGAATGTAAACACACACCAGAACACTCAAAGGTTATGCTCTAGGAATCAAGCACAGCTGTATGCATTTAATTCTTACACTGCAATGCTACACCACACACAGCTTAAACTACAAATAATATTTCATTACATTTATATTGTCTACTAGATACATCCTACCTACCTCTGTTCATACTCAGCATTTATTTTTAAAATTTAAACTATTACATCTGGCAGGGCCATAGGTTTTTAAACCCTTGCGTGTTATTGTCTATATATTGAGTTATATTAATTGTATTGTTTTATTTGCTTATTGTTTGTTGTTTTTATTGGTGTGTTGTTGGGCTTGGCCTGATGTAAGCTGCTCCGAGTCCCCTTGGGGAGATGGTGGCGGGGTATAAATAAAGTTGTTGTTATTATTATTATTATTATTTACACCAATGTTCTAACAGAGAAAACATAACAACAGAGTGCTGCTGCTGGATCAGACCAAAGGCCTATTTAGTTCAGCACCTTGCTGCATTTGGCGGCATATAGGCACCAAGACCGATAGACACTGAAGACTGGCTAGAACCATAGAATAATAAGAGTTGGAAGAGACTATATGGGCTATCTAGTCAAAATGCATGAACATTGCAACTTAATACAAATAATACCCAAGTAGAGGTCAGCATCCAATTCAAGTTGGTTAATAAAAAGATTAATTACTCTCTCATGCTCCAATCAGACCAGACAGCATACCTGAGTTGCAATGGCTTTGGCTGTTTTTCTGTTGTCTCCTGTAATGAGCACTACATCTACTCCCATGTTCTGCAGTATGTGCATAGCTAGAGCTGCCTCTGGTTTGACTGTGTCTGCTATTGCAATCATGCCACAAAGCACACCTGAAGAAGAAGACGACAAATATTTATTTGTACTGATGTCAAATCTGAGTCACTTAGGGCACCTTCTTGTTGGAATACTGTGTGCTTTCCTCTCCGACCCTGTCTTTATATTCTTAGTTCTTTATAACAAAACAACATCCCTCCATAACAGCTTTGGCCAACTGAGATCTGTAGCAATCCAATTGTTACATCCTTCTAATTATGGCAGTGAACAAAGTTTGACCTGCTCACTTGAATGTAGCCCAATAGTCTTTTTATGGACCATAGGCTCCCTCTACCATCCAGATGAGCTCCTTGCACTAGATTTCTTCCTGCCCACCTCCCGCAAAGAAATCTGTCCAAAAGCTATTTCCCATTCCCACGGTCTTCACATAACACCCTGAAACTACTTCCAGTTTCTATTCCTTTGACTTCAAAAATATTCAGGCTAATGTAGACTTCAAGCTCCCACAAGATAAAAAAAATTAGCCCGCAGACCTTATGAATTTGCCCCCTCTTGTTCTACCCCACCATACAGCAAAGATGGACACCCACTGGTTACAAAGGACACAAAGTACCATCTATAGCCACCAATACAGCAGTGTGTCCTTTCATTTCATGGCTCATCATTGCTTCGTGGACATCATTGGAAATGTGCAAGCCATTACGTTTCATCCATTCCCGATTTCCTATCAACACTGAGTAGGTCTGAGGGACGACTGCATCTGTCCAGGACAAAAATACAGCTGCATAAAAACTTAAAATGATTCAAGCATTTCCCCTTCCTCTGTGTTACAATCTTTGTCAGAAGTCCATTGCTTGCTACCGTTAAAGCTACTGAACTTCTCAATAGGATCGGACTCTCCACTCTTAAAATTCAACACATGAAACAAGGTTCTACAACTAAGGAGTTGGTTCAGATAAATATATGATTGACTGGTGACCTGATGATTCAGGAACTACTAATTAAGCAGCCCCCTCAATGTATTACTTACCTCTCAAATCTGAGATGAGTAGCTGTAAACTCTGTTGTGTCTCAATTCTGTCAGCCTCACCCACCACGGCTTCAATGCTGCTGACATTACAACTTATTCCACATCCAGGAACTGCTTGGAAATCTTTGCAGTACCCTAGGATCTCTGTGCCAAGCTCCTGCAACAATTAAGATTTTAAATAAACATATGCTTCTTCCAAGAGTGCAGCACAAAGGGAAGCTACGTTAAGATAATCTACAACCAAGTGCTGAGGCTACCGCTAAAATAACAGCCCTAAATGGGATTCCTTAAGACAGGGGAAAGATCTGTGCAGCCTAGAAAACACTGACAGTATGAAGCCAGCCTTCATTCTCACAGTATGCCAGATTTTTAAAATATATTTCCTGGAAGATAACAGTGGAATAAAAAGTAAGAATGGTATCAAATGAATATGCAGGAAAATCAACATTTATCTTGGGTTCCACTTTATTTTTAAGTCAAGAGGTATCCCCCCCTCCCAAGATGGTGAAGAAGTTTGGATTGAAATGGATACTTTGGGGGGTTACCGTTCTTTAGGTTTCAGTCCAACTGACCTGTCCAAACACATCTCCTTCTGTGAGCCAGCTAGAACACTAAGATCTGCCAGGGAGGTCCTGCTCTTGGCCTTGCCGTCTTCACGGGTGCAATTGGTGGGGACGAGAGACGGGGCTTTCTCGGTGGTGGCCCCTTGGCCGTGGAACTTGCTCCCCACCGAGATTAGATCAGCCCCCTCCCTCCTAGCATTTAGGAAACAACTTAAGACCTAGTTATTCAAGAAGGCATCTGGTGAATGACAGGAATATGGAAAGATGGAAGTGTTAAAGATAACCTCGGGATCGATGCAAGGCCTAAATGTTTTATATTGTCTTTGTGATGGTTGTTTATAGTTTTATAGTATTAATGGTTTTAATCTACTGTGATATAGCACTATTTCCCTAGCATCGCCTTTCCTCAGGCAGAATCCCCAAGCAGACTGGTGTGAGGAGAAAATGCATCCCCTCCAGCCCTTGTCTGTGCCAAGTGTTAACAGTGTGTTGTCAAAGGCTTTCATGGCCGAAATCATTAGGTTGCTGTGAGTTTTTCCAGACCGTATGGCCATGGTCCAGAAGCATTCTCTCCTGACGTTTTGCCCACATCTATGGCAGGCATCCTCAGAGGTTGTGAGGTCTGTTGGAAACTAGGCAAGTGATGTTTATATATCTGTGGAACATCCAGGGTGGGAGAAAAAACTCTTGTCTGCTTGAGGCAAGTGTGAATGTTGCAACTGGACACCTTGATTAGCATTTAATGGCCTGGCAACTTCAAAGCCCGGCCGCTATAATAGCCTGGAGGAATCCTTTGTTAGGAGGTGATTAGCTGGCCCTGATGGTTTCCTGTCTGGAATTTGCCTGTTTTCTGATTATTCCTCTTTATTTACTGTCATGATGACTTTAGAGTTTTTTAATACTGGTAGCCAGATTTTGTTCATTTTCATGGTTTCCTCCTTTCTGTTGAAATTGTCCACATGCTTGTGGATTTCAATGGCTTCTCTGTGTAGTCTGACATGATGATTGTTAGGGTGGTCCAGCATTTCTGTTCTCAAATAATATGCTGTGCCCATGTTGGTTTATCAAGTGAACCAGGTGAATAAAGAACAATTTAAGCTGCTAGCCATTAATTGCTAATCAAGGTGCTAGTTGCAACATTCACACTTGCCTCAAGCAGACATTCCACAGGTATTTTTTTTTTCCAAGATGGCGCTGTGAACACACACAGCTCTGCCAGCTCCGGGGACGAGATCCAATTGCCCCCGTTTTTTCCCGTCGTGGCCTCCTCTTCCTGGCCGATTTCGGGGAAGGCCCCCCCCCGGAGGGCACCTGAGGTCGACGAAAAGGAAAGAAGCCCCTCAAAGGACGGAACGACCGCTCGCCGCCGCCACTAAACCGCGGCTGGCTGCGCTGCGCCGCCATCTCTTTGCGGCCTGCCTTCTTCTTTGTCGCCAGGCTTCACGGCCTGCTCCGGCTGACCTGGAGCCGCGACTTCGCCACCGTCGCGCCACCCCCACCTCCTTGCCCGGAGGAGGGACCCATTTACCTGCCGCAGGGCCTTCATCCCATCTAGGCCCAAGGCTGATCGTCCTTCCAGCGACGCATTTTACCGGAGGTGGTGAGTGAAGGCTCGTTCAGCCGCCCGCCCAGCTCCCCCACGCCATCGGGAGGGCGAGGAAGAGGGAGCCAGCTGTGGCCGCCCATCCAGCCACCGGCCCTTTCGCCGCTTCGGGAAAGGGCCGGCGGAGCGCCAGGCCGCGCCATTCGCCCCCCCACGCCATCGGGAGGGTGAGGAAGAGGGAACCAGCTGTTGCCGCCCCATCCAGCCACCGGCTGAGCGCCAGGCCGCGCCATTCGCCCCCCCCCCACGCCATCGGGAGGGCGAGGAAGAGGGAGCCTGTTGTTGCCGCCCATTCAGCCACCGGCCCTTTCGCCGTACCGGGAAGGGCCGGCTGAGCGCCAGGCCGCGCCATTCGCCCCCCACGCCATCGGGAGGGCGAGGAAGAGGGAGCCAGCTGTTACCGCCCCATCCAGCCACCGGCCCTTTCGCCGCACCGGGAAAGGGCCAGTAGAGCGCCAGGCCGTGCCATCTGCCCCACACGCCATCGGGAGGGGTGAAGAGGTGAGAGCCAGCGGTTGCTGCCCGTCCAGCCACCGGCCCTTTCGCCGTTCCGGGAAAGGGCCGGCTGAAGTGCCAGGCCGCGCCATTTTTATCCCCATACCATCGGGATCAAGGGGAGAAGAAGAGGGAGTCAGCGGATCGCCGCCCATCCACCCACCAACATTGGAAGGAGCTGAAGAACCAATCAGGCTTTGCCTGTAGCAGAAATTTGCAGCTGCCATCTGACTCTTTTTCTCACTATTTTATTTTTCTTTTCTCACTTTCCCTTAGCTAGTTGTATTTTATTTTTAGTTAGCTATATGTTATATGTTTTTAATTGCTGATTATAATAGGAGGTGCGAGAAGCAATTAGGAGTATCAATAGGAGAGGACAGGATTGCATGAGATGGTGTGAGTGAAGAAGCCCAGGAGAGTGCATGAGTTGTCCGTGATAGTAGCGAATTTATAGGAAGGTATGGATGGTAGCTGTGTACGTGAGAGTGTATAAGTGTGGCTTTAGTGTGCTGGGAAAATGTGGGAGGATGGGAAGAGTATGGGAGTAGTGGAATGCCTGGAAGACTGACTGATTGTGTTGCAAGTGGGAGCTGTGTGCGTATTGATAAGAGTGTCTGGCGCTAGTGGTGAGAGAGTGAACTATTCGACATAGGAATGGCTACAGCGGACCCTTATGCGAAAAATGATATTTTGCACTTTTACGACCTCCTGAGGGACTCGTTCAACCATGTGTTGTTTCAGCTCAGGTTTTTGAACGAGAAAATGGACCATCTTCTTAGAGGCTTTGCCTCTTTCTCAGGAACTACTGTGCAATCTAACCCTCCAAGGACTGTAGACTTTCTCTGTGCAGACTTAGCTAAGGACCTGTGCCGGAACGGGGAGGAAAGCACTTTAGAGCATTCGGAACATAAGGTGGAAGGAGGGAGGGAGGGAGGGATTAAAGAAGAGACATCTGAGGGAAAAGGAGAATCTCTGGGCGTATATAGGAACAGAAACACCGGGGAGTGGCAGTGGTTTGGACTGGCTACTCAGAGAACGGCCAATAACATAACATCTGGCCTCGTGGATCAGTCCACTGCACTTTATAATCGGAATCAACATCTTCCCACGGACAATTTTGCAGTGGACATTGCCGACCAAATGATAAACAGAGGCAGATGGACCTCCAAGAGGGCAGTCTGTAATTCCTTGGCCCAGATCCTAGGTAAAAGACCACAGGATATAAGACTAAAAGCCATAGTGTGGTTGTGGAGGGATTATCAATCCTTTGATCGTTCTACCCGTCTTCAAATTTCACCAGAAGACAACACTTGGCTTGGTGAGCTGATGGCTAAACAACCTGGCCTGAAGAAATGGGGCATTACCATTAGGAGGGTAGTTGTGGACCCTCACATTCGCCCCTTGTTTGATCCTGGGGATTTGTCCCACCATACTCCACCTGGCCCCCGGGCGAACTCCACAACTAGCTCACCAGTTAGGGCCCCCCCTCCTGGTTCGTATAATTTTGAGACCCCATCTGCCCCGGTCGCTTCCACTCAGCCAGTCACACTTCTCCGCTCGAGAACGCTCCCTTTATTCAGCCCACTTAGCTCCCTTGATGCCTCTCTACCTACCTTATCATCAGATTCATCCCTACTAAATGCCCAAGGGAGATTATTCCCCAGCCCAACTTCCTCCCCTGAGAGCTGACTAGATTCTGGCCGGGCAGGGGGGGGGAAGGTTCTAGAGAAGGGGGGTGCTATCCGAGTCGTGTGGGGAAGGAGATTTGCGGGTCACAAACATCCCAGGGGGAAGCGCAACAGAGTCCTTGCGACCCTGGGAAAGGTAGGTAGTGGTAGGCTCCTTGGCAGCCCCCTTGGTCTCAAGGTCCTGTTGATCAATGCCAGATCCGTAAATGGTAAGACCGCGGCCATCCAGGACTTGATCCTGGATGAGAGGGCGGATCTGGCATGCATCACCGAGACCTGGTTGGACGAGGTGGGGGGTGTAAACCTCTCCCAGCTGTGTCCTCCAGGTTTTGGAGTGCACCAACAGGCCAGACAAGGGGGGCGGGGAGGAGGGGTCGCAGTGGTCTTCCGGCAATCCATCGCCGTGACCAGATGCGTCGTCCCGCAAGCCTCTGGGTTTGAATGTGTCCACTTGAAGGTGGGGAGCCGTGACAGTGTGGGGTTCCTGCTGGTGTATCGCCCACCCCGAGATCCAGCAGCTTCCCTGTCTGAGTTAGCGGAGGTGGTCTCTAATTCGGCCTTGGTCTCCCAGCGCCTGGTGGTGCTGGGAGACTTTAACATCCACGCTGAGACCACTTTATCTGGCGCAGCTCAGGACTTTATGGCCACCATGACGGCCATAGGACTGTCACAGATAATATCCGGCCCCACGCATCAAGCTGGGCACACTCTCGACCTTGTCTTTGTGGCGGACGACGAATCGTTCAGAGTGGAAGATCAAAACATCCTTCCAGTGTCATGGTCTGACCATCATCTGATCACATTTAGACTTACTGCGACCCTAAACCTCTGCAGGGGTGGAGGACAAATTAAGATGGTCCGCCCTAGGAGACTGATGGATCCGGATGGATTCCTGAGGAATCTTAGGGTTCTTCCTGCCTCGGAGCCTGGCGATTCTGTCGACGCCTTGGTTGCTCTCTATAATGGGGAGATGGCCAGGGCGTTAGATACGATCGCACCTGAACGCCCCATCTCGTTGCGTCGTGAAAGGCCATCTCCTTGGTTTACCGAGGAGCTGGCCGTGATGAAGCATACGAGAAGGGGGCTAGAGCGCAAATGGAGGAAATCTCGAGATGTGTCTGATCGAACACGGGCTAGAGCCTCTCTTAAGGCATATTCTGTGGCTATACGGGTGGCCAGGAAATCATTCACGACCGCTCGTATAGCATCTGCAGCAAATAGATCATCTGAGCTGTTTCGGGTCGTGGGAGAACTCCTCCACCCACCTACGGTGGAGGAGGTCCCTGACGACCCCGCAGCTCGGTGTCGCGATTTCGCACACCATTTTGCAGATAAAGTCGCCCAGATACGTCTCGAGCTCGACTCCAATTCCATCGCAGTGCCAGGAGAGGTGACGGAGGCACCTGCTTATCCAATATTGTGGGATTCTTTTAGGCTTGTTCTTCCTGAAACCGTGGAGGAGATTCTTGGGGCTGTGAGGGCGACCACCTCATCTCTAGACCCATGCCCATCTTGGCTCATTAAATCAGCCAGAGGGGGGTTGCTTGACTGGTTTGTAATGATTATTAATGCATCGTTGGAGCAAGGAATTTTTCCATCTAATTTGAAGCAGGCCGTGGTTCGCCCACTTATCAAAAAAGCTTCCCTTGACTCCACGGTGCTGAATAACTACAGGCCGATCTCCAACCTCCCCTTTTTGGGTAAGGTGCTGGAGAGGGTGGTCGCCTCCCAGCTCCAGGGTTTCCTTGACGATACCAACTACCTAGATCGTTCACAGTCTGGTTTCAGGCCTGGTCATGGCACCGAGACAGCCTTGGTCGCCTTGGTGGATGACCTCCGCAGAGAGCTGGACAGGGGGAGTGTGACCCTGCTGGTTCTCTTGGACATCTCAGCGGCTTTCGATACCATCGATCATGGTATCCTTCTGGGTCGTCTCTCCGGGATGGGCCTTGGGGGCACGGTTTTGTCGTGGCTCCAGTCCTTCCTGGAGGGACGAACTCAGATGGTGAAGCTGGGAGACGCCTGCTCTGACCCCTGGCCTTTGACCTGTGGGGTCCCGCAAGGCTCTATTTTGTCGCCCATGCTTTTTAACATCTACATGAAACCGCTGGGAGAGGTCATCCGGAGTTTTGGAGTTGGGTGCCATCTCTACGCGGATGACACGCAACTCTACTACTCTTTTCCACCAAATTCCAAGGAGGCTTCTCAGGTGCTAGACGAGTGCCTGGCCGCTGTGTCGATCTGGATGAGGAGGAACAAGCTGAAGATCAATCCCGATAAGACAGAGGTCCTCCTGGTCGATCGTAAACCGGATCGGGGTATAGGGTGGTCACCTGTGTTGGACGGGGTTACACTCCCCCTAAAGCCACAGGTCCGCAGTTTGGGCGTCCTCTTGGATTCTTCGCTTACACTTGAGGCTCAGGTGTCGGCAGTATCCGGGAGGGCCTTTGCGCAACTGAGACTTGTGCGCCAACTGCGACCATACCTCGTGAAGGCTGATCTGGCCGGGGTGGTCCACGCCTTGGTCACCTCTAGAATGGATTACTGCAATGCGCTCTACGTGGGGCTGCCCTTGAAGACGGCTCGGAAACTTCAATTGGTCCAGCAGGCAGCTGCCAGGATGTTAACTGGGGCTCATTATCAAGAGAGGTCTACCCCTCTGTTTAAGGAGCTCCACTGGCTGCCGTTTATTTTCCGAGCCCAATTCAAGGTGCAGGTGCTTACCTACAAAGCCCTAAACGGTTTGGGACCACCCTACCTGCGTGACCGCATCACTATCTACGAACCCACACGCTCGCTCCGGTCATCTGGAGAGGCCCTGCTCGTGATCCCACCTATGTCGCAAGTGCGCTTGGTGGGGACACGGGACAGGGCCTTTTCTGTGGCGGCCCCCCGACTTTGGAACGCCCTCCCAAAAGATCTCAGACAGGCCCCTACTCTAGCCGTTTTCAGAAGGAATTTAAAAACTTGGCTGTTCCGTTGTGCCTTCTCAGATTAGGAATCCCCACCCCAAGTCCAAATAGCACCTTAGCATAACAAATCGTTACTGCACACCGCACTTGAAATCCTACGTGCCTCCTGCCATTTCAGCACTTTTAATCCCTTGTACCCAGTGCGCTGGCCGAACCAGTTTTAATAATGTCTTGATGTACTGCTATTGTTGTTATTTTGCTATTGTTTGATTTGTTCTGCTTTTGTGATGTCTGTTTCTATTATATTGTGTTTTGTGGCTTCGGCCTGTGTAAGCCGCATCGAGTCCTTCGGGAGATGCTAGCGGGGTACAAATAAAGTTAATAATAATAATAATAATATTTTTATTTATCGTGTCAGGACCATCATATTCTGACCACAGGTATATAAACCCCACTTGCCTAGTTTCCAACAGACCTCACAACCTCTGAGGATGCCTGCTATAGATGTGGGTGAAACGTCAGGAGAGAATGCTTCTGGAACATGGCCATACAGCTCAGAAAACTCACAGCAACCCTGTAAAGGGTGTTCTTCTGCCTGATGTTCAGATAGGATGTTTCAAATGGCTTTTGACAGTCTATAATGATTTCAAATGACAGAACTTTCCTGTTAAACTGATATTAAACGTTAGCCAAAAGGGCCTACCTCTTTGCAGTATTTGGTGACAGCCATTCCTAGAGGGTGCTCACTGCTGGCTTCTGCTGTGCCGATAATGGCGAGTACTTTTTTCAGAGAGAGAGAGGTCCCTGCATTTCCAAGCAAGAGGACTCGCATGACCTTTGGAACGCCATAGGTGATAGTCCCGGTTTTATCAAACATCACAGTCTTTATCTGCAATAATAATAATAATAATAATAATAATAATAATAATAATCAGGCAGATTATAGGCTTTTGCCCTAACCTGAAACAAATCAAGACGTATCCTCTCAAGTTCTACAGAAGACAGAATAGGTAACCAAATGATGCCTCTGCCACACAAATAGCTGCCACAGACTTTGTTCATTTTTGTTCTCTGTTTGAAGCTTGCAGAGTCAATTATTTTATCTGATTTGGGGTGACACCTTCTGCTATCAAGAATTCAATGACTGCACGTTGCTTAAGTCACATTGACCTATCGTCTGTGAGGGTTCCATACTTTGCACTTTAATAACACAACCATTCAATGCTAAGGCTTCCTGCCAAAAGGAACTGTAGAGGAGAGTCTACTGAACAAGCCAGTACCTGCTGCATACCAATACTGTCATCTGTTGAGGAGTTATCAAGGTGAAGGCATTACTTTTCATTCAACCCTCGTAATAATGGTGATGAAATAGCCATCAGCATGAATTAGCAGTAAATCTTAACCTTATGTGCCATTTCCAGGGGTTTTCCACCTTTGATGAGAATGCCATTCTGTGCAGCAACTCCAGTGCCCACCATGACAGCTGTTGGAGTGGCCAGACCCAAGGAACAAGGGCATGCGATACTCAGGACTGTGATAGAGGTCTGGAAAGCAAATCGGAGAATAACCTCTGCTTTTGGGATGTTTTTATTGTGATCCTAGAAGAGAAAACAAGAAATATTTGCTTATAAATATTTGAGCAAATTATATTTCAGAGGAAGAAACCAGCAAAACCACCTCTGGACATTCATTATCAAAGAAAACCCTGTGAAGTTCATGGGACTGCCATAAGTCAACAGGTAACTTGAAGATATATACACATAAACATTAGAAATAGTAAACATTCAACAATATTTTAAAAACTAACTCACACACTTAATCCACAAACATGTGGACAATTTCAACAATGAATAAATGAATAAATAATACTTACATGAAAGTAAAACTGCACAATATCAAATTTTACAAATCCAATTATAATCCAGGTCACTAGAGTTACAGTTGAAATTATTACTATAAACGGGACAAAATATCCACTAAATTTGTCGGCCAGCTGCTGGATGGGTGCCTGTAAATTCAGAAAGTAGTTTATTTTACATTTATGTGCACTGCAAGGAAGGATACATGACCTTAGTTCATCATGCCAAATTACAAGTATATGTTTGGCCTAAACCTCCCATCAGTCTTAGCTAGCATAATCAATAGTGGCAATTGTCATCCAATATATCTTCCCTCCCTCTCTCTTTGGAGGACTATGGTTGTCCATTCTTGCTGTATGAGCTGGTGGCTCAGACAACAGTCTTATGGCTAGAGAAGCGAAGGGTGCAAGAAGGAGGAACAGAGACTAATACTGGTCCTCTAATCAGAAATTTTCGCACTTTCTACCCTAAGTGGCACATGCCGTCTCTGCCCATTGGCTACCCAAATTCACCATAACTGCACTCATATTCTCTGTCTTACATTCACAGAATCACAAAGTTGCAGTGTCAGTGACTTTGGCTCTCAGGAACAAATAATTGCTAACAGATAAATCAGAATACAGTTCTCTATTTCCAAGTCATACAGCAAGGCAGAAAGTCAAATCCAACATTGAAGTCTCCGCAGTTTCTACTTATACCCCCTTGTTGTCTTTCAAGTCTCAAGTGTTTACATATTCCCAAGACACTACCATCTATCTGAATAGCAATTATCTGCTCTCTATCTGGTTCCCAGTCTTGAGGAGCCAGATGGCCTCTCATGTCCCCGTATGAGAAGCTGGAGCTGACAGATGGGCGCTCACCCCACTCCCTGGATTTGAACCACCAACCTATCAACTCTCTATCTGGTTCCCAGTCTTGAGGAGCCAGATGGTCTCTCATTTACAACTTTTTTTTCTGTGTCAGGAGTGACTTGAGAAACTGCAAGTCGCTTCTGGTGTGAGAGAATCAGCGTCTGCAAGAATGTTGCCCAGTGGACGCCCAATGTTTTACCATGCTGTGGGAGGCTTCTCTCATGTCCCCGTATGAGAAGCTGGAGCTGACAGATGGGAGTTCACCCCGCTCCCTGGATTTGAACCGCCAACCTTTCGGACAGCAGTCCTGCCAGCACAAGGGTTTAACCCATTGCGCCACTGGGGGCTCCATTTACAACTCATTACATGACAATAATTTACAATCCCAAGATGGCATGATCGGCTCTTCAGGTATCCTTTAAAGATGAAGATGCGATTCATGAAATGCAGGGGATCTTACATACATTTGGTTCAACCTTGTTGCTTTGCATAGGTCTCCTTCACATTACATTATTCTAGCATTTTGACCCCATGTTGATCGTCATGATTGCATTCTCTGGCATCCCGAAATCTGGAGTTTTATAAATTACTAGAGCTCTCTGGCAAAAATAATCCAAATAATTCACAGAAATCTAAAATCCATAGAAATGGAGTCAAGGTAATTAAACAGACATGGGTATGAAAGTTTCCTTGTTTGGAGACATTTGGGGAACTGGGGAACTAATGGGCCTTCAGAAAGCAAGCAAGCAGAGAGACAATATGGGCTAGGCTTTTACGTAAAGTTGGGGACAATTGACAAGACTTTAAGTGGCAATATATGGGACATAGCAGGCATCACTTTTCAGCCTACCCTTATTCATTTATTATTTATTTACTGTATTTGTATACCGCCCTTCTCAGCCTTCAGACGACCTTTAATTTTAACGCATAAACACTTTTTTTTGCCTTTTCTGTAGACAGTGCATATGTTCATAGCTAGAACAGACTCTAACTGAAAAGCCCATAGCCAGTAAATAGATATATTTTACCTTTGACATCTGAGCTTCTTCTACCAGTTTCACAATTTGGGCCAGGGTGGTATCAGAGCCAACATGAGTTGCACTCACAAGCACAGAGCCATGTGCATTGAGAGAGCCTGCAATTACAGTACTGCCAGGTTTCTTAACAACAGGCATGGCCTCCCCTACAGAAACAGAATAAGGGGGAAAATACATTTTAAACAATATTTCTCTCATTCAATAACAAGGATGGACTTGGGCAACACTTGGATTACAGCAGGGGCTATGCAGCCATCGCTATGTTCCTGTTGCTGAATTTGATGGAGAGCTAGTAGCCTCTGCTTCCCCCAAAAAACCCTAATGTATGCTTCCTGCACACCTTCATTCAGAGCAGGCCTACACAACTTTCAGTAGTAAGAGGCCAAAATTTAAAAAGGCGAAGCTTCTTGGGGCCATAAGTAAGTTGGTAAGGGTTGGACTAGATGGCCTTTGCTGTCCCTTACAACTCTATGATTCTGTGATGCTAAGAGCACCTGGAGACCATCCATACTGTAGAAATATAGCACTTCAATTCAATGGCTTCACCCTGTGTGATCTAGGCTTTGTAGGAGTCTGAAATATTGCACAAAACTGCAAACCCTAGAATCATATAATGAGCCATGGCAGTTAATGTGGTGTCAAACAGCTATTAATTCTGCAGTGTGGATACAGCCTTGGAGGTCTCTCAGTCATAAGGTTGTTGTATGTTGACGTTTACTTGAAGGAAGTTTATGATGATAAACAGACAAATTACTTGGATTCTCTAAGCAGCCTTTGTAGGGGTAAGAGTCCCACAGCTCTCCTGATGCCAGACTGGAGCTCCCAGCTTTCCTCACCCAGCTGCCTTAGGTTGCCTTAGGTTGCTGGGACTTGCAGTACATCAAAATCTAGAAGGCTTCTGAAATCCCAATTAGCCCCTTCTTAATTACATATATCCCCCCCCCCCCCCCCCCGGTGGTGCAGTGGGTTCAATCACTAAGCTGCTCAACTTGCTGACTGAAAGATTGGCAGTTCGAATCCGGGAGCGGGGTGAGCTCCCACTGTTAGTCCCAGCTTCTGCCAACCTAGCAGTTCAAAACATGCAAATGTGAGTAGTTCAATGGATACTGCTTCAGCGGGAAGGTAACAGCGCTTCATGCAGTCATGCCAGCCACATGACCTTGGAAGTGTCTATGGAAAATTCCAGCTCTTCGGCTTAGAAATGGAGATGAGCACCAACCCACAGAGTTGTACACGACTAGACTTAATGTGAAGGGGAAATCATTACCTCTACCTTTTTAATGACATATATAAAGTAGTTTTGATGGCCTTAGTTACAGTTGCTATGAATTGAGGGTACAAAACAGAGTCTGAAGATTATTGGGCTAAGGAGAGAAGCAAAGGGAATCCTTTTTGGGTGGAGTGGTCAAGTGAAAGAGTCAAAAAACTTGATGTGTGGCTGGTTAAAAAAAGGTAAAGGTTTCCCCTAACATTAAATCTAGTCGTGTCTGGCTCTGGGGGTTGGTGCTCATTTCCATTTCTAGGCCAAAGAGCTGGCATTGTCCATAAAAACCTCCTCGGTCATGTGGCCAGCATGACTGCATGGAGCACTGTTACCTTCCGCCAAAGCAGTACCTATTTATCTACTCATATTTGCATGTTTTCAAAATGCTAGGTTGGCAGAGCTGGGCCTAACAGCAGGAGCTCACCCTGCTCCCTGGATTCAAACCACCAACCTTTTAGTCAGCAAGTTCAGCAGCTCAGCAGTTTAGCCTGCTGCACCACCAGGGGCCCCCTATGTTGCTAGTTACATAAGAGGCAATTAGCGAAAGTTTTCGGCTTAATGGAGAAAGGGTAGTTAGAACTCTATTAATGACAACTAAGAAGAGTTGTTGACTGAACTGTTGTTGACTCTTTTGTTGTTGACTGAAAAGAGAGTCATTGCAGAGCCAGAGAGAGGCCAGTCTGAAAAACTTAGGTGGAAGCTATGAGTATTAGGGTTGGTAGAGCAAGAAGCTGGATAGTGAGACATTGTGATGATGCTTTCAGCAAGCAACCAAATTCAGCACTGACAGGGTTCAGACGTACTGCGGATCAGAGCAAGATTCAGCAAGCAATCAAAGCATCCTAGAAGCCAGAGGCAACCTGAAAACATAGAGACAGAGTGAGGTTTGCCCATTATCCTTGATAGAGAGGTACTGGATGGGATGAAATCTGGAGAAATCTAGACAGAAAGAAATACTACAGAGGGTTTCTTTGGGTGGGGAAAACTAATGCGTAGATACTGTAACTAAAGGTGTTTAAACACATTTCGGAAATCTCGAAATGGTAATAAAATAGGTTCCCATTTCTAAATAATTCTTATAATGAAAAAAAATCATTTCATTCATCTTGTCTCTCATGGTGATGACAGTCCTATGTCTCTGCCATCTGAAGTAAGTTATTGAGTTGAGGGCTGGTGTTTGATCACAGCGGATAAAGATTTGACAGAGGAAATATGACAAGTGATCCCTCAGACTCAAGTCTCAAAGATTTTGTTGACAAAACACAGCAAAGAAACATGTGTAGGAAGCCCTATTGCTCAGTTACTTAATAATGTGGAATTTACCAGTAATGAGGGATTCATCCGCCATAGAACTGCCTTCAACAACTTTTCCATCAACTGGGAATTTCCCGCCAGGTACTACCTTTACAATATCTCCTCGCTGAACCAGTTCAACAGGCACTTGTTCTTCCCTGTAGGAGAAAGCTCATTGTAAGTGAGTTAGACAAAAGCACTGGGGTCCATTACAAACCATCTAAAGTATATTTCAAAAATATTGCAAAAACCCATATTTTTACACAATTTGAAGACATACCCGATGATGCAGTTGTCAGGTCCAAGTGTCACTACAACAGCTTCTGTAGCTTGAAGTGAGATTAATTTGGCAAGCGCCTCAGATGTTTTACTCTATGAAACAGAGACAATACATTGGTTGTCATGACACATTTACTCAGCTTCTTATTCAGTCTTATTGAATCACACATTGCTTAAGTAAGACACAGTAGATGTACAGATGTGTTTGGTCTATACCAGTGGTTCCCAACCTTTTTTTGACTAGGGATCATTTGACCAGGGACCACTCTCCAACATTAGTACCAAAAGGGTTATGAATCAGTTTTTGATCAACTTTAGATTCGGTTTGTTTATTTGGTGTGCCAATTTAGAAAATTCATCAGCTCTAGTTTCTGATACAGAACATATGACATCCAGTAGTTTCCATCTGCTTGCCCACAGAAAACCATATTTAATCATCTAGATCTGATGTGGTAGTAGCAATCTTTTGTGGGTAGTCAGCCTCTTCCCACCCAACATCCCTGTCGTGTCGACACTATAAGAGGGTATCACAAGACCAGTCACTCTCATTGCCAAGTGGTTTCAAGGCAATTGTGTAGTAATGGTAAAGCTGTGGAGCAGATTTTCGTTCTTGCGGACCACTGATCATCCATGGACCACAGGTTGGAAACCACTTCTCTGTACATAGCATCATCACAGCCAATGTAGGCAATAGGGAGGGATTATAGGTGTTGCAGTAGAGACACACTTTCAGGGCCTCAGTTTCCCACCCTAGTCCAAAAACCTGAAATGTCTTCCTCTTTCTCTTGAGTTAAAATTACATGGAATGGCCCTTGTCTCTCATGCTCAAGATACACTAACCTTGGCTATGTGTTCCAGCCACCGTCCAAGAGATATGAACACAAAGAGCATTGGAGGAGTGTCGAAAAAGGTGATGGGACTTTGCTCAGCCTTTTCAACTATGGCGACCAGCAAAATGGCGCATGAGTAGAGGTAGGCTATGGATGTGGCCAGCACAATGAGGACATCCATATTGGCCATCCTGTGCTTCAGAGACTTGTAGGCTTGGACATAGAAGTACCATCCGCCAAAGAACTGTCCAAAGAAAACAGCATTCTCTCAAACTGGATTCAAAACAAGGCTTGTATATGCAATTATGCAATGGGTTATTTCAAATAGAAATAAAATATTTTGGAACAGTACCTGAACCAAAGTGCAAAGGATAAAGAAGAGCAGGTTTAGAATAGATAATCCAGGAATCAGGTTTTTATCCAGCACCATTGAATCATGGTGGTCGGCAGCAGGTATTAACATGTAAACCATTAAGATCAAAACAGGGATACCAAATACCAGGCTGAATAAGAATGATTTCCTCCATCTGAAAAGGAAGGGAATCCACAGTATTAGAAGGGAAACCTTCCCTGGCAATGAAACAAGTCTTCTGCGGATATTTGTGTTGACTAGCTAGGTACTGAAGCCTGAATATGGATTTTTACTTCTATGTCTCATCATTACAGCTATCTCTGGTGTTTTTGCAATGGGATTTGAGCGTGTGCTGGGGATTGCAAAGAGAAAGGGGGATAATCTGTCCATGTTGCTGGTGACGCATTCCCATTTGAAGCCATACTTACTGTCGGATCTCCTGTTTGTGATCCAAGTTATGATCTTTTGGATCTCTTTTTGCCAAAGATGCCTGAAAACCAATTCCCTTTATAATAAAAAGAGGGAGAGAAGACGTCTATAAATCTAAGTACAAGAAAGTCAAATAAGTAAAATCAGGTACAGGTGATTATGCAGCCATTAAAATGTGGTTCTTTTAAAAATCCAAACCCTCAAAGTTGTTCAGAATTATGAGTCACAATTCATGTATAAAAAGCATGCGTTTTATTTATATTTCATAGCCTACATTTTCCTGACAAAATGGCTTCAAGTGCCGTATATTCATAGTGCTGTAAATTCAACTGCTTTGGGTCCCGTGAGGGAGAAAACTGGAATATAAATAAATATTTATTATTATTTTACTGACACAAAACACAGTATGACACAGCAAACAAGATCTATATAAAATAATAATAAATCTTTATTTATATCCCGGTTTTCTTCCTCACGGGACCCAAAGCAGCTTACAACATATTAAAATTATGTAAAAAACAATCCATATACATCAATAATAAATATAAAACATCATAAAATAATCAGTTTAAAACAACAATAATATACATTCACATTCTTGCGGCATCAACTTTACAAAGCAAAGTTTAGAAGAGTTGATGTTGTTGTTGTGGCTGCTGCTTCTGCTGTGGACCTTGTCTTTATCAATAGGAACCAGTATAACTATCTATCTATATATAAACACATTTAAAATTACTGTTTTGATTGCTTCATTTATTGCTTTGTTCTGTTCTTCATCTTTTCCCACCACAGTCGCACAACAGCCGTGATGATTCTGATATCTTACATTTCAGACTTGCTGCTAAGATAGCATTTCAATAGTTCTCATTTTTCCCTTCACACTATTCACGCTTACTTTTCAAAATGCCCTTGGAATTAAAATAAATCTCAAATGTGTTGCAGGAAAAAAATAGGGATTCAAACACTTTCCTAAAATGATCAGCAACACTTCGCTATTAGGTTGATCTTTTCCACGCCCAAAATTATTTTAATGTTTGTCCGGCTCCTTACCAGTGTCCATACAGAACTGTAGTGGCCACTAAATGGACCTCAAAGGTTTGTGTCCCATTATGGAATCTCCCCAATTACATTTTTTCAAAAACAATTCTCCTTACCCACTTGGAAATAAGGCAGTTTTGAGGCAATAGAACTTTAAATCTCGAAAGTAATCGCACCCCCTGGGCTCGAAGATCTGCTGGGCCCTCCTCTTGGACCCACCTCTTTCTCAAGCACAGTTGTTAGGGACGAGGGAGAGGGCCTTCTCAGTGGTGGCCTCCAGCTCTGGAATGCCCTCCCCAGGAAACTTAGGAAAGCCCCCACACTGCAGCACTTTTGTAAAAAGCTAAAAACTTGGTTCTTTCACCAGGCTTTTGATAATATTTAAGATAGCAGCCAGATTACTATCTTTAGCCAGGGAAGGCTAAATTGATTATATGGCTCCTTTAATCAATGGCTATTGCCATATTTTATTGATTCTACTGCTCTTGCTAATTTTATGTCAGGTTTTTAATGTGTTATTAGTTTTAATGCTGATATATTGTATATTATATGCTGTATGGCAACATTATGTGCTATTGTAAGCCATCCCGAGTCCCTACGGGAGATGTGGCAGGATATAAATAAAGTTGTTGTTGCTACTATTATTATTAGATACATAACAATATTAGTGCACAGCAAACAAGATTACTATGCTGGTTTTTGTATCTGATCACATGTTGGACCCCTCCCAAGTGTCTAGGACTATGTGATGTATCGGCAAATAATGTGTGCAGATTCAAGTAGGATAGCCTTTTGTAGTTGACAGATGGTAATTTTGTCAGCACCTATTGTTTTTAAGCGCAGGCCAGCATCTTTAGACACTGCACCCAGTGTGCTGATCACCTTTACTGGCTTGTCATCAGCTGGGAACCCCTTCCCCCAGAACCAACTGCTGCTCTGGGCCAGAGTGAAGAGGGGGGGGGCAGGGGACAGTTCCACCTTGTCTCTTGTGCTATGCTAATAATATAATATAATATAATATAATATAATATAATATAATATAATATAATAATATAATATAATATAATATAATATAATATAATATAATATAATAATATAATATAATATAATATAATATAAATACATATAATACTTATAATATTATGTAATGCAATATAATACTAATAATAATATATTATAATTATATATTTATATTACATGTAATATTGCTAATAATATTACAATATAATGGTAAAGTGACCTTGAGGGAGCTGGGGGTGGTAACGGCCGACAGGGAGCTCTGGCGTGGGCTGGTCCATGAGGTCACGAAGAGTCGGAGACGACTGAACGAATGAACAACAAAACAATATAGTAACATTTCATACTGATATTGTACTTGCTAATAATATAATATATTGTATGTATATATATATTGTAAGCCACTCTGAGTCCCCTTCGGGGTGAGAAGGGCAGCATATAAATGTCGTAAATAACTAACTAACTAACTAAATAAATAAATTGTGTCAGTCTTTGCGGTTCTATCTTTAAATCCTCATATTATGTAAACTGGTTATTATTATTATTATTATTATTATTATTATTATTATTATTATTAAGTAAACTAGAAGTCACTTGAGACTTTTTTCAAGGAGGGTGGCTTCTTCTGGATCCAAAAATACCTGAATATAGAACAATTGCCCGCACACTCACTTGAGAGGTTGGAGGGACATTTTGAATTTTAAAATCAAATGAGAATGGGGGCCAAAAAAACCTCCTATAGCATTGGGCCACATGGGCTGCTTTTTTCCCATCCAAATTCACAACTTAAAACAGAAGAAAGTGGTTTGTATTGATCTAATGAGTACCTTGTAACTAGTTGCCCTTTCGATGAATTCTGTAAGCTCAGTAAACACTAGCTGCCCGGTTGCCACTCACAGCAGAATATTGTAAACACATATTCCTGATACTGAACTCACATTCCTATTCAATGGTTTTTAAAATAACATTTGACCCACTAGCTCACCTCAATAATTTTTATAATGTCTCGAGGACCAACCACTTCAGGGTCAAAGCAGACATGAGCTTTGGAAGTAGCCAGAACCACAGATGCCTGCAGGATGCCAGGTGTATGGGCAAGCTTGGATTCAATGTTATGAACACATGAAGCACAGGTCATTCCTAGGATCTAGACAAAACAACACATTAGAGTCAACATGAGAAACTATCTTAAATTGTCAGACCATGGCAGAGAAGGGAAGTAAATAATTAAAGTAAAACAGTTGTTTGAAGAGTGAACAAATAGTTTACATTGGGATGAGGGTTGGGTAGGGGTGGAAAGAAGAAAAGAAATGTAGCTGATGCACCAGTGTAGCTATGGGGAAATGGACAAAATGAGGACATGAAATTTTCCTTCAGTAAATTTGGTGGTACTACTGACAGTGAGAATTTTTTTAAAAAATTACAGCTAAAAATATGAAGCTTTAAGTGACCGTAATGGTAGAAATTTGGAGGGCACATTTTCCATGAGAAAGAATGATTATATTAAACAAATGTTGCTGTGTGTAGTCTCCATGATACTCACTGTAAGATCTATATCGCCATCTGTTGCAAGGTAATCTTCTATGATCGAGGCTCCAAAGCCCAAGTCCTCAATCAACTGGGTAATTTCAAGAGGCTGAATTTTGTCTGGTTTATATTTTACCTCGACTTTCCCTGCCATCAAGGCAACAAGCACAGAGACTATTCCTGTAAGAAGGGAGCTAGATCAGACACAAAACTACTTGTCAACCATGCAACAATCTGTCCATAAGAGCAAGACAAACTCCTCCCTTGCTGTTAAGAAGCTGTTTTTATTATTTAACTCAATTTTAAGCACTTGGGGAGTAAAAGCAGACCATTCAATGCCACTCAACCTCTTAAAGATAAAGGTACCCAACCTCTTAAAGATAAAGGTTTCACCTTGACATTAAGTCTAGTCGAGTCAGATTCGGGGGGGGGGGGTACTCATCTCTATTTCTAAGCTGAAGAGCCAGTGTTGTCCATAAACGCCTCCTAGGTCGTGACTGCATAGAGCGCCGTTACCTTCCAGCTGAAGCGGTACCTATTGATCTACTTGCATTTGCAAGTTTTCAAACTGCTAGGTTGGCAGAAGCTGAGGTTAATAATGGGAGCTCACCCCATCCCACAGATTCGAACCGCTGACCTTCTTGTCAGCATGTTCTGCACTTTAGCGGTTTAGCCTGCTGAGCCACCACAGCCTGAAGCCTCTTAGTCATAATTATATCCATACTGAAAGGGTCTTTGAGTGAAATTTCCAAATGCTAAGCAAGGGGCTTTGAATGAAATTAACAGCAAAAGAGAAATATACCCTTTCTCTGTAGAAAAAGAGCAACACGGAAGAAAATGTTTTTAAGAAACAAGATGTGGCATGTAGAGGTCATACAAAGTTCAAGCCTACATAGGAAGTAGTTGTGTTGTGGTTAAGCCAAAGGTTGTGGTTAAGCACAGAGTCTGCAGGTACAAGAAGGTACTTTCCATTAAAAGGTCAAGGGAGAGGGGCTAGAAAGAGAATACTTTCCATGAACAAAAAAATGTTCTTGTTTACTTGAGGATATATAACGGTGTACAAAAGCCAAGGGGGGGGGCGGCAGTCACTTGAAGGGTAGCATCTGCATATGCTGCCAGGCTGTCCGTCTTCTTCATGAAGAAACTAAAATAAACCTTTTTTTGGGACTGTCTCCTTCCTTACGTGCTCCCGTGATGTGGACCTAAGAAGACCCAATTTAGGGTCTCTAACAATACCACTACTAATTATTACATAAATTAGATTATGCATCCTCTAACATTGTAATATTGGAGCAAGCATAACTTAACTTATGCTATAGTCTATATATATATATAAATGCTTTGTTCGTTTTGAGTGACACCATAACTCAAAATCTGCTGGATGAATTGCTGCCAAATTTGGCCACAAGACACCTACTAACCCAAGGAGTGACTATCATCAAAAACACTTGTCATTTGGGAGTTGTAGTTACTGGGATTTATAGTTCACCTACAATCAAAGAGCATTCTGAACTCCACCAACGATGGAATTGAACCAAACTTGGAACACAGAACTCCCATGACCAACAGAAAACACTGTTTTCTGATGGTCTTTGGCGACCTCTCTGACACCCCTTCGCAACCCTCCTCGAGGGGTCCCAACTCCCAGGTTGAGAAATGCTGCCTTAAGGCCATTCAGTCCAACCTGCTTCACCAGGGCAAGAAAACATAATCAAAGCCCTCCTGACAAAGAGCAATCCAGCCAGAGATATAAATAGATATATATGATTCACACACACACACACACACAAATGTAAATGGCCCTAAAGAAGGACAAGGATAGGTTGCATGTTTCAGAGTAGGCAAACCAGACAATCTCCATATCAACACTGACAAAGAAACAGCAAGAAATACTGTTTGCCCACAAGCATCAAGACATTACATATATTAGAAACCAACACTTTCTCATTACTTTATTTTCCAGGTCACCAGACTAGGCCACAGCAATGCGTGGCAGGGGGTGGATAGTACTGTAATAAATATAGCCTTGTTTATGCAGTGCTTCAATAAATATAGCCTCATTTATATAATACTTCTATAAAAATAGCCTTTTGTAAGTATGCCAATAAATATGGCCTAATTAACGCAGAACTTCCATAAATATAGCATTTAAGACAGAACTATTCATGTCATTGCATGTATCATACAAATAAAACTGTATTCCAGAGAAATTAGATCATCCCATGAAGATCAGGTGCAGCCTGCTATAAAAGCAGGCTCCCCAGACATCCAACAATGACAGAAAGTTCAAAGCATCCAAGGGACAGAACAAAACAACATGTTAGGGGTATTCGTTATTTTACCATCTTCTTTTTGTAGGTTCTTCTCAATGCTTGATACACACGATGCACATGTCATGCCTGTCACCAGCAGAAAACATCTTTCAGTCATTCCAGCACTGGGTGGTTTTGGAGAGTGAAGAGGCGAGTTCTTTTTCGGTGACCAAAGATCTTTGTGTGATAAACCTGGAGTAGCTTCCTTACTCAAAGAAGCAGGGGCCATCCCACCGGAGTCTTGACCTTCACTAGTAGACTTCCCAGTGGAGGGGATAGCATCTTGAATACAGACAAACTGAATTAATATACGTACACAGCACAATATTAGAAATCGTTTATTGACAGTTGTCCCCAGTTTACCGATCCGATCTCCTCTCCCTCTATGAACCATCTTGGAGATTAAGATCTTCTGGGGAGGGTTCTGCTTCGCAGTTGCGGTTGGTGGGGACGAAAGACAGGACCTTCCCAGTGGTGGCCCCACAGTTGTGGAACTTCCTCCCTAATGACATCGGATTAGGCCTCTCCCTCCTGATCGTTAGGAAAAAACTGAAAACTTGGATGTGGGACCAAGCTTTTGGATAATCGATTAATGCAGTGGTTCTCAACCTGTGGATCTCAATATGTTTTGGCCTACAACTCCCAGAAATCCCAGCTGTTAGGATTTCCGGGAGTTGAAGGCCAAAACATCTGGGGACCCACAGGATGAGAACCACTAGATTACTGCAATATGTGAATATAGAATGGTGCAATGATAACTGAAAGGGCCTGAACTAAAATATTGGATTATGTGATTTTAATGTTTTTCCTTTAATATTTTTTAAATACTGTATGAAGTTCCAAGCTTGATTGGCATTGAATGGCATTGCAGCTTCAAGAACTGGCAGATTCCTGCCTGGGGGAATCCTTTGTTGGGAGGTGTTAACTGGCCCTGACTTATTCTTGTCTAGAATTCCCTTACTTTTTGAGTGTTGCTCTTTTATTTACTGTCCTGATTTTAGAATTTTTAAAAAATGGTAGCCAGATACTACCTTATGTGTTGGAAAAACCCCTGAGTCCCTTCAGGGAGATAGGGCAGTCTATAAATAAAGTCTATAAATAAATGTTAGTTATTATTATTATTAAAAATATTAAAACATAATGTAAAATTAAAAACTAAACAAGTAATGTTGTGAGGTGATATGAGAGGAAAACGAAGGAGGAAAAAAATCCCCATGCAGTAAAAGGTATCTGAATAATGACTTCCTTAGGTTTATAGTTTGCACATACTGCATATTAATAGTAAACATTGAACAAATTACAAAAAAAATCTAAAAGGAGTGTCAGTGATTCCAGCCATGAAAGCCTTCGACGATACATTGTCAGGTTACTTTGATTGTGCTTTTCTACATGGCAGGGGGTTGGACTAAATGACCCATGCAGTCTCTTCCAATTCTGTTGTTCTATGATTCTATGATCACTCAGAGATAATAGACCAAGCCCAAGATCTTAGACTACATTATTATAGGACTAGCCAACATCTGGTCTACCAAATGTTTTTGATCTCCTGTTTACTTCATCTTAAGCAACCCTGGCCAAATTCTCCAGCCCAGAACAACATATTGCAAGGTTTCCAGTAAGGGGTAAATCCAGATGGTAGGTCCAGGAGCTAAATTTCTAAGCTTGGAAGCCTCAGAAGGACACACAGGCTACCCCAAATCACTGCACATCCCACAAACAAGAAAACAAACAAGAAAAATCCAGAAGTGTCTGGAAGAGACTGGAATTTCTGGTATGAAAAAAAGAATTTTGGTAAGGGAAGCCATAATAGCCTTTCCTGGAAGTTCACCCCCCCCCTCCCCAAAGGACGGGGGAAACCAGCTTTGAGGCTGCTTATAGCCCTGGGTCAATTTTTGTTCATTCTTGGGATACATGGGGACCTCTCCATTCCAAACCAAACTTGAACCATTCCAAGGCTATGGCATCCCTATTTTGTTTCTATACTAGGAGAATATGATAACAGCAAAAAGTACAAACAGAAAGGGACAGCTAATGTAAACAAGTAAGCAAGTAAGCTGTATAGTTTTCAGATCCATTTCTAATACTGTTGATGGAGGTGATGAGATCCTTCTCAGTCACAAGACACCATGACAGAAGAAAAGTGTCATCATACCTGAGAGGACAACGGCATCAAATCCCATGTCTTCTATAGCAGCTCTCAGCTCTTCAGAATTGGTCATGATCGGATTGTAGGAGATAGTTGCAGTCCCTTCAGTTAGAGATACGGAGATATGGAGGACCCCTTTCCTTTGGGATATGGAGCCTTCAATGGATTTTACACAAGAATTGCAAGTCATGCCATCAACCTTAATAATAGCTACACCGGATTCATCCTGAGGACTTCTAGAGACATAAGGCAAAGAGAATGTTGTCTTTGAGGTAAGTCGTCCATTGTCGCCTTCTATCGCACTAGAAAAGGATACTTTAAAGTTACCAGGGGGAAGAGCTTGGATGGCGTGCTGCAACGAGGATAGAGTGACCACGTCCTGGTCAAACCACACTGTGGCATTTTTCTGTTCCAAGGACACTTTAATATGTTGTACCCCAAGCATGTCTGAGATTGAACTTTCAATTATGTTGACACAGGATTTGCAGTGCATCCCTTCCACACCCAGCACTGCAACACCAGCTGTGGTGGCGGTGTCTTCTGACGTAGCACTTGTACCATCAAGCCCAGCAGGTGTCCTTACATCTGTCTGTTGTAAGCGTTCGACGTCAATCGAGCCAAGATTGAAGGAGGGTTGCTTATGCTTGACAGTGCTTTTATATCCCAAGTTATCTATGCTATCCTTTAGTTCCTCAAGGCTGATTACAAGTGGACAATAAGTGATGGTTGCTTCCTGGCTGCTGAGAGCCACTTTTATTTTCTTCACACCATGGAGTTTCCCAATCTTTTCTTCAATGGCGTTAACACAAGATTCACAGGTCATACCTTCTATTTTCATCTTAACCAAAGTTTCCTCAGACGTTTGTTCTGAAGACTGTGTTGTATCTACAATACTGGCATCAAATCCCATATCGTTGATTTCCTGGCAGATCTGATGGGGACTTATTTCCAGTCCCAAGTATTTTATGACAGCATTCCTTTGCTCAAGAGACACCTTGATGTCAACAATTCCTTTCACCTTGGAAATTTTCCCCTCTATCGATTGTACACAGGCTTGGCAAGTGATACCCAAGATATCAACAGTAACAGTGTTCGCTTGGGGTAGAAGAACGGGTGAATGCTCCAAGTCATCCTCAAAGCTAACATTGTCAAAGGCAAACTTCTGCTTCATTGCTGATGATGATACAGCCTGAGAAGAAAAGAGAAAACAATGTGCTTGTTTTGAAAGGATATTATAGAATTGTGCAGAGCAAAGGTATCTCTGGAGCAGTGGTTCTCAAGCTGTGGGTCCCCAGGTATTTTGGCCTACAACTCCCAGAAATACCAGCCAGTTTACTAGCTATTAGGATTTCTGGGAGTTGAAGGCCAAAACATCTGGGGACCCACAGGTTGAGAACCACTGCTTTAGAGGCTTTTAAACAGAGGCTGGATGGCCATCTGTCGGGGGTGCTTTGAATGCAATTTTCCTGCTTCTTGGCAAGAGGTTGGACTGGATGGCACACAAGGTCTCTTCCAACTCTAGGATTATTTGCACTGTAACACAAATACACTGCACACTAGTACGCCTGATCTACCAAACCAGGACGATGTGTCTGATCGTTTCTCTCCCAGAAAGCTCTTAACTAGAATTTCCTGGGCTTTGTAACTCCAAATTGTTTATTGGGGAAACTAAAATGAATAAACACTTATAAAGAGCAGATGAAGGAAGAGCATTGACAGTTAAAATTGATTTTTCTTGGCAAGTCCCCTTCTGAATTACAGCTCCTCGGACCTGTGCTCCTTTGCCCTGGTTTTCCTTTGTGCGACACTGGAGGGGGAAGAATAAACATGTTTGTGAAACTGAATGTTAACTCTCCTTAAATGCAAACTTGTTAAACGCATGAGCATTGGTAAAGAAAGCTGAACAAAAGCCCTAATTCAGCCATTGGTCTACTGGTTGGCAAAGAGGACAAACACAATACATACACACTATGTACTGTAGGATTAACTATTCAAGTATTTGGGGAAACCACGAGGTTCCAAGAAATATGTTCCTCTTTCCTTTCCCACATTTGTGCCTCACCTTTTGTACACTCATCTCTAGATACAAAAATTGTGACTGCAGCCATTTGACATGTGCAGCCTGAGGAGAGACGTACAAATACCTGAATTGCCAAAAAGACAAATAAATGAATCCCAGAGCAAATCAATCCTGAACACTCCCTAGAACAGTGCTTCTCAACCTGTGGGTCCCCAGATATTTTGGTCTTCAACTTCCAGAAATTGTAATAGCTGGTAAACTGGTTGGGATGTCTGGTAGTTGTAGGCCAAATCACCAGGGGACCCACAGGTTGAGAACCACTGCCCTAGAAGCTAAGATAGCCTAGGACCTCATCAGTTGCAGTGAGAGAAGCATCTTCTCCCCGCTTCTCTGTGCTGCCGGAACGTAGTCCCCAGGAGCCCATCACATGATACAGGGCTACTTCTGGTGGGACTCTGTGGGGGCTACTTGCCAGCAGCATTGAGGAAGCAGAGCCTAGAGGAGTCGGTTGAAGACCCGACTACTCATTGAAGGGAAGAGGAGCCGAAGAGGAAGCGGGGACAGATAGAGAAATGTCATGGGGAGGCAGAGGACGGACCTCAACAGGAGGGAACACAGTTTGACAGTTCCCTTTGCTGCCCCACGATATCCCCCGCTTTACCCCTGCCCATCTGATGAGGCCATAAACTGAGGCTGATGTACTTTAGACATATCATGAGAATACATGATTCACTAGAAAAAAAAACAATGATGCTTGGTAAAGTAATAGGCAATAGGAAAAGAGGAATACTCCGTTCCAGGTGGATAGATTCAACCAAGGAAGTTATGCCTGCCCTGAATCTCCAAGACCTGAGCAGGGATGCTGAGGACAGGATGATTTGGCGGTCTCTCTGTCATAGAGAGCCAGAAGTCAACGTCATCTTGATGGTTGTTAACAACAAAAGTATTCAGAGTATTTTCATGTTCATAAAAAGGCATTATACCGAGAGATACCAATGATGTATTTTACAAGAAGGCACGCAGTCCTAAGTGGACCGAAAGGATCAACTAGGCTCATAATTTCAATAACATATACCCAAATAGGCATCTGAAAAAATTGTTACTGCCTTCTCCACTTTGCTTCTAAATGAATTCTCCCACTCCAGTCTCTTTTTCATTTTAAAAGGCTTTGATGTTGGGTTTAAATGTTGAAAAACAAAATGGGCAGGAACTGTTGAGCTACAAGACAAAATGATGATATGCTTTTCAGAATTTCAGCAACTAGATATATTTTAGCAAAAAGCAAAATGTGTGGGAAAATATGATTTTGCAGCCTCGTGTGCCCATAAGTCTTATTTTCAACCCATGACCTCCCCTTGGTGCTTCCCAAACCCTCCAAAACCGGAAGATAATTTCTTCCAGGGTTCCCCTGCACAGTTTAAAATTATTAAAACCCTATTTTTCAAAATCAGACGTAGTTTCAGAGACTTCCAGATTGGAGGTGGTAGTGGCACTATTTTGCTAAATTTTCTTATTCAGATCCTGTCATTACAGCTAAAAGGAGTTTCAATTTTCTTTGAGACAATTTATATAGAAAATATCCATATTTATATGATAAACAAAAAGAAACGGATGAAATAACTCTTTGATATGTACTCCAAAATATGTTTAATTTACCCATAAACCTAAAGACAAGAAGCAACTGCTGCAACCTTTTGCATTATTAAGAACTATAATTCTTTTCCAGTAACGGGTTTATCTATAATGTTTGGCTTTCCAAGCAATAACTGATTTCTCATTCTCCTACTGAACTAGCAAAACCACTTCTGAGTGTTAGTTGACAAGAAAATGTTATGAATTCCGTGGGGTCGCCGTAAGTCACCATTTTCACATTGCTCATAAACCGATACCAGATAGTAGCTATCAGAGCAAGTCACTTATTGACTATATTGACGCTTTAAATCATTAAAAATGGAAATAGGGATTTCTGGAGGGGAGAGGCTGACTACCCACAAAAGATTCCTGCTACCAGATCAACTCTAGATTATTAAATACTAGTGCTGGGCGGTTTCATTTCGTAAATTCGTAATTCGTTAAAAATTCGTTATTTTTTTATAACGAAGCGATAACGAACCATTCTGGAGCAACTTAAAAACGAAACGAATTTTTAAATTCGTTTCGTAAATGCTTCGGATTCGTTATGTATTCGTTTCGTTATCGGTTTGAGGTCGTTTCGTTATTATTTCCGCATGTCTGGGGCAAGTTTTATAGTTGTTTTTTGTTTAATTAGTGAAAAAAAATTATAATATCACACCAACAGTCAACAACAGAGGGAGAGGGAAGCTTCAGAAGTTCCCCCTGTCCCATTTGGAGGTTTTTTAGCGTATTGCGCGGTCGCGTCCGCCATTAACGAATTGATTCGTTATTGTTTCGTATTTGTTTCGTATTTTTTAAACATTTACGAAATTTCGTAAATATCGAACTTTTTAAAAGAAAAATTTCGGAATTCTTTTAAATATCGAAACGCAAAAACCCCCAAAAAACGAATTGATTTTAGAAACAAATTTTTCCGTTGTTACCCAGGCCTATTAAATACGGTTTACTGTGGGTAAGCAGATGGCGACTACTGGATGGGATATGTTCTGTATCAGAAACTAAGTTGATGTGGTCTATCCAATGCAATTTTCTGAATCAGCACCTCAAATAACCAAACCAAAGTTGACCAAAAACTGATTCATAACCGGGTTGTTGTAGGTTTTTTCGGGCTATATGGCCATGTTCTAGAGGCATTTCTCCTGACGTTTCGCCTGCATCTATGGCAAGCATCCTCAGAGGTAGTGAGGTCTGTTTGAACTAGGAAAAGGGGTTTATATATCTGTAGAATGACCAGGGTGGGACAAAGGACTCTTGTCTGCTGGAGCTAGGTGTGAATGTTTCAACTGACCACTTTGATTAGCATTTGATTGCCTGGCAGTGCCTGGGGGATTTTTTTGTTGAGAGGTGATTAGATGTCCTTGTTTGTTTCCTCTCTGTTGTTGTGCTGTTCTAATTTTAGAGTTTTTTAATACTGGTAGCTAGATTTTGTTCATTTTCATGGTTTCCTCCTTTCTGTTGAAATTGTCCACATGCTTGTGGACAATTTCCTCTCAACAAAAGATTGATCCAGGCACTGCCAGGCAATCAAATGCTAATCAAGGTGGTCAGTTGAAACATTCACACCTAGCTCCAGCAGACAAGAGTCCTTTGTCTCACTCTGGTCATTCCACAGATATATAAACCTTTTTTCCTAGTTCCAACAGACCTCACTACCTCTGAGGATGCTTGCCATAGATACAGGCGAAACGTCAGTAGAAATGCCTCTAGAACATTGCCATATAGCCCAAAAAAACCTACAACAACTCAGTGATTCCGGCCATGAAAGCCTTCGACAATACATTGATTCATAACCATTTGGTACTGATGTTGGAGTGGGGCCCCTGGTCAAAATGGTTCCTGGTCAAGCGGTCCCTGGTCTAAAAAAGGTTGGGAACAACTGGTTTAAGGAATCTCACAAACTGGTAATGAGTATTTCCATTTTCACTGCTTCCAGGGACATTGCTGTATATGTTTTTTCCATGCACCATCTCAGAAGTAAATACCATTGAGTTCAATGGCGCCCATTTCCAAGTAAAAAAGTATAAGGCTCCAATCCTCACAGTCACCAAGACCCAAACAAAGAGCAGAGGACAAATGTGCCAAAACATTTAATGCGTATTCCTCCATCCCATTTAAACTGACCTGTCTGACGATGATGTCCGGTTCTCCTGGCAAGATATTGTCAGAAACATCCCTCTCTTTCTGAAACAAACCATTTGTTTTCAGGTTATCATATTCACCATCTTTCAACCTGGATGGCTTTCTAGCAGGCAATTCCTCAGAGAAATGCACCAGAGTAATATTTTTATGTTGAGATGTTGCCAGCGAGGACTGGCTTTTTCTCGTAGGCCTCTCTTTTTTCTTTTCCATCTTTATGGTGCCAGTTTTATTTTAAAAGGGGGGCTCCCGAGTTGGGACCGCCTGCATCGATTTCTCCAGAGCCTGCAACGATTTCTACTCCAGCCTAAAGAAAGCTGTATGGTTCGTATAGTTGAACTGACTCCTCCCTACCTCCTCCTGTTGCAGTTGGCTATGTTTGCAAACAGGTTTAGGTATTTCCCACCAATTGTTAGCCTTGTGCTCAATGAGAAACTCCATCTAACTCCTTTAATCTTTGCACACAGCTCTGCGGTGTCCTCAGTCAAGGCTGCCTTTCACAAACTTGTCAAATATGGCCTGCATGAAGCAACCTCGGTGTATAATTAACTTCAGCAGCCAAGCTTTCATCCTGCTTCAATCGCGGAGGGATCTGCTTTACAAATTGTAATTTCATTATACTTGTTTAGAAGCACACATTACTTAAGCATGCGGAGGGCATTATGCATGCTGCGTAGCTCTTTCAAAGTCTCACAGGCCGCAGAAACTGAGAAGAGCAGACACTAAAAGCCAGAGGGAATTGGCTGAAGTGTTAGATCATCAGGTGAAGTCACTTTATAAACACAATTACCTGTCCAGACCAACTATTTTAAGCATGTTTGGCTTTCTCTTCCTTTGCATTAGCCATTCCTACTCCAGGAGTCATCTGAACCCAAAGTGCGTTGTCAGATGGAAAATCAGAGAGGGTGTCTGTACTTTTTAATATTTGTTGTCGTTCATTTGTCCAGTCGCTTCTGACTCTTTGTGACCTCATGGACCAGCCCATGCCAGAGATCCCTGTCGGCCGTTGCAACCCCCAGCTCCTTCAAGGTCAATCCAGTCAAGGATGCCATCTATCCATCTTGCCCTTGGTCGGCCCTGGAGGTCAGCTGTGACCAGCAGTGCTGTAGAAATTGAAGAGGCACAAATGGAGGGTGAAAGAGAGAAACGTGCCAAGAGGAAGGCACGTCAAGCCAACCCCGACCGGGACCCCTTTCCGTCTGGAAATCGATGCCCTCACTGCGGGAGAAGATGCAGATCAAGAATAGGGCTCCACAGTCACCTACAGACCCACTGCCTGGACACCAATCTTGGAAGACTATCCTACTTGGACAACGAGTAGCTAAAGTAAGATGGTGGTGTGAACTCAGATAACTCAGTTCAAAGCAGGTATTGTGGGGTTTTCTGCCTGGATCTTCTGGGTTATATGGCTGTGTGGAAGGGCCCTGAGTGATATGACCTGAAATCCGAAAACAAACAAGGCCTTTTTCAAAGTAGTACCAAAGAATTGTTGTTGTTCATTCGTTCAGTTGTTTCCAACTCTTCGTGACTTCGTGGACCAGTCCATGCCAGACCTCCCTGTCAGCCGTCACCACCCCCAGCTCCTTCAAGGTCAAGCCAGTCACTTCAAGGATGCCATCCATCCATCTTGCCCTTGGTTGGCCTCTCTTCCTTTTTCCCCATTATCTTCTCCAAGCTTTCCTGTCTTCTCATGATGTGGCCAAAGTATTTTATCCTTGCCTCTAATATCCTTCCCTCCAATGAGCAGTCGGGCTTTATTTCCTGAAGTATGGACCGGTTGGATCTTCTCGCGGTCCAAGGCACATTTCCGCTTAATATATGTTAATTTACTTTACCAAGCAGGCAGTCCTGCTGCTCATCCAAAGTGGCTGGTTTTCACTAAACTCTTAAATATATAATAGGATCATTAATAGGATCACTACCAGAAGACACTCAGGTTGCCAAAGTGGCCCTTTTCACTGCCTCAACAGTTCAATTAACTTTCCTTCCTACTTTGGGACAGATTATTCCCTTGTGGTCTCTTTTTTGTATGGTTCTAGCTGACTTCAAGGTAATCACTGCATTGCTATACCCATCTCCATTCCCCAGTTAATGTCTTACATCCCAATCCACCAAGTTGTAAGGCATTCACTGGCAGGCAGTGCTGCCTACCCACACTGGCTTCCTTTGGAAGGGTACTGAATTAGTGTTTATTTACAAAACTACAGACTAAACATGATGATAACACGCAGTTGAATATTTTCCAAAAAAAACAGCCAATCCCCTTCTCAGACTTCAAATATCTCAAAGGTCTTCCAGAACAGTTACATAATCCCAAACTTATCTGTCTTTGACCTGCCGCTCTTTTTTTCCACGTTTCTTAGACCACTATTTCTTAAATTGTGGGGTCACGGAAATGTGGCAACAGTAAAAGGTTTCTGAACGCTATCCATTTACGCAAATCTGTCAGCAACAACAGTAGCTGTTTACAATGGACTTTAGCTGTACTCCACAAAACAGGAAATCAGCCTGTTACACAAGCCTTATTTTGCATACCTATTTACCTAGGGTTATGTAAAAATGTATCAAGCCCCTTCCACACAACTGAATAAAATCACATTTTCTATTTTGAACTAAAATATATGGCAGTGTGGACTCAGATAACCCAGTTCAAAGCAGATATTGTGGGATTTTCTGCCTTGGTCTTCTGCGTTCTATGGCTGTGTGGAAGGGCCCTCAGATAGAAAGGGGCCACAAGTGGAAAAAGTTTAATAAGCCCTGCCCTAGATTACAACATATGGTGCTGAAGGGAAGGTAAAACTTTACCCATTCTCTGAGGATTCCTTGATAACTTTCCTCACCCATTATCAGAGGAAGGGAAAGAGTCCAAACCGCCACCAAATAAAAATATTCAGGGGGAAAGAGAAGAAAAAAAGAAGAAAAGAAACAACAACAAAAAAGACAAAAGGTGTGTGTGGGGGGGGGGGGGGAGAGCATGTATACATATACTGTTGGTTCCCCTTATCCAAAGGTTCTACAACCACATAGTTAATCAACCATGAAACCAACCACAAAATATTTAGAAAAAACTTTGTTTAATTGAAGGAGTCAACTATTTCCCCTAGTTTTCCTGTTATCCCCCCCCCCCCGCCCCCAATGTTGCTGTTGTAGAAACAACCCTTGTTTATGAAATGGGAAGTGTGGAGAAGGAAAAGTCAGTGGAAACAGGGAAATGTTTTTTTCCCCTTCAACTCTCCCTATAAAATGAACTATCTTTGTCCCAGCCATCAAAATTCAATAAAGAAAAAATGTATTTATCTACCATTACAGATATAGCTAAATAGTCCTACTAAAATTACTAATAACCATAATCAGAAAGTATTACGTTATTACATTTCTTATTTCTAAAAAAAAATCCACAAACAGTTTCCCCTACCAACAATCTTCTATTAAAAAACAAGTGGCTAGCTATGCAGGCCCCTTCTACACTGCCATGCAAAATCCAGATTATCTGCTTTGATAATCTGGATTATATGGCAATGTAGAGGGGGACTCAGTGTCCACAGTAATATATCAACGGTACTTGGCTATTTCTCCTAACAAAGGAAGTACCTACGCTAGACTTGTCGAGCAGGTTTATTCCCCCCCCCCCCCCAACTCAGAACTGTATATTTGATTACACCAATCCTCATCTGCCATTATTCTTATTCATTCGTCCAGTTTGGAGGATTTCCCTGAGCTTCGGATATCATCATACTAAATGGCGTCAAGTCAACTACAAACAACAGGAGCCCCCGGTGACGCAATGTGCCAGCAGGACTGAAGACTGACAGATCAGAGGTTTGAATCTGGGGAGAGCGGGTTGGTATTCATTTTGGTCTTGCCATTTTACCATTCACTGGTTGGGCACCACAGGGTGTTCTTGGACTACAATGTTCCTAGACTACAACTCCATCATTTGCAAAAGGGGAAATGGGAGTTGCGGTGTAAGCATATCTATAAAGGCTTACACATCTGTACCACTGGTTTAGAGAATCATGAAATGATCAAGTGACATGCCTATGTTCCTTTGGACATTTCAAGGCCAAAAGCAACCAACAAAAACACAGAAGCGGTTTACAGCTGAATGGAAATTTTGCATTGCTTGGTGCTTTGGGACCAAAAATTCCATAATCCCTTATCTTTGATCACATTGGGCGGGAGTTTTGGGAAACGAATCCAAAACATCTGGAGAAACAACCAACATCCACCTTCCCCACTTTAGAAAATGAAGGCAGAATAAGTGAAAAATGCATAGGTCTTAAATCCTCCCAGGACTACGGCTAAATCTAAGCATATGGGAGTTAAATCAAATTAATTATATGGGTCAGTACATAAAATATACATTTGTAAGTTTAGAAACTTAAATACTTTAAAGCTGGACGTCAACATAACATACCTCTTTTTTATCTGTTCTGTCCTGTCTGTCCAAACAGCATTTAATGTTTGCCACGTATGTGTACTGTGATCCGCCCTGAGTCCCCTTGGGAAGATAGGGCGGAATAATAATAATAATAATAATAATAATAATAATAATAATAATAATAATTTAAAACACAGAAAGATGAGCCCACAGCAGACACTCGGCTGGCTGTTGGATACTCCTGACCTCACACGTCGGACACTTCCCAAGTGTCTAGGACTGTGTGATGTATCGGCGAATAATGTGTGCAGATCCCAATAAGGTGGCTTTTTGCAGCTGGCAGATGGTAATCTTGTTAGCGCCGATTGTGTTTAAGTGCAGGCCATGGTCTTTAGGCACTGCACCCAGTGTGCCGATCACCACTGGGACCACCTTTACTGGTTTGTGCCAGAGTCTCCGTAGTTCGATCTTTAAATCCTCATATCGTGTCAGCTTTTCCAGTTGTTTCTCATTAATTCTGTGGCCGCCTGGGATTGCAACATCGACAATCCATACTTTGTTTTTTAACATGATTGTGAGGTTAGGAGTATTGTGCTCCAAAACTCTGTCTGTCTGAATCCGGAAGTCCCAGAGGAGTTTGATGTGTTCATTTTCTGTAACTTTTTCCAGCTTGTGATGCCACCAGTTCTTTGTTAGATAGTATTTGTGGCACAGGTTCCAATCATCTGAGCAACGATGTTATGCCTCTGCTTGTAGTCTGTCTGCGCAATCTTCTTGCAGCAGCTGAGGATGTGATCTATTGTTTCATCTGCTTCCTTGCAGAGTCTACACTTGGGATCTGTCGTCTTTTCAATTCTGGCTTTGATGGCATTTGTTCTAATGGCTTGTTCTTGGGCTGTCAGAATCAGACCCTCCGTCTCCTTTTTCAAAGTTCCATTTGTGAGCCACAGCCATATTTTTTCTTTGTCAATTTGGCTCTCAAATTTTCCCAGGAATTCTCCATGGAGAGCCTTCTTTCGCCAGTTTTCTCTTCTGCTCTGGATTGTGTTTTTACGGTATTTGCTCTTTGTCTTTTGCACCTGAAGCAGTTTACTACTATTGACTTCCCTCAATGTTGGTTCTTGACTGCCTTTCACATAATCTGCCAGTGTGTGTTTCTCTTCTTCTACTGTTTGTTTCACTTGCAGAAGCCCTCTGCCTCCTGATTTTCTGGGCAGGTAAAGTCTGTTGACATCACTACGCAGGTGTAATGCGTAGTGAATTGTCATCAGTTTTCTTGTTTTTCTGTCCAGATCATCCAGCTTTGCTTATGTCCAATTCACAATTCCAGCTGTGTATCTAATGACGGGGCTGGCCCAGGTATTGATAGCATTGATCGTATTTCCACCATATTATTATTATTATTATTATTATTATTATTATTATTATTATTATTATTATTATTAACAAACACCAGTTCTTTTCTAAATTTAAAAGGTAAACTGTGTCAGCCCTGGTAGTACTTGGATGGGAGATCACTAATGAATACCAGGTGCTGTAGGCTATATTTTCGGGGAAGGAAATGGTAAAGCCACCTCTGAATATTCCTTGCCTAAGAAAACCATATAAAATTTCATGAGGTCACCATAAATCAACAGATGATTTGAAGGCACTTGTATAGATGCACATACACAAACAGAAACAGGTTGTTCAAAACGTTCTGCAATATATTCACATAGATTTTGCTGACCACGGACAAATGCTATTAATGAGTGATCTTGAAACTTGGAACTTCTGTTCTGGGAGAACAATTACGATGGAATTAACGTCTTCACTTTCAAGTATGAGTAAATAAATTGCACTTTAGTTGGCATCCTGGTCTAGCGTTTAGGAGACAGCAACACCAAGTCTGTGTTACTCAGTGCAAATTCAAATTATTCTAGGATAGAGTTCATTCTATGTACACATGTTGAAACTCCTACCAGCAAACAAACTTTCCCACCAGGTGCGTAGACACTCTTCCCGGCAGGAAGTTTAGACAGGGTTCAGAATTCAACATCACACTCTGCCAAGTACAGTATGAGACCTATGCTGAAAGAAAGGAGTAGACAAACTATTGCTTGCGTTCAGTTCCTCAAAGAGCACAGCTAATAGTGACACATATCAGTACTTTCAGTCCAATACTAGGAGAGCCACACTCTTAGGTCAGACCCACACTAACAAATAAAATCATACCCAACTTGAACACACAATGCAGAACTATTTTCACAGTTAAAGTGCTTCTTTCAGGTTTTAATGCCTCTAAAAAATAACTTTTTACTCTACAGTTTTAGAAAAATCCAGCTTTTAAAAATAACTGTGTCTATTAGAATTGGGTTGGAATCAGTATGTATCTGCAAAAGAGATTGAGGGGAAGACAAATTAGTACAGGAAGGACTGGCAAGCACTATTTCCTCTCAGTACCAGTGAAGGGGCAGTCAGACTTGCTCCCAAGCTCCAAATGATAGTGTCCCTCAGGCCTAAGCAACACAGAGCTCCATATGGCTTTCTCCAAGATAAGGACACATACAAGACTCCAGCCAGAGGCATGTGGCATTGTCTCAGGGCCCTTCCAGGAAGGCCCTATGTCCCAGGAGCTTATCCCAGGGTTGTTGTAGTTTTTTTTGGGCTATATGGCCATGTTCTAGACGTTTCGCCTGAATCTATGGCAAGCATTCTCAGAGGTGGTGAGGTTATCCCAGGTTTTCTGCCTTCAACTGGGTTATATGAGTCCCCACTACCAGATGATCAGGGATAAACAGAAATCCTGGGATCAGATCCTGAGATATAGAGCCTGTCTGGAAGGGCCCTTACACACGCACAACTCAGCAGACCGTTTTTCCTGAGAAATACCCCGCCTCCATCTCCCCGGAGGGACTCGGGATGGCTTACTTTATGTCTTCTGAAACAGGGTGGATCTACAGTTCTGCCTTTACAGTACAGTTCTTGGAGTGATATGTAAACTGCGAGGGGGGGGGGGGTCCATGTCCAAGCATAGTTGGTCTCCAGAGTTGTAGTCCAGCACTCAAAAAAATACATCACACGGACAAGAATGGATAAGTTGTACATCACTTGCAAAAGCAGATCATTTGAACGCTTTGCTGGCATTGATAGGACCTTTGAGTTTGACCGGGTTTGACCGGGTGAATTTATTGAAAGAGGATATGATGTACTTATAGGAAAACGCATGCAGAAATGACCCAGATCAGAAAAAAATATTCTGGAACATTTGCAACCATCTTGGCCATCACGCCTCATTCTAGCAAATTTTATTCACATTCATTCATGTTTCCATGCTTGCAGAGGAGAGCTGCACTCTGCCCCTTCCTAATATCCAATGTCATGCTATTTTATTGTACAAGAACACATTTAAGAGATATTGGTGAGGTATTTACACACTCAGCAATAATGTCTAATTAAGGAGACCTGGGTTCATATCTCATTCAGCGATGAAGTTTAGGAATTTACTTTGAGTGAGCCATACTATGTATTGGAACCTAAACTGCCTCACAGAGTCATTTACAAGAATGGACAAGTTGTATAATTTCATCAGTACTGAATGAAGCTTTTGGAGGAAAGACAGAAGTTGCCATTGTTCTTTTTATTTTGTGCCAAATTGATTTTAGGGATTTCTAGGGCTGAGAGTGCGTGACTCACCCAAGACCAACCATCCAGTGGGTGTCCATGGCCAAGCGGGGATCCAGACTTATAGTCCAATGCTTCTGATTCTCAGACTTATAGTCCAGTGCTGAAATCACTATACCAGGATGATTCTCAAAGGCAGAATATAACCGAGTAAACAGTGCAAAATGGTCACATTTCTTTCTATTCCCTTTGACCCAATCTAATAAGGCACTTATTTAAAACATACATTTTGTTACATTTTCTTCGTTATGAAATATCTGTTACTTTGGTTTTAAAATTTTCTATCTGTAGCCATAAACCTCAATACGCTGACCATTTTTCAGCACTGGTGCCATACCTCTATTATCTTCTTAACCAAGATTTACAATCCAAACCTTTGCTTATTTGCTGAGAAATAAATCCCACTAGCTTTTTAAGAGATTGTAAAATGCACACACAGGATTGTAAACACATCTTATTCAATATACCAGGAAATACATGCTCTGTGAACTTTATAAGACATCTACCCAGCTCAGCCTATAAATATTTACACTTACTGTGTACGTTAATAATTTCAAGCTTCTTTTGTCCAGTACAATTCTATGCATTTTGGGAGCCAAGTCTTCATCCTCCTATAGTTCCAGCGTTGTGCTTTGTGCATACCATGAACAAAAGCCAAAAGGCAATGACCACGCAACCAGGAATTAAAGGCCACATGACAGTCATAGGAATGTACTTGTGCCCAATTAATCTATTTTCTGCTTATGAAAAGCTTTATTGCATGAAATAGGCTGCATACATTTTGTCCAGGAAGCACAAGTGACTAAACAGCATGTTTTCTTGCTCTACATAAGCAGCCTCACTCAAGCTCCCTGTTTGCCCACATCTGTCCTTTGACCAACGAACACATTGAACAAATAAAGTGAAACACTGGTTGTCTGAAGTTTCAAACAAATGCATTTGCTGTATTTCCTTTTGCTTTAGAACTAATATGAGAGTAACCTCTTTTCCTCCTGGATTGACTCCAGCTAGAAGTACGAGTACCGATAGCCATTAAAACCAGTCAACTAAGAACCAATAAGCACATGTAAACAAGTCAGTGGATGCGGAATTTTTTTCTCCTTTTTCTAAAGTTTTAAAAGCAAAACAAAGGGTGAAAATCTGACAAAACAGCACAGTTGGTCCTCTGTATCCATAGATCCTCCATCCACAATTTGAACCCACACTATATTTGGGGGCGGGGGTTCAAAAAGCAAAATGCAGCAAATTTTGCTGCATGTTGAGCACTATACTGATGTGTAGGCATACCCTGCTATAGCCTCTCACAGATTTCACGGATCCTCAGTCTCTCTCTGGCAGTTATCTCTCATTTTTCATGTTCTTTTATCCATCAAGAGAAGCTCGTGTCTCTATGATTTCAGAACCCTCAAAAACAGTAGCCACATTCGCACAGAACAGTAAAGCATTGTTCTAGATAATTCTGGCTTATTGAGAAAATGCTGCATACTGGATCAGACAACCTATTCACTCTTGCTCTTCCATGCTTGTGAGATTGCTAAAGCAACTTAGGGACTTCATCACACACCTAAGAAACTGCAATTGATTGCCCTACACACAACACAAGCTTCAAATGTGGAGTAGAGATATCTTGACATTTCCAAAGTGTGGGTTTTCCTGACGATTCCTAAGCTGTTTGGCAAGTGGCTTCTTCCTTAATTCTCCATGTAGAGTCGTATAAAAATGCCCAATTTAATATGTGATGGGAATTCCCCTTTGCCCATTTCTAAACATAATGATCATGTCACTATGGAGGGAGGCACTGAGATGGATAGTATTGATTCCTTTCTTCCACCATTACCGTTTTGGGACTGGGGAGTATAGCAAACATATTCAAAACATTCAGGAGAAAAACATAGCAAAGCATGCAAATCCTGCAGTTGTCTGATCTCCCTCTTTCAACATTCCTCCCTCTTCTTGTGTTATCTCCCTTCTCGTTAAAGTCCTTTTGAACTCTTACCTACTAATTTCTCAATTATCTCTCTGTAACTCCTGCTATTCTGTCAGGCTTTTGTTTTGCCTATCAAGAGGCTAGCAGAGAAGGCATATAAGACAGCTATAGCTTCATTTTCCCCCTCCCCCCTGTTCTCAATTTTGCAATGTAAGAATAACCCCTCTATATATGTTGTTGTGAGTTTTTCAGGCTGCAAATTAAACTCCTGAGATTACAAAGAGAGGTTTTTTTTGGGGGGGGGGGGAATGAGGGAGGGACAGTGGGGGAAACAAGTCTTTACTGTGTGATGGCAAATCAAACAGATAAATCTACAGAAAGCGGAGAAAAACAGGAGGGTATGATAGGTAGGGTAATAATCAGTTTAATTTCCAAATGGGGCTTTGCAAAGCTTAAGGGAACACCAACTATCCCAAACACTTTACTTATCCTGTGGGATGAAGTCATAAAACAGTGATTGCTTGGCAAGTTGTTCAAACTAAAAGGGCATTGGGATGCACGTGCTTATGTATTTTCCCACCTTATTCTTGGGGTTCTTCTGTTGTGTGTCTTCAAGTCATTTCTGACTTACAGGCAAACATTTCATGGGGTTTTCCTGGCAAGGTATGTTCAGAGGTTTCCAAGTTCTATCATCTGAGGATGTAAAAGTATGACTCGTCCAAGACCACCCAGTGGGTTTCATAGCCCCAAGCCCCAGTTTTTATCTGTGAAATGTGGGGGGATATGCAATGTGAAAAGCCAATTCTAAGTTGCTCCCTATTAAGTACAACTCCATCCTGAAAACTCTATGCTAAATCTAGGGCATAAAGAGATTTGTTATTATTGGGGTTTGAAAAATAACTAGCAAGGATGAGAAAAAGGTGCCCCTCCAGAAGTTGTTTGATTACTGGTCCCAGCAGGTTTCATTGTTGATTGTGTTTGCTAGGTAACTGCTTTCCAAGAGCAAGCAGAGGTCCACATAATTTTCATAATAGGTCTTTAAAGCAGGGTCTACATGGAGTTCCTGCTAGACCAGCTCAACCAGGGTTCTCCTCTTCCCATTTGTACTATGCTATAGCTTTGCACAGTTCTGCTGCACCTGACACGTAGTTAGTCAACATAAGTCATTAATTTCCAAATAAAGCATTGCCATGATGCAGCAGTCATCATTTCACTTCCACCCCCCCTCCCCCCCATGTTTGTTATATCTGCCATCATTACTCACAATCTAAACATAGCACACTTTGGCAATAATTACCTTTAGTCAGTGTTTGCTTTTATTGCAACTTTTAAACATATAAGAAGAATTATAATAAACCTTTCTACTCCAAAAATAGTTGCACTGAAACAGGAAGAAAGCAAACTTCTAGAGGCTGTAACAGATTACCACTTGACTGAGCAGCAAGGTTTCAGCACTGGGGTAGGCTGAGTAAGTAGAGTATGTGGAAAGACTGGAAAGACCATAATTCATTATAACTTGTCATGACAGGTGAAGTTTCTGGCAGTTGAGATCCAATAATATCTGAGGATTCAAGTTTGGAAACTGCTAGATGCATGTGAACATCTTATGCAGTTGACCTGCCTTTCCTTCTAGAGGACTCAGGTGGCAATCTAATAAAAGGTTGGCACTTTCCAAGTTTTTGAGCTGACGCTTCCATCATTGTCCCACATCACCAAATACATGGACCAGGTGATATAGGAGTTGAAATCCAGGAATATCTGAAGAGCCAGAGGTTGCCTATCCTCAGTATGGAGTCACTAATAATACCTGCATTATAGACTGCAGGGGTTCAAGACAGGAAATGGCAATCTTAGGCCTCTTCCACAGAATAAAATCCCACATTATCTGCTTTGAACTGGAATATATGGCACTGTGGACTCAGACAACCCAGATCAAAGTAGATATTGTGGAATTTTCTGCCCTGGTATTCTGGGTTTATGGCTGTGTGGAAGGGCCCTTAGGCTCCTTCCATACAACTGAATAAAATCCCACATTATCTGCTTTGAAGTGAAATAGATGACAGTAGACCCAGATAACCCAGTTCAAAACAGATAATATAGGATTTTCTGCCTTGATATTCTGGGATGTAGGGCTATGTGGAAGGGCATTGAATTATATGACTGTGTGGAAGGGCCCTAAAACTCCAGAGTAACACTCCAGTGCTCTAATCCTGGCATGGACAAACTTCAGCCCTCCAGGTGTTTTGGACTTCAGCTTCCACAGTTCCCAACAGCCGGTTGTGGGAGTTGAAGTCCAAAACACCTGGAAAGCCAAAGTTTGCCCATGTCTGCTCTAACCATTAGATCACACTGACTCTTACCTAAGTGCATGTCTCTATGTCAGTGGTTCGCAACCTTCCTAATGCCGCGACTCCTTAATACAGTTCCTCATGCTGTGGTAACCCCCAACCATAACATTTCCGTTGCTACTTCGTAACTCTCATTTTGCGACTGTTATGAATCGTAATGTACATATCATAGAATCATAGAATCAAAGAGTTGGAAGAGACCTCGTGGGCCATCCAGTCCAACCCCCTGCCAAGAAGCAGGAATATTGCATTCAAATCACCCCTGACAAATGGCCATCCAGCCTCTGCTTAAAAGCTTCCAAAGAAGGAGCCTCCACCACACTCCGGGGCAGAGAGTTCCACTGCTGAACGGCTCTCACAGTCAGGAAGTTCTTCCTAATGTTCAGATGGAATCTCCTCTCTTGTAGTTTGAAGCCATTGTTCCGCGTCCTAGTCTCCAAGGAAGCAGAAAACAAGCTTGCTCCCTCCTCCCTGTGGCTTCCTCTCACATATTTATACATGGCTATCATATCTCCTCCTATCTGATATGCATGGTGTATTTTCAATCAGTGGACCAAATTTGGCACAAATACCTGATATGCCTAAATTTGCACACTGGGGGGGGGGGGGTTGATTTTGTCATTTGGGAGTTGTAGTTGCCGGGATTTATAGTTCACCTACAATTGAAGAGAACTCTGAACTCCTCCAACAATGGAATTGAACCAAACTTGGCACACAGAACTCCCATGACTAACACAAAATACTGGAAGGGTTTGGTGGGCATTGACCTTGAGTTTGGGAGTTGTAGTTCACCTACATCCAGACAGCACTGTGGACTTAAACAATGGTGGATCTCGACCAAACTTGACACAAATACTCAATATGCCCAAATATGAATACTGGTGGTGTTTGTGGAAAATAGACCTGGACATTTGGGAGTTGTAGTTGCTGTGATTTACAGTTCTAATATTACAATCAAATAGCATTCTGAGTCGCACCAACGAGAGAATTGGGCCAAATTTCCCACACAGAACTCCCATGACTAACAGAAAACACTGTGTTTCCTGATGGTCTTTAGTGACCCCTTTGACATCCCCCCGTGACCCCACCCCCCGGGGTCCCAACCCCCAGGTTGAGAAACACTGTTCTATGTACATATACGTCATGGTTTCTATGTACAAACAAACTGAAATATATAACCCGAGCCCAAAGGCCCTTCTTTAGTAGTTCAAGATTTTTTCTTTCGTGTCAGGAGCAACTTGAGAAACTGCAAGTCACTTTTGTTGTGAGAGAATTGGACATTGCCCAGGGGATGCTCAGATGTTTTGAGGTTACCAGAAGTAGTTCAAGATGAAGCAGGAGAGTCGTGGGAACCCACCGGTTGGTCTTGGGCAAGTCACACTCTCTAAGCCACCGAGGATAGCCGACAACCCTAGGATAGGCTTGTCCATACCTTGGAAACAACCTGGACCCACTCAATAGCATTTGCGAAAGCAGACTGTTAACTTAAAAAAACTCCCCAAAGGCCACACAGCTGGGCAGCGCCTGACATTGCCTTTCCTCTGCTTTCAAACAGAGGCTGGATGGCCATCTGTCAGGGGTGATTTGAATGCAATATTCCTGCTTTTTGGCAGGGGGTTGGACTGGATGGCCCATGAGGTCTCTTCCAACTCTTTGATTCTATGATTCTATATATAACATCCACATTGAAGCGCATTATATGGCAGTGTGGACTCAGATAACCCAGTTCAAAGCAGATCTTGTGGATTATCTGCCTTGATATACTGGGCTAGTTGGCTGTGTGGGATAGACCTTTGGCTCTAAAAGTGACCTGTTTCTTGTCCTTGCCACTCCCCCTCCTCCTCCACGCTTTGAACTTCCTCTCTTTGTCACTTACTGGCTCAATGGCTGTCAACGCTGGCCACCCATTGGCTGGCTTTCCCCCGGACGCTCCTGCGACAGCTTGAGCCACTCTATGATCCGCGCAGGATCCATACAGAGAGAACGCTGGCTGGAGTGACGTAAGGAAGAGACCCTAGAGCTAGGAAAGTGTAGAGGGCGTCTCGAACATCATTCCTAAAACGGACTCTTTTATTAATGTGTTCCCCCATTTCCATAAATGTAAGCTGTATTCGCTGCCAGGCTGTGTTCATTAGCACCGCTGGAAAATACCTCAAAGAACTCGAAGAAGGCGTATCCAGTCCATGTTTGTGTGTTTGAGGGGGGCAGTGTGGTAAGAACCACTTCCGGTGCAGATGACTTCCGGTGCGGGAAGATGGCGGCCTTCTGGGTGGCGCCTCTGCTCAGGTGTGTCGCCTCTCCTTGCCTCCCTCCGCTCCTCTCTTCTCCTCTCCCTAGGCAGCGCCTGCCATTGCCTTGCCTTGCCTTCCCTCTGCGTTCCTGACTCCGGCCTGGCGCTTCCTTCTGGCTGCATTTCTTGGTTTGCTTTGTGGAGCTGCCTTTTGCTCTCCCCTCCCGCCCTTCCACCACAGCGCTCTTGTGTTTGGCCAGGATTTGGCCCTTGTCTACCTCCCTCTTAGGAGCAGTGGGTTAAAGCGCTGAGCTGCTGAGCTTGTTGACCAAAAGGTGGCAGGTTCGAATCCAGGGAGCCGGGTGAGCTTCCACTGTCAGCCCCAGCTTCTGCCAACCGAGCAGTTCGAAAACATGCAAGTGTGAGTAGATCAATAGTTAAGGAAGGTAACGGTGCGCCATTCAGTCATGCTGGCCACATGACCTTGGAGGTGTCTACGGACAATGCCGGCTCTTCAGCTTAGAAATTGAGATGAGCATCACCCCCCAGAGTCGGACACGACTGGACATCATGTCAGGGGAAAACCTTTAATAATTATTATTTATTTATATACTGCTCCATCTCCCCAAGGGGACTCAGAGCGGTTCCCAAGTAACATCACAGAACATACAGAGTAAAAACAACATAACCATAAGATTTACAAACAAAATATAAGCATAAAAATTGTCGCCATAACACACATATATTAAAAGTAGTCCTGCCTGTTCAAGGCATTTAAAAATTTAAAAAGGCCGGGCCAAGATTTGCGCAAGCCCAAAAATTCTAGGGGGCCCGGGAATTAAGTGCAGTGCCATGGCAGGCAACAATAATATTAAGTATGGTGGTTTCCAGGCCCGTAGCCAGGATTTCGTTTCGGGGGGGGGGGGGGGGGTGAATTTTTTCAGGGGGGGGGTTCGGGGGGGCTGAGTTTGTGCGGGTGGGCTGAGTCTGAGTGAAAGAGGGTCTAGCCTAGCAAACCTTTTGTATCATTACCCCAATACCCCCATGCATATGGGATATATTGAGTATGGTGATCAGATCATGATATGAATAAACATAGTTTAAATAATGCACCAGTAAGGCCTTTTCGCGAACCACCATGAGAATTTCGGGGGGGGCTGAAGCCCCCCCGCCCCCCCCCCCCAGCTACATGCCTGATTCCGGGGCCAATTAGAGGAAAGAATCTGGGTAACTAGTAGGAAGAATAAGGCTGTATTAGACAATGTGTGGGGCTGAGTTAGAACTGTGGAACGCCCTTCCTACAGATATCAGATCGGCCCCCTCCCTATTGGCATTCCGGAGGAGAGTGAAGACCTGGATGTTCGAACAGGCATTCAATCAAGCAGTATAATTGAGTGTAATTGACTATTGGAACACAGAATAATGGATAATGAAATTGGATTCTGATTTTATTGATGAGATGTGATGGATTTGTTATATTGATGTATTGGTGTCTAATTAATTGCTATGCTACTGTTTTTAAATGTCCAATGATTTCCTATTGTGTATACTGAATTATTGTTGTTAACCGCTCTGAGTCGCGTTAGGGCTGAGAAGAACGGTATACAAATAAAGTAAATAAATAAACTGGTCATTTTCAAAGGCTTGTTGAAACCACCAGGTCTTCAAGTTCTTACGAATGGAAGGGAGGGATGGGGCTTATCTTATTTCCCTTGGAAGGGCATTTACCTTTACCTTACCTCCCTTCAAGTCGATTTGAGACCTCATCTCACTTAACATGTCAAGCTTTTGGAAAAGTAGATTGCCATTCACCTCTGACATATCCTGTTTTGAAATTAAATGGGTGATTTCCCTACCTCCATCACACACTAGCAAACCATCCGTTTTATTCAGGAGTTCTCAGTTGATTTGCCATCACATTGTAGAAAGTTGTTCCCGCCCACTGCCCCTCCCTCGTTTTCTTTGTGAAAAGAAAACCTCCTCTCCTGGAGGGCTATGATTTTGGTTCCTGGGTTGTCAATGTCAATGTCAAAGCAGGTGAACATAGCATTGAACGAAACATGCAGAATAATCACAGGATGTCTTAAATCTACACTTGTTGATAAATGCTACAAGCTAGCTGGCACCCCCCCCCCCCCATGTGCTACAGGAAGTTGCTGCTGAATGTTAGAGAAATAAGGTTGAACACTGTGAAAGCCATCCACTACATGGATACCAGCCTCCTCCCAGCACACTCAAATCAAGGAAAAGCTTTATGAGAACTACCACTCCTCTTGGTGTCCCCCCAGCAACAGCAAGGGTATCCCTCTGGGCAGTTAAATCAGGAAATCCCAACTGGATGCCCCCCTGCAAGGGTCTTCCTCCAGGGGCAAACCAAGAATGGGCAACTTGGAAGTCCCTGAACAGACTCAGAAACGGAGTGGGCAAATCAAAATGGCACTACCTAAAATAATTTCATTATTATTATTATTATTATTATTATTATTATTGTTACATTTTAAAATATTATTCAGAGGCCATCTGTCCGGGGTGCTTTGATTGTGCTTTTGCTACATGGCAGAAAGAAGGGGATTGGACTGGATGGCCCTTGGGGTCAACCTTAGGAGGAGGGAAGGAGGTGTCTGGGGGCTCTCCCTTCAACATTCCAGTGATCCTCCTCTCTTTCCTTCCCCGTGTTGTAGGAGGGAAGGAGGCATCTGGGGAGTCTCCATTCATGTTGGAAGAAGGAGGGAGGGGGGGGAAAGGAGAGTAAGTAACACATGGCACACACAGCACACGGGAGCCCCCAGAAAGTGCATGAAACAGAAAGGAACACGACATACTCTTGATCTTCTCTCCTCCATGAGTAAAATGTAGCGTTGGAACCCTGGTTTACCATAGTCATACATGCTGCCCAGCCATTTCTATTTCACTCCATTTGCAGGTAAAGACCACTAACAACATCAAATGTATTTTTTCCTTTTAGATTTGTTGCTGTACTCAAACTTTGTCCTTCTTATTTCAGATTGCTGTACTCACTGCTGATCCCTGCATTGATCCTAAGTGGGGTGCTATGTCTGTGTCTGTTCATGCTGTTGTGTGGTCTACAGCTGTGGTTTCAACAAAGAAAAAAGCAATTAAATCCACCTGGGAAAGATGGGAAAACGCCACTTGTAGTTGCTTTTTTTCATCCATATTGCAATGCAGGGGGCGGAGGGGAGCGAGTGTTATGGTGTGCTCTAAGGGCCTTGCAGAAAAGGTAAGTACATGTTTTATTTTTGCATCGTAATACATGTATATTTATATGTATGTTTGCCTTAACACTTTCACTCTCTGGGAAGGTCTTAGTGAAACAACAAACTGGGCTAAAGAGGATGTGCCTCAACTAAAACCATTACCTAAAATTCATTAACTTTATTATCATAGTGCGAACAGTGGGAGTAAATGTAGTGGCAGCAGTAACAGGAGAAGGTTGACTCCTCTTAGATTCCTATTACTCAGATGCCTGATTTCTTGCAGAGGCAATGTCTATGGAGTCAGTTAACTATTTAAGAAGTGGGTTAAACAATCAGTCTGAAAGACTGATCCAGGTTTAGTAGAGAAATTTCAGGGCCGTTCCACACAGCCATATAACCCAGCATATCAAGGCAGATTATCCACAATATCTGCTTTGAACTGAGTTATCTGAGACCACACTGCCATATAATCCAGTTCAATGCGGATTTTATACAGCTGTGTGGAAGGGGCCTCAGAATGTCTTTGGGAGAAACTGTTAAAAGTTGTCATTGCTAGGTGTGTGGGAAGTTTTTTCCGTATTGCTCACTACTTATATGTTGCATTACACATCAAAATTGCTGATCAAAAATTCTTGAATAGAAAGAAAAATCTAGATCACAAAAGTTTCAACAAAGTCAATCCTTATATTTAAAACATGACCTTAACCACCTTTCAGTATTTTTACTGGCACATTTAATTGTTCCCTTTTTGTAGAGATTGGAAATAACTAATCCAGTGTTCCACATAATTACCATAACACTGAATTTCACCGCCATTTAAAAATGAGCATAAAGGCTGAGAGACAGATATGGTGGTTACACATGATTTTTTTTTTCCTGTTAGGATAAGGTCTGAAGAGTAAATTGCATTTTATTTTCCAGGTACAAAGACGTTTCCTATGTTGTCTATACTGGTGACACTGCCACAGCTGACAGTATCCTTGAAGGAGCACAAAGACGATTCAACATCAGATTAAATCAACCTGTGAAGTTTGTATTCTTGAGGAGACGCTACTTGGTGGAGGCGTCCCTTTACCCCTATTTTACTCTGCTGGGACAGAGTTTAGGATCGCTGTTTCTTGGCTGGGAAGCTCTTATGAAGTGTATCCCTGATGTTTATATTGATTCCATGGGCTATGCCTTTACAGTTCCTCTTTTTAAATATTTAGGAGGTTGCCGGGTAGGCTGTTACGTTCACTATCCCACAATCAGTACTGATATGCTTTCTGTGGTTAGAAATCAAAGTGCTCGCTTTAATAATGCAGCCGTCATTACAAGAAATCCTGTCCTAAGTAAGCTGAAACTTGTATATTACTACATTTTTGCTTCCATATATGGTTTTGTGGGATCCTGCAGTGATGTTGTCATGGTTAATTCTTCATGGACCCTCAATCACATCCTGTCCCTTTGGCGGTGCAGCGATCGCACAAGCATTGTATATCCGCCTTGTGATGTTCAGACATTCCTGGATATTCCTTTACGTGAGGAAGACAACACTTTAGAACAAACCATTGTTTCTGTGAGCCAATTTAGGCCAGAAAAAGACCATTCTCTACAAATCAGAGCTTTTGCTAACTTTCTAGCAAAGACTGCAGGTCAGCAGCCACAGCCAAAACTCATTCTGATTGGGGGCTGCCGTAACTACGAAGATGACCAACGTGTAAATGAACTTAAGAAGCTCTGTCAAGAGCTGGGCATTGGAAATAGAGTGGAATTCAAAGTAAACATTTCGTTTGAAGAACTAAAGAAGAATCTGGCAGATGCTACCATTGGGCTTCACACCATGTGGAATGAACACTTCGGGATTGGTAAATATTGTTACATGTAACTCTGGCTTTGTATTGCTCTGTGGGAGTTGGTGTTTGGTTGTTGCTTCATTTATTCTAGTTTTAAACATGAGAGCTAGCGGTGGTGATCCATTCTGCACATCCAGTTCCCAAAATGCCTTTGAACTGCTGCAGCAATTAGTTAATGTTGTATCACATTTATCTGATCCATTGCTTAATTTTCACAATCGGCCGGTTCACCATTTGTAAGGGTAATTAGTAGTTGTAGGCCTGGTTACCGTTTCATCCATTTATTTTGTGTTTTCATTCAATTTGTTTCATTCAGATGGCACGAAATAGTTCAACCCCCACAAAGGGGGGGGGGGGACAGGAGTTTAATATATTTTCTCCTTGTGGGTATTCTGCCTCTTGATTTTTTTTTTTTTTAAAAAATAGTTTTCAAAGGAAAGTTATTGTTGGTCTTCAATTGAATAATTTCTCTACCTTTGAAAATCACTATATTTCTATCAAATCTTCTGTCTATTTCTGTACCTGGTCTGCATTTCCAGGAATAGTTAAATCGCATCTGTAATACCTTTTAAGAAAAACAGCCACAGGGTTGGGAAAAGGTGTCATAGTGTCACCTTCAAAGGAGTTTAACCAAATTGGTGGGCTAAAAGTGGTAGATATGGTGTCCATGTGTGGTGATTTTCACTCCTCTAGCCCTAAAACTGAGGGGGGAAAGGAGCCTGGGAAACCCTCCCATCCATCGCCTCTAGTGGTCCAAGATTTTTCATTCTTTCCGATGCAGAACAAAAACGCCAATTTGGAAAGGCACCCATTTTCAGAAACAGTGCATGAAAACGGAGCCATACAAATGAAACAAACAAACTGATAGTGATTCTATACAAATGCACAAGACTAGTAATTAGGCAAGCAAAACACATATTTTATCACTTGCTTTGTGGGTGTTTGTCAACCTGCTTGTAACTGTCTTTGGATTCTTTTCACTCAAGGGGATGTGGAGTGGGCAATTTTTGCAAGTCTCGGGGCTAATTTTTGCCTCATAATCCCCCAAGGTTAGCCTACAAATTACCACTTCTGGTTTTGAAAAGTATATTTCCTGTTAAATAGTTTGAAGGGAAATAGTTCGGAGGGAAAAGTGCATTTCCTGTTCAATAGTTTGGAGGGAATACAACCTATTTAAAAGGTCATCTGCTACTCCTGGAAGCTTCTTGGAGAAGTACTTTATCCTCTGTTTTGTAGAAAAGGAGAGTTTGGAGCTGTAGACAATTAAATCTTGCGGGCCATATGCAGCCCTAAGATTGCACTTTGCCCATCTTGTACTAAAGAGAATTGCAGGTGGCTGTGGTGTGCAGGCCCTGATTAGATTTCTTTTAATCTGTATCAAAATATCAATCCTGGAGAATAAAAAGCCCCTACTAAGGACGTCTGCCAAGCCTTTGACTGTACTGTCACATACTGCTTCTCTTCTGCCTGCATTATATTTGCCTGTAATTGGTGTAGTTTAATAAAGCAAGAAAAGTTTAGTACAAGTACTGAGGGAAAAGCAGACATATCTTTGATCCTCTTCACAGTGTTTTAGAGAGCAAGCTAAAGCAGAGATAAATTGGAATATGTGTTTCAGAAGTCTTCAACTGGGACCTGGATATGCCTCCTAATTTTCATAGATGTACAAGTGATGTTTGTATCCATCCCCTCATTAATAGAGAGTGGTTCATAAAACATATTTTCCTCTGTTTTTATGGTTTGTTTTATATTTCTTATAGGAATTGTTGAATGTATGGCAGCTGGGACAGTCATCCTTGCTCACAATTCTGGAGGCCCTAAGCTGGACATTGTGGTGCCCTATGAAGGAAATATAACTGGATTTCTAGCAGAAAATGAAGATGATTATGCCAACACCATGATTCACATCTTTTCGTTGTCTCCTGCAAAAAGGCTAGAGATCAGACAGAATGCTCGCCAGTCCGTGAAGAGATTTGCTGATCAGGAATTTGAGGAAACATTCCTACTATCTGTGGAACAATTATTCAAATAATGCATTTTATATACGTGATATCTGGACATACTTGAGTCAATATGGTAATATATGCTTGTATATTTTTCTAATTTATTTGTGCAGTACAATAAAGAGTTCCAATTCTGAGATATAATTGTATACGAGTTTTCCTCCCAAATTAATATTTTTATTTTACAAAAATCAAACAAGAAAAACAGACTCAACAGATGTTCCCATTAATAAATATCTGAATACTAGGCCTGTGCAATCTATGGTTCTAAATGGTTCTAAAGTACTTACAAAACTAAAGTTCTGGTGGTGAAAACTAGGGGGCCCTGGTGCTTTGCTTCTACAGTGTTGCTAAAGTGGTGAAACTTTCAGAACTCTAACACAACTTTCAAAATGTCATTATAAATGGCAGTTCGTAATAGGTTCTGTCATAAAAATCACCAATAATGAAATTTTAAAAGTTTTGTTAAGAGTTCTAAAATTTTCACCACCAGAACTTTAGCAACACTGTAGAAGCAACGCACCAGCGCCCCCTAGTTTTCACAACCAGAACTTTAGTTTTGTAAGTACAGTACTTTAGAACCATTTAGAACCATGGATTGCACATGCCTAACTGATTGTCTTTACAGAATAGTTGGGAGTGAAAAATAACACAAAGCCACTGTTAAATAAAAAGGCGAGGAACACAAATTTTCTATATAAAGGCATTGTGAAGTTAATAAAAGTAATGTCTAATGCAGAGATCTAAATCCAGTTTAGTCCCAGCTATGGTGGCCCCGATAAATAAATAGAAATATGGCAAGCTTTAGGGAATATAGAGTTTTACAAACAAACAAACAAAAGACAAGTCCCAGCTATGCATTTTGAGCTTAAAATAACTAAGTAGTAGCGTAACTATTATTCTCAACTGGAGTACCATTTATATTTGATTAACTGCTAAATAATGAATGGTCTTTCTACAAGAGGCACTTGATTCCTAAATGTTGAACCTTTAACATGGATGCAGTTGTTTGCTTTTCATTCTTAAAGTATTAACAAAAACAGTGTTAACTCATTGCTCCTTCCTGTTTCTCTCTAGCCACATTGTTATCCAAACTGACATCAGGATCTCTAGGTTCACTTGGAGTCTCATTTTCCTTTTTCACTTCATTTCCCTCTGTTGATTCAATAGGAGCTTTAGAGATCTCTCCTTCTAGAGAGGTTACCATTTTTTCCAGGGATTCTACCAGTTCATCCCTCAATTCATCTTCAGATTCTTCAAAGTTTCTATATAATTAATAAGAGAAAATGGGGTTTCTTCAGTATTACCATTTTTTTTTTCAATTCTCAAACCAGGGAAGATGTTCTTCAAAATTATTCTGAAAATCTCGGGGTGGGTTCATCTATTCATGACTTATGGACTTCACACAGTTTATTGTTGAAGACTTTCATGGCTGGAATCACTGGGTTGTTGTAGGTTTTTTTGGGCTGTATGGCCATGGTCTAGACTGGCATTCTCTCCTGACGTTTCCTTGCAAAGCTGCAGAATCTCTACCACTTGGGAGTCCTGGGCAATTTACAAGCCAACATATTTATTACACTGTGGACTGTAGTCTACAATATAATCAAACTGGCCATCTTTAAAGTCTTACAGGACTCCTGACTAACACAGATACCTCTTTAGAAACTGTATAAAGCCAATGTGTGCTCCAATTCTTGTAATGACGGTGACATACATTCTTCACCAACAGCCATAATGGGAAAACAAGTAGTCCATTATCAATGTGGAGGCGCATAGACACCTGGAGTTGGAAGAGACCACAAGGGTCATCTGGACCAAACTCCTGCCATGCAGGAAGACATAATTGAAGCATTCCTGGTGTTCATACAAAACACCTCTATGCAATTTCAATCAATCCATTAATCTAGTCTGGAGGAAAGAAGATTCACTTTGTATTTGAAATGGTTAAGAACAGTGAGTGATGGCTATTCCTTTGGTTTGCTGTGAGTTTTCCAGGCTGTATGGCCATGTTCCAGAAGCAGTCTCTCCTGATGTTTCACCCACATCTATGGCAGGCATCCTCAGAGGTTGTGAGGTCTGTTGGAAACTAGGCAAGTGGGGTTTATATACCTATGGAATGTCCAGGGTGGGAGAAAGAACTCTTGTCTGTTTGAGGCTGGTGTGAATGTTGCAATTGGCCACCTTGATTAGCATTGAATGGCCTTGCAGTTTTAAAGCCTGTATGCTTCCTGCCTGGGGGAATCCTTTGTTGAGAGTTGTTAGCTGGCCACATACCATGCAGCTATGGACAAGTCTACATAGGGAGCACCAAATACAGCACCCAAAACGAATCAAGGATAATGAAAGGCACTGCAGACTAATTCAACTAATTCAATCACTGTATTTTCAACCAAAAATACTGTGGCAAAATAAAAGATCAAACAGAAATGGATGTATAGACTTACGTGTCATCATCATCAGATCTTGGATCAAGTCTGCCTTCATCCACTTCAGCATCAGAAGCCGTAGCCAAATCAGCTTCCTCTTTTGGGGGATCCTGAGGGTTTATTGTCTTACCTGAAAAGGAAAATATTTTACCTAGTCAATTTGATTGTGTTTTGTGACACTAAGCACTGTGAACATAAGGAAGAGTAGAGAAGAGTGGGCATAGTTAACATTTCAGAAATCAAATCATGTAGGAGGATGAAAAGTTTACCTGCTGCTCTGCCCATTCACAGGTGGACTGTGGTGACCTTTTAGAATCCAAAGGTTTAGAAGTGATCCACTCAGAGCAGTCCCCACACAACAATTTGGGCAACGTTGATTGATTAATTTATTTGAGAAGCTACAGACCAGGGGTAAGAATAATTGCCTCCAAATGCTGTTGGACTGCATAAAACTGAAGCAGCTAAACGGACTGCATAAACCTGAAGCAGCTAAATCAATGTTAAGAAAAAGTGGAGTTTCCATTCATCGGTATTAAGGGATGCCCAATACCTCCTCCCTTCCTTCTGCTCCAGACAAATCTCAACTAGATTTATTCACCTACTGAATGAATGTGATTTGATTGGGACTAATACCACTATATTTAAAAAATCTGAAATATTTTCTGTCTCTGGTTTGAAAGTGTCATTTTCTGTTTCATTGTGCAACTACTTACTTTGAAAGCAGTTATTATACTCCACAAACTTTGTTTTTAACCTTTCAATGTGTCATTTTTAACCATTTTAACCTTTTGTGCGTACAGCAAAAATCAACATTTTGCAGTATAATAAGACTTTCCCATGTTTTTGTGATACAACCAGTTAGGAAATGACATTTATGACCCAGGAACAAAAATCGTATTACATAGTTGGATTAGGGCTGCTCCCTTATTATTGTATTTGTTGTGCAACTGCAATGTGGGCCTCCTCATTTGTGATTTTGACAATTGTTCACAAACTTGCTTAAAAATGTTCTCTGTAGGAATTGCTAGGTCCTTCACTGCGATTGCTATGGTCAACTTCCTCCAGTCATACTGGAAAACTTAAAGAGATTTCTAGAGGGAATACAATTCCCAGAATCTTTAAACCCTGCAATGTGATTCAGTGGTCAGCTTCCAGTGGAAGGGCTGGAAGACCTGGACATTCTTAGATAGGTGTTCTTCAAGAAACACCTATCCCGGATTTTCACTTTCATGGGGGTCCTGTGCCCCTTACCTCAGTAAATGTGGAGAGCTGGCTGTAAATACAACTAAGTCTCAAGAGTGACTATCAAGCAGTAAGTGTGCAACCAATCACTTACTTGGCTCTTCAGCTGGGCACAAAGTGTCACTCGAACATTCAGCTTCTGCCAACATATTCATTAGTGTCCCAGGAGATTCCTGGCTCCATTTTCTCCTATTTTCAGGGAGGTCTAAAGGCAGTATGACCCCCTGACCAACTGAAAAGAAAAAAGATTCACTCACTGTCGGTTGGCACAATATTAGTTTACATTTGCTAAAAAATCCTATGTGTAAATGATGTTATTCCTTAAGCAACCTATGTTGAGCAAGCTACAAGCCATATGACCAGGGAGAAAAATCTATATATCCTCCCACTTAGCACATGCCCATAAGCTATTTAAGATGCCTACTTCACATTTTAGGAAACTATTTCAGATCAAACTAGAGTACCATTCTGAAATGTCCTTTGTACTGTACATATCAGTACATCAATAGGCACACAGTGAGGCCCCAAACTCTATTTACTCAATATAAGCACAGGAACATTCCCACAATCATCACCTTCTTCCATAGTAGGACATACTGAGGTTATATCTGCATTTTTGAGAAGATTCAAGAGAGTCTGTGGAGCTGAAGCTTTCCAGTGTTTTCTGTTTACTGGGGCATCGTCTTCATTGTCAGCATCTAGATTTTAAAAACCATATGGTTGTGGTTGAGATACTCACTATTTTGCATATATGGCCAATGAATGCAACTGTGGTTTATTTTGGAAGATAAAATTCAAGATAAAATTCAGCATAAATATCCTTTGAAAAGAAGCCACATTGTCTCATTTTCATTAGAACTGGCATTGCTATTTCCTCTTATTCTAATAATATTTTGCAACTCATCTACAGAAATTACATATGGACTGGGTTACTGTGAGTTTTCTGGGCTGTATGGCCATATTCCAGAAGCATTTTCTCCTGACATTTCACCCACATCGATGGCAGGCTTCTTCAGAGGTTATGAGGTCTGGCAGACTGTGCAAAAAAATATCTGCAAATAAACCGCACCTCTTCCAAAGTGAAATGAGACACTTAAACTCAGAAAACGCGAATTCCAGAAATGAAACAATCAGGGCCAGCTAACACCTCTCAACAAAGGATTCCCACAGGCAGGAAGCAGCCAGGCTTTGAAGCTGAAAAAGCTATTTAATGCTAATCAAGATGGCCAATTGCAACATTCACACCTGCTTCAAACAGACAAGAGTTCTTTCTCCCAACAGACCTCAAAAGCCCTGAGGATGTCTGCCATAGATGTGGGTGAAATGTCAGGAGAGAATGCTTCTGGACATGGCCATACAGCCCGGAAAACTCACAGCAACCCAGTGATTCCAGCCTTTGACAATACATGTGGACTTTTCTAATACTACAAAGCATTTTATGGTCAAAAAAGAAAGCCTACAGAGTTATATGAATAAACTCTCAGCAGTACAGGTTTATATATTATGAGCTTCAGGCCAGAAGTGCAATTAGTAATCAATATTAATTAATAATTAAGCATAACATACAAACAAATATAGTGATTTCAAGAAGCATACCTATTTCCCAATAGCACAATTCTTCCAATGCTTTATCTATGTTATTATCATAGCTGTTCGACAGATTTTTCTTAAGGTTTTCTCCAGCTTTAAAAGTCAAAGTGTCATTAAGTTTATCATGATCCTGAAATCAAACAGAAGGCTCCACAATCAGAACTTATTCAATTGTTTAATTAAGTTGTTTAGTAGTGGGAAATAAGCAGAGTAAAAGTTCTGCATGAACATGATAAACCAAATCTAATCTTTAGTTTGGGACTGTATCACAGATATGCTCTTCGCCAGAACCTGAACAGGGCTTGAACTTTCTTTATCAACTCTCAAGCCTTTCTAAATTTTATTTCAGAAGAAAAAAAATCTCACACAGAGACTGAACCTTACGAGTTTATAGCAATCATTTTGAAAAGTAATTTAACAATATTAGAAGCCTGAACCTTCCATTGAATTTAAGGACTCACATGTGCCAAAAAACACAAACATTGTCTGAATATACAGGCTACCCCATTTTCCCAAATGAAGGACACATCTAAGTCTCGATCTACACTGCTATATAATCCACATTATCAAAGCAGATAATCCAGTTTATCTGCTTTGAACTGGATTATGAGTCTACACTGCCATATAATCCAGTTCAAATGCAATGCTCATCCACACCCAACAGATCATAACACCCAAAAATGTTATACCTCTTTCTCTTCCTGGATGTTGCTTACATTTGGGGCATCAGCTTTTAGATCAATCTGAAATGTCACACCTCCCTGAAAAAATAAAATAAAAAATCACAGAGGTATTACAGTATATACTCAATTATAAGCCGACTCGAAAATAAACCAAGGCACCTAATTTTACCACAAAAAACTGGGAAAACGTATTGACTGGAGTATAAGCTGAGTATAAGGTGAGAAATGCAGCAGCTAATGGTAAATTTCAAAATAAAAAGAGATACCAATAAAATTACATTAATTGAGGCATCAGTAGGTGAAATGTTTTTGAATATTTACATAAAACTGTAATTTTTCTTTTTCTTTTCTTGAGCTTGGAGCCTTAGAGAAAAAGCGTGAGTGAAATTACAGGAAATTCATGAAGAAGAGGATAAGAAGGAATGCCCTCAACAATTACAAATCTGGCAAATACTGTCAGCAAAATTGCTGCCTGAAACCCCAAGTTCAGAAACATCAGTATTTTTTTCAAAAGAGAGGCTGGCACTTAAAATGAATTAAATAGAAAAAGAATACAAATAAAATATATTGATCGTGAACCTTTGCTTTGTGCTTCACTTCCAGTATGTTTCCCTCCTGGCATTTTTGCAATCCAATCTGTTTCAAATTTTGCTCAATATCCTGGATGAGAAGAAAGGACATTGTTGTTACAGATTTGTATATACATCTAAATCTGTATAGCAGACTCATATTTTATTTTTGTGTACAAGGATAGAAAATCAAGCCCTCAACCTTATAGCTGATTCAAAACAAAGAAAGGGCTTTTACAAAATTTAGGTCAAACTAATCCAACTGTACAATTTAGCATTTTATAGGGAGCTGAATTCCAGTCAACCAACACGAAGTAACCTTCCAGTTATGGACAGGGATTTAGTCTATGATTTTTTTTCCTGACACCCTCAATTCTCCCTCCAAATCCGTCCTTGACACTTCTCCAACCTTTCAGAGCCAATTTGAGAGTGTATGTGGGGAGAGATCAGTTTCACAAATGGTGTCCATTTTGCTCACAGATGGATACAACTCCAAACACCTTATTTGCAAATGTAAAGTACCACAGTAACATCACTGCTTTGTTCTTTGCAAGTTATCACAGTAAACAACTCAGCTCTAATTTTATACCATTAATTTGTGCTGTATGCATGCAGAATGCTTTATCTTTTCCTGCAGTACCTGGAATGCTTCATCTTTTCCTTCAGAAATATCTTCTTTGGAAGCAGGAAGGTCCTCAGAGTTTCTCTGTTTCACAAGATAGGTTTTGTCCTTTAAGTTTTTATGCTTTTTGAAGATAGCAACAACAAGAAAGATGAGTTTTTTTAGTTTTAGCAGATTAATTCATCAGTATTTTTAGAATTCATTTCCCTCTGCATTTTTCATATTAATGACATCTACAGGATTCAGAATCTTAAAATTAAAGGACATTACTGAAATAATGAAAATGGTATGCAATGTTTTGTCAATACATACTGTGGTAAGTCTACTATTAGAGCAAGCTTTCAGACCACATTTTTAAATGTGTGCTTAGAGAATTGCATGTCTTTTTATTTATTTACAGTATTTATACCCCGCCCTTCACACCCCGAAGGTGACTCAGAGCAGTCTTACACAAGGCAACAATATGATGCCATATCATCAACATATAAAAAATAAACATATATATTAAAAACATAGATTAAAAAGCCATATAGAGATTAAAACACATTCTTAAAAACATGCAATCCGAAATCATAGTCAAAAACCGTCTCAATTGCCATTTTCCATTATCACTATTGCACTGCACTATTGGTCAAAGGCTTGATCCCAGAGCCATGTTTTTATTTGCCTTCTGAAGGTCAGGAGGGAAGGAGCCGACCTGATTTCACTGGGGAGGGAGTTCCATAGCCGTGGGGCCACCACTGAGAAAGCCCTGTCCCTTGTCCCCACCAGCCGCACCTGTGAACGAGGTGGAGCTGAGATCAGAGCCTCCACAGGCTATTTTACCCTATGAGTTGGTTCATTGGCGGGGGCGGGGGGAGGGGAGTGTGCATGCGTTCGGACAGATAAGCTGGGCCGGAACAATTTAGGGCTTTATAGGCTAAAGCCAGCACTTTGAATTTTGCTCGGTAGCAGACGGGCAGTCAGTGGAGCTCATGTAACAGGAAGGTTATATGGTTTTTAGTTGGCCTAATAAAGATATTACCACAACATGGATGTAGGAATTAATAATCTGGTCAACATGGCTATCCCACATTTGAATTATTTTCCCCAAGACATTCTGATGCAGCATGAATACATATTTCATGTATAATGAGAAAACTACTCATAAGGAACACAATATGAATCCAATTCTGGTAGAGTTTATTCTTCTTAATAATTTATACCCCACTTTTTCTCTCCACAAGGAGAATCAAAGCGGCTTTCATCAGATGTGTTACTTTCCAAATTAATTCCAGTTCAAGCACAAACTTTTTCTTTTCAGACACATTTTCAAAAACTAATGATACGTTCTTTTGTGTGTAAAGGTAATTCCTACAATGATAATCATGAGCTAATGTTTTTTTAAATAAGTTGATGTAACCCAAAATCTATTCCATAAAAATCAGAGGAGTGATATTGCAGGATCTTGACGCCATCTCCCATAATTTCTCAAAATTCTTGAACACCCAAGAATCACATCCATGCTCTTTTTTCCCAAATTTAAAATATTTCTATATTTAATTTCCATATTTTTTGAAATGCTATTTTATGTTCATAAAGGTGCTGGGCCATTCAAATAGCATTAAGGGGGTTATAGTGTACACATATACACATATAGGTGCATTCATACAGTTATAATTTAAATTATAATTGAATAATCTATAGAACTAATAAGGGCCTCATCACAATGGAGAAAAAAATCCACTTAAAATTTGGTTTCTGCCTCCTGTAGAATTTTGGGGTTTGTAGTTTAGGGAGAAGCCTTTAACAGCCTCACTAAACATTAACAAGCCTAGAATTATGTAGAAATTTTTAAAATTCTGCAATCTTAAAAGCAACAAAAAAGAGAAATGTGGAAAACTGTCGTACAAGTGAGATGCATGGACATTTACCTCTAGTGCTTCTGCTTTAAGTTTAATTTCATTCATTTCGCTGTGATACTGCTGACGAATTTTCTCCAGTTGTTGTAAGTATTCCTGTTAAATATTATTGGATTTTAAACAGAGACATTTCTACAAACAATACATGCTGCACTGGTAACATGTACCGTAACAGCATGCTCCTAAAGCCCCATTTCCTTCTTTAGAGGCTCCTTCTTTGGAGGCTTTTAAACAGAGACTGGATGGCCATCTGTCAGGGGTGCTTTGAATGCATTTTTCCTGCTTCTTGGCAGTAGGGTTGGACTGGATGGTCCATGAGGTCTCTTCCAACTCTATGATTCTAGGATTCTATACTGGTCTATAATCAAGTTTCTGAATCCAGATTATCTGTTCTGAACTGGACTATATGGTAGTGTAGACCCATATAATCTAGTTCAAAGCAAATAATTAGTATTCAGAAACTTATTGGGCAGTACAGATCCAGCCTAAGTCTATTAATAGCAGTAATACTAGCACTATTTATTTCCTGCTTCTTCTCCCAAAGTAGACTGATAGTAGCTAACTCTAAAAATCATATAATGTGCAAATTAAGACTCAAAGCACACAAACATTAACATAAACTTAAACATGGTATTAAAAATACATAGTTAAAGCTATTTAAAACCTGTTAAATTACATAAAACACAGTGTACCAACCCAGAAACATCTCACTGAGGCCCCTTCCACACTGCACATAACATTATCTACTTTGAATTGGATTATGTGGCAATGTAGAATCATATAATCCGGTTCAAAGCGGATCATGTGGATTATCTGATTTGATAATCTAGATTATATGGCAGTGTAGAAGGCCCCTATGAAGACGTTTCTAACTAGCTGGTTGCGTAGTGATTGTTACAAGCTTCATCTACATAGGAATTACTTCTTGCATGGTTTCTTCAACTCATATTCAACTGCAATGCTCGTATGATCCTTCCCATAATGTTATCCTTTCTTACCTGTTCTTTCAGTTCATTTTTTTGAGCAAGAGCTTTTTGATAGTCTTTGAGCTGCTTGTCTTTCACCTCCTGCTTCTGCATCTGATCATAATGGGGATCAGCTGAAGATGGGCGCAGCCCCTGTTGAAATGTGAAACAATTGAGAAATACATGTGTGGCAATTGAAATAAAATTTTCATTTCTTTCTAAGACAACCCTATTACACAGAGAAATAAAATGCATAGAAGGTTGGACTTGGAATGCTTTTTTCACAATACTTTTAAAAATGCTCATTTGCAATTTTCAGACAACTAACAATTGAAAATTCATTTCTACTAAAAATGCTTACAAGTTGTTTTTGTACTTTTAACTTGTACTGCTGGGCATTGTACCGTCTTTGAAGATATTCTGCTGGCCTAAGATATACAACATAAAATTCAGTGAGAACATAAATAGGATGGGTGTAGCATTTTAAGTTTCACTGCTGATTTCCCACAGTAAACTTTCCCTAAAATAAACACTATATCAAGTCTGGTATCCTAAAATGAATTGCTGTGAGCAGGTCCCACTGAATACAAGGAGTCCTACCTCTGAGTAGAGATAGTCATAATCTATTTTCCCCACATATAGCTTTTTAATTACTTCTGCTATCTCTATCTGAACAGTGGATTTTCAAGATGCTACCTCACATTTTGCAATCTATGTTGCAAATTCATTTTGATATATTCAATTACACTATACTCTCAAATGGAAGAAGAACACCTGAATGAACTGATGTATGAATATATAAGACTGCAGGGAATTGTACAGAAAGCCAAGAACTGAGGTCCTGGAGTTAAATTAATCTAATGTAATCACATAAAGTCAGAAACTTCTATGGGCCCTTCCACACAGACCTATATCCCAGAATATCAAGGCAGAAAATCCCACAATATCTGCTTTGAACTGAGTTATCTGAGTCCACACTCAAATAATGTTGGATTTTCTGCCTTGATATTCTGGGATATAGGGCTGTGTGGAAGGGTCCTAAATCAGAATAAAGAGATTATCCATTCAAATTCACGTCAAGCGTTGCTACCAATGAGGTGGGGGTGGTGGCAGCTCTTGTCCTTTCTGCTTATAAAACTCGTCCATTCTTTGGCCAATGCGAGGACCATTATCCTGCACCAAGGGTCTCCTCTGCAAGTTTTCCAGTTTCATGTAATAATGTTCATAGTCTCCACACATTCTGGCATCTTCTGGTTTTTTGCACATCTTTAACTTAGGATCCCAGGGCTGGAAGCAGACAGTATTTATGAATATTATGAAACAACCAGTCTAGTTCACTAAACCTAAATTGGTATACATTTTATTAATCATATTATTAGCATCTCTCCCTTCCTGGCCTAGTGATAGTAATCCAGGATTACACCACTGTAGAAACTAGGAAAGCATGGATCTGAATCATGTGATCAAACACACATATCGTGTTAGTTTCTGCTGCATATAGTGCGTTCAGTGTTTTGCTGAACATTCAAATATTTATGTTTCCACAAATTCCATTTGTCTTCTCTCATCCCACAAAAGCCCTTCAGCCTCTTGGCTTACTATTTCTAATGGTGGGAAATGACACCCATAACACAGGCCCTCGCCTCTCCTAGCCTCCCCCTCACTTATTTCAGTAATGATGGTCAATTAGAAATCCACAACACCCCAGAACAGTAGATTGCTGTAGTTATGTGATTGCTGGTAATGGCGATCACAGGGCCCCCAGAGATGTGTTTTGAAAATAATGCAATCACCAATCAATAATTCGTGTTTTTCGTCCATTACCTGGCTAATGGGATCCTGGATCCTTGAGGGAAATTTCCATTCATTTTGATGCAACATTTCTTTTCTGGGAAGCATTTCCATCTTGATTTTTGGAGAATGATGACCATAGATCCTTTGTTTCTGAACTTTAGAAGCTTATTTAATAATACAATGATAATTATTACTAACATGATAGGTTTGATCCAACATTTGTTATCCAGTGTTCTTCCAATTTTACATGATTTCCTCCCCTTTTCTCCTCTACTTCCCTTCACTACTCTTCAATCAGCTCCAGAGGCACTCTCGGGCCCCTTCTACACTGCCATATAAAATCCAGATTATCTGCTTTGAACTGGATAATATGGCAGTGTAGAATCAGGGCACTTCCCGACAGTAGAGAAATGTGCACTAAAGCCCACCCAAAAAAATCCTGCGCTTTCCCAGGGGAGGGAAGGTGGCTACATGACATCCCGAAACCAATAGGGATAGCATGCAGCCACCCCAAAGCCCCCCAAAACAACCCTGAAAACTGTAAAAAAAACTTACCCAATCAACATAATGGCCTCCTCAGAGCCTCCTGGCACAAGGAAATGACACGCTAAGAGATTGGGGGGGGAGGGTTGTCTTAGGGGAGGGAGTGGGTGCCCTCTTGGTTTTTCGAGCTCATGAGTCTGAAAAACCAAGATGACTGTGTAGATTAGGCCCGGGGATTAGTTGACATGGTCCCTGGGCCCAATCCACACAGGGCCTACACCCGGTAAGGCCCAGATCATATGTAAGATCAAAGTCTTACCTGGTATCTAATTAATTTGGTTTTACTGGAGACATCATTTGGACATCTCCGGTAAAACTGAAACAGTTTAAAGGTCTGTCTGGATGGGCCCTCAGATAATCCAGTTCAAAGCAGATCATGTGGATTATCTGCTTTGATAATCTGGATTATATGGCAGTGTAGAAGGGGTCCCAGGCCCCTTCTACACTGCCAATTAAAACCCAGATTATCTGCTTTGAACTGGATTATGTGGCAGTGTAGAAAGGGCTTCCAACCATGGATGCCCTGGAGAATGCATCTCTAGCTGAGGGGAACCTAGCCAAATGTTTCTCTGGCAACCCCTGCTCTCCATAGGTCACTAATGGCTACAGAAAAGGTGAGGATTCTGCAGGAGGGAAGGAGGGAGGAAGGTGAGTCCTGCAGGAAAGGTGAGGCAAATGTATGATAGTTTATCCTGAGTTGAAACTTAGGACATGTCTCCTGAGACAGAGTCTTATGAAACAAGTCAAATTATCTCAAGTGTTTTGTTCTAAACCTGATTTAACAAGTGCACACATACATTAACAGACTATTATGCTCTCTTTAAAAAATAAGAGCCTTATTGTATAACAGCTTGCCTGAAGACTGTGAAGTCGGTGGTCTTTTTCGGTGGAGAACAGTATGGCTGAATTCTTCCTCCATGATCTAGAAAGAAATGTGAAAGGTCACATCCATAGGAGTCTAGCATCTAGATCAAGGGAAGTAATAAGTAATGGTGCCTCTCTGTTCTGCTTTGGTCAGACCTCATCTGAAATACTGTGTCCAGTATTCTGTGTCAGTATTATGCCCAGAATACAGTATTCTGTGTTCTGGGCACTGCAATTCAAGAAGAATATTGACATGCTTGGACCTGGATAATCTAAGGGCCTTCCCAGACAGACCCTTTATTCCAGGATCTGATCTCAGGTTTTCTGCTTTAAAATGGATTATATGAATCCGAACTGCCAGATTTATTTATTTTCCATATTTATACCCTGAAGAGGACTCAGAGCAGCGCACAAAGGCACAATTTGATACCATTCATTACATACAATACATATCCAGCAAATAAAAAACATATACATAAAACACCGGCTAAAACTTATCAATCTAAAAAAAATTAAAATCACATAATCCAATATTCCATAATAATAATAATCCATAATAATAATCCATAATCCTCCTACGAACCGGGAAGAGCGTTAAGATCTTCCGGGGAGGCCCTGCTCTCGGTTCCGCCGGCGTCACAAGTGCGGCTGGCGGGCACGAGAGACAGGGCCTTCTCGGTGGTGGCCCCTCGGCTATGGAATGCGCTACCGGTGGACATCAGGCAGGCCCCTTCGTTGCTGGTGTTTCGGAGGAGGGTGAAGACGTGGCTCTACGAGCAGGCATTCGGATAGTCTATGCAGTAACAACCAACTCAATAATGACGGCATTGGACAAGGAATGGAAATGGATCATGAGATCGGAATCTGATTCTAAGTGTGGCGTTGATGACTATGTGTTTGTTTGTATTGTGCGTCTTATACATTGTTTAGTGTTGTTTTTACTGTAAACCGCATAGAGTCGCCGCTTTAGGCTGATATATGCGGTATACAAATGGAGTAAATAAATAAATAAATAATCCAATATCATCGCACTATTCCATATTCACAGATTGCACTAATCAATTATCCAAACACTTGGTTCCACATCCAAGTTTTCAGTTTTCTCCTAAAGGTAAGGAGGAAGTGGGCTAATCTTATGTCACTAGGGAAGGAGTTTATAATCTGGGATAATCAGAAAGCCTGGGATCCGATCCTGAGATAAAGGGCCTGTCTGGAAGGGCCCTAAGAGGGGAATTAAATAAATACCTACTAATCAAGATTCCTATATCTCTCCTCCATTATCATTGGCAGTATTCCTCTGTATATCAGTTGTTGGGGAAGATGAGATGGAAGGTGCAGCTGAACTCCTATCCGACTGGTGGAATTCCCTTCGGGACATGTGGCTAACCACTGTGTGGACATATTACTCAACTCAATAGCCTTTTGGTCTGAGCCAATGTGGGTCTCATTACTTTCTTACGAGGAAATGGGAGAAAAGTATAGTGGGAAGTGAAATTATTTATCTTCTTTGGGTTAAACATCTGCATACTTCGCTCAGCCACAGGTGCCACTCACCTCAGGGGGTAAATATTTCCTTATTTGCTTCTCCAAAAATGGCTTTTTTAAAATAGAGTTGATAGAAGGGCGATCTCTTGGAGATATTTTAAACAGCTGAGATATTAAACTTCTTAGCTCAAATGAATACTTTGTAGATACTGGTATAAAATAGCCTCTACAGATCTTTAGCACAAGCTGGGGTAAACTGCTGCCTTCAAACTGTCAAATAGAAATAAAATCAAAAATGGTAAAGAGCCGACATAAATAGATACATTTTAAAATGCTAAGACAAAGTGAAAAATGAACTAGGAAGTTATAGTCCTGGGGTTACATCCAATTGTTCTCCTGGAGTAGTGTAAACCCATGGAATGAATGTTTGATAGGGATTTGTCAGTACTCATTCAATCACTCCACTCTGCAACTGGATTATATTTTGATCTTCAGGTATGCTCACCTGTGAGATGCCCTCTCATTCCTTAATCCACATTTTTATATATATAGAGGTATAAATATTCACCATATCTGAATAACATATAGCTATAAAATAGCTGCAAATCTGAAAAACTAATACTAAAAGCACAATTGTATTGATTTATGTTATAAATTAAAACTATTTTTGTTTTGCTTTGTCTGTCAGGGCCAATCAAATGCCTGTCTGTCAGAGTCAACTGAACACCTGATAAAGTTTGGATGGACTGAGACAGATCTTCCTTAAGGATGAACTCCACAACTGAGGTGCTGCTGCAGAAAAATCTCTGCTTTGTGTCCCAACCAAGCTTATCTATTGAAGATCTCAGATCTTTCTACTATTGCCAGTAAATCTGTATTCTTGTTAAATATTATATTCAATGATGGAAAGCTACATAGGCTGACAACAAACTTACGGGGTGCTTTAAAGTACAGAGCTCATACAGCACACAGCCAAGAGACCATATATCTCTATAAAATAAAGCAGAATAAAAGGAGACAGAAATTAGCAAAGCAAAAAAAAAATCTTTCAACTCAATTCAGGACAATATTTTGTTCAAATTAATACAGTTCATTAAATGGAACAATGGAATATATTGTATATTTCTTGTGCATAAATCAACCTTGTGCAAAAGATGAAGGCAGATTTGGGGGCTAAAATTATACATGTTTATGCAATCCATGGATAAATTGAAAGTTATTCTTCAGAGAAGAGAGTCAGCTGCATTCAGAAAGGCACTGGAGCAGAGAGACTAGAGATGAGTGCTTCTTTTAGGATTATATGGTAGTAGAGGGCACTTCTACACTGCCAGATAATCCAGGTTATCAGAGTAGATAATCCAGGTTATCTAATCTGAACTTGGTTATTTTAGTCTACACTACCATACAATCCAGTTCAAAGCAGATAATGTGGATTTTACATGGGAGTGTAGAAGGGGTTGTATGCTCATATAATCCAGTTAAAAGCAGATAATATGGATTATCCGCTTTGATAATTTGGATTACATGGCAGTGTAGAAGGGGTCATTGATACTCCCGGGTCAGGCTAAACTCTTGTCTACTTAGAGATTACTCCTTTTCTGATACATGTTAGGGTACAATATTTACACTGCTACGTGCATAAATTTACATAGGTTTTTAGGATCTATCTTTTGACAAAAACTGCTACTTATATATGCATATAAACAGCAATCTGTTTGCATAATCTGTCAACAGGGAGGAACACTTTGAATTTTAGGTCAAAAACAGCTGGAGAACTGAATGTCACCCAACTTGTTATAAAGTAACAAAGACTTTTCATTATAAAAGAGATTGGAGGTAGTTAGTTTCTACATCACTCTGCCTTTATTGCTAAAATATGTGTGTTGATGTAGATTGGACAAAGATGGCTCTTTTTAAAACTCCTCTAGTTTATGACCTTTTCATGATGACAACAACAAAGCACAAAGATTTATGTAATGCTTTTGATATAAATGACATTCCATGCAGTCATGCCGGCCACATGGCATTGGAGGTGTCTATGGACACCGCCGGCTCTTTGGTTTAGAAATGGAGATGAGCACCAACCCCCAGAGTTGGACACAACTGGACTTAATGACAGGGGATATAAATAAAGCACCAACATAAAAGTATTGCCTAGACATTTTTAAAGTGGAAAATGTCATATAAGGAAGGTGCTATAAATATTTAAAGTCATATAAGACACATTAAGTCATAAGGCTCTTAGATATTTATGTGTTCCTTTTTACTATATAATCTAAACAAATCAGCCAGATTCTAATACTTACGTTTTATTGTTATACGGCTTGTTCTCACAGATCTCCGGTGATAAATAATAAGGGGTTCCTACACATGTACATGCCAATTCCATGGTGCTAAAGAAAACAGAGATTTAAAAAATGGAACAAGACATTTACCTTGTTAAGAATTTGGGATGGAGAAGGAAGGAACTATATATGGAAAAAAAAAGTATCAGTTCTGATGGTTCAGTTCATTAGAGACCATGGGAAACAAAATAAAGAAGTCTTGCTTAAAATAATGCATTCAAATTGTATCAAGCTCTAGAAATGCCCTGTTACCTATTCCTTGTAGACTATAGTATTTGAAGGAAAATATCTGCATTACTGTGACCTTTGGGTCCCCTAGTTGCCCCCAAATATTAATAGAGAAAAACAACACTTATCCAATTAACTCCTAAAACACACACACACTAAACCTGAATAACAACAACAACAACAACAACAACAACAACAACAACAACAACAACAAGGATTTAAAAATCGAACTGCAAAGACTCTGGCACAAGCCAATCAAGGTGATCCCAATGGTGATCGGCACACTGGGTGCAGTACCTAAAGATCTTGGCCTGCACTTAAACACAATCGGTGCTGACAAAATTACCATCTGCCAGCTGCAGAAGGCCACCTTACTGGGATCTGCACACATTATTCGTCGATACATCACACAGTCCTAGACACTTGGGAAGCATCCGACGTGTGATCCAATACAACAGCCAGCAGAGTGTCTGCTGTGGACTCATCTTGTTGTGTTTCAAATAATAATAATAATAATAATAATAATAATAATAATAATCTTTATTTATATTCTTTATTTATATTCTCCCCGAAGGGACTCGTGGCGGATTCCAACAAAAAAATGGCAAACATTCAATGCCAAACACATTCATAAATAAAAATTCAAAAAATGAACCAATTAAATTATCAAAAGGAAACAACAGCTACGACAGAACTGAACAAAAATTAAACAACATAACCTACCAATTATCTTACATCTTGTATGAAAACATTATGCATAAATTATATAAACACATATAACAATAATTGAAATAATTAATATATTAAATTGCCAATAAAGCCAGTGAGCCAATAAGAAGCAATCCAAACTTTGTTTCGATCACCATGTTCAAAGAATAGTTTAGTTCAATGAGGATCAAAACTTGATTTCAAATTCTGGTTTGTTAACTAATCAGTCCCACAAAGTTTAGGCTTAAAGAAAAACAATCAAGTGAAAACATTTCAGAATTTCACAAGGAACCATTATATGGTATAGAAGCCCATTGCTTGCTGCTGTATATTCTCATGATAATAAGCCTCTAATTATCATTAATTTCTTAATTAGACCTATCAATGTTCTGTTCCTTTCAATATCTAAATTATCTGGAACAGTGTGTTTTCCCCCTCTAAAGAGATTAATACAGAGAAGCCATGCTTACTTGCTCAACATCCTTGCAATCCCAAAGTCTCCAAGTTTTGCTGTCATTCCATTATTGCTGAGAAAAATGTTCTGCAGTCAAAGAAAACACATATCCCATGGTTGAAAAGAAGTGAGCTTTAGGACTCAGAAATGAAAACCCATCTCCAAGTACTACCTGTGTTTTGACGTCCCTATGAAGAATCTTCCTGTCATGTATATGCTTCAGGCCTAAGGAGATTTGCACAAACCATCCTAAGATCTATAGACAAAGATAAAATATCAATAGCTTGTAAAACATAAACACTGAAATTGCTTAGGAATGGCTAAGTGCTAGAAACAGCAACAATTATTTCATCTGCTAATAGCAGATTGTAAGAGTAGTCCAAGTGGTTGTCCAGGGACTAGCGCTAGAATGGACTGCTGGTCTGTGGCAAGTTTCCAAGACGTTATGGGAATATAATAATATTATGGGCCCACTCCTTGAAGAAAAGAAACTAGAGATTCACAACATGAAATAGCTTGTAAAGCATTAGATATCACCATGTTGGAGATGGCAGAAGGAATATCTATATAAATAAAGATGTAATGTTCGTTTGTGGGATTAACATAACTCAAAAACCACTGGACGAATTGCCACCAAATGTGTCCACAAGACACCTACTAACCCAAGGAGTGGCCATCACTCAAAAAATTTTGTCACTTGGGAGTTGTGGTTGCTGGGGTTTATAGCTCACCTACAATCAAAGAGCATTCTGAACTCCACCAATGATGGAATTGAACCAAACTTGGCACACAGGACTCCCATGACCAACAGAAAACACTAGAAAGGTTTGGGGGGCATTGACCTTGAGTTTTAGAGTTGTAGTTCATCTACACCCAGAGAGCACTATGGACTCAAACAATGATGATTCTGGATCAAACTTGGCACGAATACTCAATATGCCGAAATGTGAACTCTGTTGGAGTTTGTGGGAAATAGACCTTGACATTTGGGAGTTGTAGTTGCTGGGATTTATAGTACACCTACAATCTGAACTCCACCAATGACAGAATTGGGGCAAACTTCCCACACAGAACCCCCATGCCCAGCAGAAAATACTTAAGGCCATCAAGTCCAACTCCCTTCACTAGGGCAAGAAAATGTAAACAAAGCCCTCCTGACAAAGAGCCATCCAGCCATAGATATAGATAGATGTGATTCACACACACATATGTATATGACAGATATAGTATCATAGATTTGAAATGGACCCCTAAAGAAGGACAATGGTATGTTGCATGTTCCAGAGTAGGCAAACCAGACAATCTCTACATCAACACTGACAAAGAAACAAGAAATACTTTTGTCCCACAAGCATTACATATATTAGAAACCAACACTTTCTTATTACTTTATTTTCCAGCTTATATTATTATATTTCCAATTTATATTATTATTAAAACATACATCACAGAGTGCAACAAGAACAATTAATAAAAGAAAACGAAAGCCAGTATGTAGTTCACCATCCTAGGCCCCTTCTACACTGCCATATAATCCAGTTCAAAGCAGATAATCTGGATTTTATATGCCAGTGTAGAAGGGGTCCCAATATCTTCTTTCCGTGATAAATTATTTAATGGATATGAGTAAAATATGCAAATTCTTTAGAGCACAAACTTACTTTGTCTTCTTCAAACAGCACTCCATGTTGCATATTAATCCTCTTCATTAGGTCGCCTCCATCGCAATATTCCATAATAATGTACAACCTATTTTTCTCTACAATAAAGTACATCTGGTTTTTAATAAATATTTCATTTATACATATAGAAATTAATTGCTTTGACGTTAGCTTTTACAGCAATAGTAAACTTAACCAAAAACCATAATCTGATGAATGGCTGATTCTTAAAACATATTGCCTAATTTGCTAATTTAAAGTGCTCAGCCATTTAATACAGGGCTTCTTCAAACTTGCTCCACTCATGACCCCTTTTTACCTGAGAAATTTTTACGTGACCCCAAATATATGGGTATATAGAATAGGTTTAAAAGCCAAACATTTATTCATAATAAACCAGCATTTGCAAGGCTTGCTAAACAGGCTGATTTTCCTTTTTGTGGAGTGCAGCTGAAGCATATTCTGATGGCTGGCTCTGTTCTGTAGATATTGGGCATCTGAATAACCAGATGTTAAGGAAGTTAAGGAAACGAATAGCACCCCAGAGCCTAGATCCAGCTGCTCATTCCCACTGAAGAAGAAACCCACTAAACTAGCTGTATTTTCATATAAGGCCCCTCCTGCACTGCAAGATAATCCAGATTATCAAATAATCCACATTATCTGTTTTGAACTGGATTATGTGAGTATATACTGCCATATAATCCAATTCAAAATTGATAATCTGGATTTTATATGGCAGTATAGAAGGGGCCTAAGTGTTGATGTTCTATTAAGCAAAAGATTTCACAGACTTGCTGTAGCAAAGACTAGCTTTTAGAAATAGGGCAGATGTTTTAACTTTTTAGTCCTGAAAAACAAAGGGCTTAGGAAGGAATCTATACAAAATAACCAAATACAGGAAGTCCCCAAGTTACAAACAAGAAAGATTATGTAGGTTTGTTTTTAAATTGAATTTGTTTGTATATCGGAACAGGTACATTTTAAAAGTATAACTCCATTTTGCTGCCTGTGCCTCTGTTCAGAAGATTTCACCTCATTTTCTGTCCATGTGATAAACTGGATTTTGAAAAAAAAAAGTTTTGTTGTGGAAGCAAGGATTGGAAAGAAAGCTTCAGTGGAGACCCTTTTCCCCATGATCCTTTTTCCAGGAGTGAATTTCTCTTCCAGGAGCGGAGGGGGGGGTAGATTTCTCTCACATCCTGTTGTCCCACCTCCATTCTTAACTATGAGTTGTTTGTAAGTTGGATGTTTTAAACTCAGGGACTGCTTGTAGTTAAAAGACAGGATTTCACCTTGATGGGAGGTAAAGAAGGCAACTATATTAGGGTGCTTCAATCGGGCAAGAAGAGTGACCTCTTTCTGAGATGATTCTTTCTCTTTCCTTGGCATCTATATCAATTTAGAAACAAGGAAATGTTATTATTTTTAAAAAAGCGGTTCCCTTACTGAACATCAGAGCAAGAATGAGAAGACCCTATTACTTAAAGTATCTCACCTATACATACACGTGCACACACATATTCATGCAAAGATTTCACATATATGAGAACCTGTGGGGCACAGAGGTGTGGGACTTTACCTCTGGAGACCAGAGTTCAAACTCGCACTCAGCTATAAAAATCCACTGGGTGAGCTTGGGTGAGTCATACACTCTCAGCTCCAGAAAACCCGGGGTCCTAGTCTCCAAAAGTTGGAAACTACCTGAAGACAATGTCTGTCTGTCTGTCTCTCTCTCTCTCTTATACAGTAATAAACATTTAACAAGGAGAGAAAAAATATGTGATCTCCCTACCAGATGCCACATTACAACTCTTATTAGACTTCAGGGATGATGTATAACAACATCCCGAAGGCAAAAAGTTCCCTGCTCTAGTTTTAGAGTATCTTGCATGCCACTCTCAGCTTATTTATTTACTTATTAAATGTATAAATCAAGGTCCTCTTTATACCAAGTTTCTCAGGCAATGTTTTAATAAAATAATAATAAAGAGCCATATCAAACAATGACATTTGAGAGAAACATCACAATTAAAGTGCAACATGAGACTTGAGGGAGGGAAGCAGACTAAAGCCCTTTCTACACTGCCAAATAAAATCCAGATTACTTTGAACTGGATAATATGGTAGTGTGGACTCAGATAACCCAGTTCAAAGCAGATATTGTGGATTGTCTGATTTGATATTCTGGGAAATATGGCTGTGTGGAAAGGCTCTTAGGCTCCTTCTACACTAGCATTATGAAATCCAGATCAACTGCTTTGAACTGGATTATCTGGCAGTGTAGACTCATATAATCCAATTTATCTGCTTTGATAATCTGGATTATTTTGCAGTGTAGATCCAGCCACAGACTACAAGTATAGATGCTATACAAACCAATGCTCAATACAAAAGCAAATTTAGGATCAGGGAAAAATTGTCAATTTACCTTTGTTAAATTGATTTCCTTGATAACACATTGTCGATTATCCTCCTTTCCACGGGCTAAGAAAACTTTGCCAAAGGATCCCTCCCCAATCATTTTAATTATTTCATACTGATCCATGGTACTTTAGTTGAGAAAAATGTCTGAAAGTTAAGAAGGTTATGCAGTATTGATTATCAATGTTCTTTGTTTTGCTGAAAAAACTCAGGCGTTTTCTATATTGCCATATAAAATCCACATTTTTGGTTTGAACTGGATTCTATGGCAGTGTAGACCAGGCACGGACAAACTTGGGTCCTCCAGGTGTTTTGGCTGTCAGGTAGACTTATGAATTGTGGGAGCTGAAGCCCAAAACACCTGGAGGGCCCAAGTTTGCTCATGTCTGGTGTAAACTCAGAGCTTTTCCAGACAGCTCTATATCCCAGAATATCAAGGCAAAAAATCCCACAATCTCTGCTTTGAACTGGGTTATCTGAGTTCACACTGCCATATATCCCAGTTCAAAACAGATAATGTGGGATTTTATTCAGCTGTGTGGAAGGGGCCTCATATAATCCAGTTCAAATCAGATCATGTGGACTATTTGCTTTGATAATATGGATTATAGGGCAGTGTAGAAGGGCCGTAAATTGATTGGCAAGCGTGGATCCAGACCAGTGGTTCCCAACCCTTGATCCTCCATATTCATGTTTTTGGAATACAGTTCCCATAATTCCTGTGAGTTAGTTAAAGCTGTATCTGCTGCAGAATAAATGGTTCAACACCACTGGGTTCAATGCTATGGAATGGTGGGATCTGTAGTTTGGTGAGGCGCCAGCACTCTTTGGCAGAAGAGGAGGATGAAGAACATCTAAAACTGCAACTTCCATGATTCCTACAGCAGACAAAACCTCATTCACTTCACAGTGTAGATCAGTGGTTCTCAACCTTCCTCATGCTGTGACCCCTTAATACAATTCTGCATGTTGTGGTGACCCCCAACCATAAAATTATTTTTGTTGCTACTTCATAACTGTCATTTTGCTACTATTATGATTCATAATGTAAATATCTGATATGCAGGATGTATTTTTATTCACTGGACTGATATGCCCAAATTTGAATACTGGTGGGGTTGGGGGGCAGGGTTGATTTTGACATTTGGGAGTTGTAATTGCTGGGATTTATAGTTCACCTACAATCAAAGAGCATTCTGAATTGGGCCAAACTTGGCACACAGAACTCCCATGACCAACAGAAAATACTGGAGGGGTTTGGTGGGCATTGACCTTGAGTTTTGGAGTTGTAGTTGGCCTACATCCAAAGACCATTGTGGACTCATACAATGATGGATCTGGACTAAACTTGGCACGAATACTCAATATGACCAAATGTGAACACTGGTGGAGTCCGGGGAAAATAGTCCTTGACATTTTGGGAATTGTAGTTGCTGGGATTTATAGTTCACCTACACTCAAAGAGCATTCTGAACCCCACCAATGATAGAATTGGGCCAAACTTGGCACACAGAACCCCCATGACCAACAGAAAATACTGGAGGGGTTTGGTGGGCATTGACCTTGAGTTTTGGAGTTGTAGTTCGCCTACATCCAGAGATCATTGTGGACTCGAACAATGATGGATCTGGACTAAACTTGGCACGAATACGCAATATGACCAAACGTGAACACTGGTGGAGTCTGGGGAAAATGGTCCTTGACATTTTGGGGGTTGTAGTTGCTGGGATTTATAGTTCACCTACAATCAAAGAGCATTCCGAACCCCACCAATGATAGAATTGGGCCAAACTTGGCACACAGAACCCCCATGACCAACAGAAAATACTGTTTTCTGATGGTCCTTAGAGACCCCTCTGACACCTGACCCCCAGGTTGAGAGCCACTGGTGTAGATGCACACTGAGCTGATTGGGGCTTCTGGCCTTATAGACAGAGATGTGTTTGATATGTTTGGCTCCCTCACTGAAGGCCTAGACTTCTCACAGAATCCTAGAGTTGGAAGAGACCTCATGGGCCATCCAGTGCAACCTCCTGCCAAGAAGCAGGAATATTGCATTCAAAGCACCCCCGACAGATGGCCATCCCAGCCTCTCTTTAAAAGCTTCCAAAGAAGGAGCCTCTGTCCTTATTGTATGTGGGGAGGGGGCTTTCTAATCGCCTTGCCTGGGCTGACTTTGAGAAACAATGAGAAACCTAAACCCTCTGAACTTCCCTTTCCCTGCAATGAGGCGTTGCCATGGCGACGGGAGACGCGCGCGCGCACACACACACAAACTCACTCTCTCTTCCCTCCCCCTCCCCTCTCCCGTCGTTCACTCACAGTGCAGTAGATGGTCGCTGAGCCTCTGCAGGAGGCGGCCCAAGGGGCATTAAAGCCTAGGGAAAAGGCCTGGCCCACCCACAGAGAGGGCCACAAGGCCAGCAACCTCTCCCATCTACACGAGCAGGCGTGGCCCTTCTTCTGGCTCCGCCCCATAGAGCCCAGAGGCCCTTCCACACAGCCCTCTATCCCAGAATATCAAGGCAGAAAATCCCACAATATCTGCTTTGAACAGGATTATCTGAGTCCACTCAGACAACCCAGTTCAAAGCAGATATTGTGGGATTTTCTGCCTTGATATCCTGGGATATAAGGCTGTGTGGAAGGGCCCTGGGTCTCATTAGAGCCCATGTCCCACACCAAGCATCCCCATCCATTGAAAATAAAGGCACTTGACATTGGTTTGAAGTATTCTTTGGTACTAGCTTGAAAAAGGCCTTGTTTGTTTTTGGATCTCAGGTCATATCACTCAGGGCTCTTCCACACAGCCATATAACCCAGAAGATCCAGGCAGAAAACCCCACAAGACCTGCTTTGAACTGAGTTATCTGAGTTCACACCGCCATCTTACTTTACTTGCTCCAAGTAGGATAGTCTTCCAAGATTGGTGTCCTGGTGGTGGGTCCGTAGGTGACAGCTGAGCCCTATTCTTGACCTGCATCTTTTCCCGCAGTGAGGGCATCGGTTTCCAGGTAAAAAGCGGTCCCGGTCAGGGTTGGCTTGACGCGCCTTCCTCATGGCACGTTTCTCTCTTTCGCCCTCCCTTCATGCCTCTTCAAATTCTGCAGCACTGCTGGTCACAGCTGACCTCCAGCTGGACCGCTCAAGGGCCAGGTCTTCCCAGTTCTCAGTGTCTATGCCAGTTTTTAAGGTTGGCTTTGAGCCCATATTTATTTTTTTTCCTGCCCACCAACACTCTGTTTTCCTGGTTTGTTGTAGGTTTTTTCGGGCTATATGGCCATTTTCTCCTGACTTTTCGCCTGCATCTATGGCAATCATCCTCAGAGGTAGTGAGGTCTGTTGGAACTAGGAAAAAGCGTTTATATATCTGTGGAATGACCAGGGTGGGACAAAGGACTCTTGTCTGTTGGAGCTAGGTGTGAATGTTTCAACTAACCACCTTGATTAGCATTTGATTGCTAATCATTCCACAGATATATAAACCCTTTTTCCTTGTTCCAACAGACCTCACTACCTTTGAGGATGCTTGCCATAGATGCAGGCAAAACGTCAGAAGAAAATGCCTTTAGAACATGGCCATATAGCCCAAAAAAACCTACAACAACCCAGTGATTCCGGCCATGAAAGCCTTCAACAATACTCTGTTTTCCGTTCCGGAGTTCGGAGTAGAGCTTTGGGAGACTGTGGTCGGGCATCTGGACAACGTGGCCGGTCCAGCGGAGTTGATGGCGGAGGACCATCACTTCAGTGCTGGTGGTCTTTGCTTCTTCCAGCACGCTGACGTTTGTCCGCTTGTCTTCCCGAGAGAATTGCAGGATTTTCCGGAGGCAATGCTGATGGAACTGTTCCAGGAGTTGCATGTGATGTCTGTAGACTGTCCACGTCTCGCAGGCGTATAGCAGGATTGGGGGGACAATAGCTTTATAAACAAGCACCTTGGTATCCTTATGGATATTCCGGTACTCAAACACTCTCTGCTTCATTCAGAAAAATGCTGTACTCACAGAGCTCAGGCAATGTTGTATTTCGATGGCAATGTTGACTTTTGTGGAGAGGTGGCTGCCAAGGTAGTGGAAATGGTCAACATTTTCTAATGTTACACCATTAAGCTGTATTTTTGTCATCGGAGAGGGATTGGCTGGTGCCTGCTGGAAGACCACTTTGGTTTTCTCGATGTTCAATGACAGGCCGAGCTTCTTGTATGCTTCTGCGAAGGTGTTTAGAGTGGTTTGTAGGTCTTCTTCTACAACTCCCCATAATCAAGGGCAATTGCGTGCAAACACCTCCAGTATATTCTGTTAGTCATAGGGGTTCTGTGTGTCAAGTTTGGTCCAAATCATCATCTGTTGGGGTCGCAGTTGTCTCTGGATGTGGGAGCTCATAGCAAATGGGCCACATCACCACCCACATACATACACATAAATATTTGCTTTTATTATATTTGATAATAAAATGGGCCAGGATGTTTGAAAACTAACACTTTGGCCCACTTTTTGCCAAATTTAAGTGTCAAGGAAAACATGCAGCAATTCAAAGGAAATACCAGACTCTTTGTTATGCTGCTAAGAATACATCAATTGTCAAATGGACTTTCTGGAATGTGTAGTTTGGTGAGGTACCAACACTCTTTGGCAGAGAAGGATGAAGACCTTGTAAATCTAGAACAGCAATGGCATAGCATTGCACCTTGGCAGTTCAGAGTAGTGTCAAACTGCATTAACTCTACAGTATAGATGCATCCATGGTCTACAACCTCCAGGACTCCATAGCATTGAGCCATAGCAGTTAAAGTGATGTTAAACTGCATTAACCTTACAGTGTAGATGCCCTAGATGAGGCATCCTCAAACTGCGGCTCTCCAGCTGGGAAGAAGTGATTTTGAACTAGTAAGCAGAGCGTGCAAGACATTTCACACTTTTTGACACCCGCCAAAGTGGAAAATCTGGCTAGGGATCTCTTCCAAATCTGACTGCTCTTCCTTTCAACACCAATAAACAAGACTGACTGTGAATATTTATTTAAGAATTCACAAGAACTGTTTTATTAAAGACAGAACATACCATATAAAACAGTGTATAAAACTGACAATATTTATGTTATACACAAAAAAACTGCTAAGACTATTAGAAAAAAAACTGTATCATAAAAAAACAATTGCAAAATTAGGCAAGCATGGTGACTGCAGGGGATGTATTTGTTTTTTTTTTTATTATGAAAGAGAAAAGCTGAAAAGACTCTCATACCAGATTTATATTCAATTTTTTGCACTGATGTGCTCAGTGCAGATTAACAATGCAGGAAAATTACAATAATGTAGAATAAACATGAAGGAATCATCATAGACAGCCAGAGCTGGCCCATGGGACCTCACATTTGACAGAAATGTCCTCTACATACCCTACAGGTTGTACTTTTCCCGACCTTGATATAGAAAAACGATTGTCTTGATTTTTATAATTTTTTAACTAATTTTAATGTATGGTGTATATTGTATTTGTAAGTTTATGTTTGTTGTGATATTGAATCATTACTAATCTGGAAGCCACAAAAATACAGTAAATAAATAAAATAATTGATTTTGGGCCAAACTGAAGTATTTCAGAGACAGCAGAAGCAGAGAACAATGGTGGCTGGATCTACACTGCCCTATATCAGACTTACATTCCTACACTTGAAGGAATGCAAGTCTGTATTTCCAATAGTACCATGTGGAAGAAGAGGTTTTAATTTATTTCAGTGCCAACTTGAAGGAATGCAAGTTGGTTATTCTGCCGCCAGTATACTAATGATACTGTTATTGTGTGTGTCACAACTGATTTCTAATTCTTTCCTGTAAGAAAAGTGTTTTTATGTATTTTTAGGGAAAAAAAAACATTTAAGGGAAAAATTCGCAATTATTCCTGAAATGCTGTTTTTTCTTACCATAGAAGCACTTGAAATCAGCTTAATTAGTACATATTTGCTGTTTGACTAATTCAGCTGGAATCTCTGTTATGAATTGATTTTTTTTTCAATCATTCCCTGCAGTCTATTTTTTTTTTTAATCAACTGTAGATCAACCAACAGTACATTTCTTTTGAAGTTCCATTGTTAAGTTATTAAATCATTTCATTTTGGTCATACTCTTCAGTTCGGAAACCCAGTCTGGATCATCTTCAGCCTCAAAATCCCTACAAAAGAGAGCGAAAGTGTCAGATTTCATTATAATAACTTCACAGAGAGAGAGAGAGAGAAAGAGAGAGAGAGAGAGAGAGAGAGGAAAGTAAGAAATCTAGAACCACAGGACACAAAGGGCTTCTATTTTCTGACAAAAAAACTTGCAGTGCCTATAGCATCCAGCAGCCCTCTATATTCTATAGCCTTCCTGGAAAATCGAAGTGATTTTTCTAGATAGCGAGCCTACAGCTGTTTCAATTCATTACTTCATGTCTTAATTATGTTAGACCCCTTCCACACAGCTGCATAAAATCCACGTTGAACTGGATTATATGGCAGTATGGAGTCAAGATAATCCAATTCAAAGCAGATATTGTGGATTATCTTCCTTGATATTCTGGGTTATATGGCTGTGTAAAAGGCCCCAAAGTAAGCATTTGGAGAAAGTAAAGGATTTTTTTTCCTTTGTGGGGAAGTGTTTTAGATAGCTGAAAGGAATATCTTTGTGCTATTGAGAAAAGTGAGTTACTTTTCCTATAAATTCTCTTATATCATACATTATGTTTATTATACTCTTCTTAAGCATATTGAATAATAATATAATAATAACTTGATTTTTATACCCCACCTCCCTTTCTCCGAAGGGACTCGGCTTACAAAGGGACAAGCCCAAAAAATACTGATTAAAATGTTGCACAATAAAATTAAATCAAAAACAAAACATCAGGTAAAAACAGTATCAGAGCAAACATCATAAAAACAATATCATGGCTGAACAATAATAAATGCTGAGTTTGGAGGGCTCAGAGTATGTGCAATGGTCCCCAAATAGAGTAAAGGGAAAGTGCAAAATTCAATAAAGCCGGGCTAGGGGGTTAATGTCTTCAGACATTAAAATGTCATGATTACAGGACAGAGGACCAAACTAAAGTGCAGGAACTTTGGCAAGATCAGGCCAATTCTCTGGTGAAACTGCCTAGTCATCTATTAATCTGCCTTTAATAGATGTTTATGGTCACAGGGCACAATCTACAAATCCCTGATACTTTTCTCCACTAGTTCCACAACTGACTGAGCCATAGGCATTTGCCCACAGTGTTTCACGGCCCATATACTTTCAAATTCAGGTCATAGTGCTCTTCTAATATTGTGTATCAATTTCAGCAACCCCAGTGGCACAATGGGTTAAGCCCTTGTGTTGGCAGGATTGCTGACGATTTGAATCCGAGGAGAGCGGGTTGAGCTCCCTCTGTCAGTTCCAGCTCCCCTTGTGGGGACATGAAAGAAGCCTCCCACAAGGATGGTAAAACATCAAACATCCGGCCATCCCCGGTCAACATCCTTACAGACTGTCAATTCTCTCACAACAGAAGCGACTTGCAGTTTCTAAAGTCGCTCCTGACATGAAAAAAGCAACTATTAAATAATCTATTATTCCCAAGTTTCAGGAAACATATCAGATTGTAAGGGAAACAATTATGAAGAAGATCTATCTGAAAACCCATGTGCACTAACTCTTCTACAGGGCCTTCCTTAAATACTGCAGTAGCTTTATAAATAAATAATGTTAGAAATATGATGCCATTATTAGTCAAATTTGATATAAAGACATAAGCAAGAGAAATTTCCAATAATAGACTAGACGCCAACATACGTATCTTCCTCATCTGATCGAGGTTCAAGTCTCCCAGTATCCTCCATAATTATATCCCCATCTGGTTCGTCAGATGCTTCTGTGTCTTCAGTAAGTGGTCCTTTCAGTAGGTCATCTGAACCTTTAATATTAAGAAAACACAGTAAAACAGGTTCCTTATTCCCAAGATAAGTAAACTAAGATTTGGTGTAAAAATTCAGTATAATGAAAAAGTACTACACATTCCTTACTTTCAATTTTCTCTCATAAAAGTCTTCGTTCCATGGAGCAGTTGAGTATTAAGTCAGTGATCTAGAAATCTCTAGCTCTGAACCTTCATCCTAATCTTAGAATATACATAACTTTCATCTTCTCTTCTGAATTTCTTCCATAACATCCATAAAAATTATCACCAGCTGATTCATTTAAATGTGCACACGGTTTCTTATAATTTTCTGAATTTTCAAACCTCATTGAACCAGAACTGCCAGGGGTTCTAGGCACTAGAGATTGGGACACATGCTTATGGACTCCCTTTTCAACTCTGTTTTTTCATAAATTTATTATTTCCTTTCTATATTTTTGCTATAATTATAGTCTGCCATTATTCCAAACTGTAGCAAACTACCATTGGCATCTTGGCATGCCTCAAAACAGCAGGATGGGTTAAATAGAAAACTAAAGAAAATGTAGTTTATAGGAAAAATCAGTTTGGGGTGGGGGTTGGGGGACAGCAATCTCTGATTTGAGCTCCTTGAATCAGAATGTGTCCGCACACAACGCAAATTCAGTGTTCATAGAAATCAGTAAAAGCAAATATCCACAAGTGCAACAGCAAAGTGAATATGTGTGGAAAAGGCCTGAACACAGAACATGTTCACGAATAATCTGAAATGAAACCAAATTAAACTGCACTGAATACAGCCCCTTCTACACTGCCATATAAAATCCAGATTTTCTACTTTGAACTGGATTATATGGTAGTGTAAACTCATTGGATTATATGGTAGTGCAGACTCCAGTTCAAATCAGATGAGGATTTTCTGCTTTGATAATCTGGATTACATGACAGAGGAGAAGGGGCCTGAATCTAATTTAATAGCTTCCACTTTGTAAAAACATTTTACACTTTCCTGTTCAATGCCTGCATTTAGACAAAGTAGTTCAACTATCCGGGGCCCCTTTTGCACAGTCCTATATCCCAGAATATCAAGGCAGAAAATCCTACAATATCTGCTTTAAATTGAATTATCTGAGTCCACACTCAGATAATGTGGGATTTTCTGCCTTAATATTCTGGGATATAGGACTGTGTGGAAGGGCCCCAAGTCTTTCAATTAGAAACAGACTGTGTGTGTTGCTCTGTCCCAGCATCCCTAGTTAGAGAACTTATTAATAAAATCCATTCAATTTCAAAAGGAGCTCAACTCTTTACATTTGCTTACAACTTAGAAACGACATCTAAGGGCCCTTCCAGAAAGGCCCTATAATATTCCAGGATCTGATCCCCGGTTTTCTGCTTTAAATGGATTATATGAGTCCACACTGCCAGATAATCTGGGATAATCAGAAAACTTGGGATCAGATTCTGGGATATAGGGCCTGTCTGGAAGGGCTCTAAATCATGGAACTGTATTGGTATAATCCTAGCAGACCTTAAATATCCCAAAGGTACTATTATCATTGCCAAGATTTTAGCATGACCAATTGCTCTCTCATACTAATACTCTCCCTACAATCTACAAAAAATGAGGGAAGGATTTTTCCTATCACTAAAAGATGGAGGAAAAATGTGCGGCGAAGAATATTAGATTTTCTTTTCCTTTCCTGGAACTGTTGCATCACACCACTCTTTTTTTAATCTAACTGAAAAATGTTCTTAGAGTCATATCACATCATATGACAGCAGGTTTCATTATGTGTATACATTATTTTACAGAATAGCTAACACCACCTGCATTTAATTCATTTTGATAGTGTAGTCCAAAAGACAATAGCAAATATGTAATTAGGAAACTACCTATTTATCTATTTTTGCCAAATAGTGATGACTTCTGCTATTTATTTTATTACTATTATTTTATTTACAATATTTATATTCCGCCCTTCTCACCCTGCAGGGGACTCAAGGCGGATTACAATGTACACATATATGGCAAACATTCAATGCCAAAGACACACAAGAGATACAGACAGACAGTCAGAGGCTATTTAACTTTTTCTGGCCGCCAGGGGAGTTGTCGCTTTCATCGTCCATCTGCGACACTGATGAAGTACTTCCGCATTCCCCGCATGCTTTGCTGGAGTCTTGTTTATGGCCTCGTAAATTAGTTAAATTAGCCTCCCCACACTTAAGTGGTACCTAATTTTCCTACTTGACAGATGCAACTGTCTTTTGGGTTGCAAAGGTTGACAACAAGCTACACAACTGGTCGGAAGCTCACTCCGACCCAGGCTGGCTTCGAACTCATGACCTTTTGGTCAAAAGTGATCTTAATGCAGCTGACACTCAGCCAGCTGTGCCACAATCCTGGTTTTATCCCAGTACAAACCACACCAGTTAGTGAATGCTGGCAGATTCTTGCACCAAGCTTTCAAGAACTGTGTGTGGAGGCATATTTAGTGTTAGATTAATGATATATTGCTATTTACCTGCTTTGTAGATTGTGTATGTTTTAAAAGCTAAGCTAATATCAGCATTGTGGAGAATATTCATCAAGGTTTCAGGAGGTTCCTTAGACCACTGCTTACGCACAATGTTTTCATCATATTTTCTCACGAAGCCACCTAGGCACACAAATAATAAGCATTAAATTGCTGGTGCAGGCACCAATACAAATGCATCATTTAAAAAAAAAAACTGATTTAGACAAATATCTAGATTGTGTCTGGGACCAGACAAAACACATTGAGTTCGAGGCAAAAGGTTAATACTTTCCCAGCTCATTATGTGCAAATAAGACTTCTTCCCAAGAGTGTTTGGGTCATAATAAGTTTTGAAGGTAATGAACTCTCAATGTACTGAACACTCATACATAAAGTGTTTAGATGCTGAATGCTCATACATAAAGCTTAATGATAAGTTGTGGGTCAATTACTACCTCTTGGTGGCAAAAACTCCACCTATATTCATGGAGATATTGTGAGAATAACAAGGGTAGGGATTATCTGCTATGAACTGGATTATATGGCAGTGCGGACTCATATTATTATTATTATTATTATTATTATTATTATTATTATTATTATTATTATCATCATCATTATTTGTATCCCGCTACCATCTCCCCAAGGGAGCCCAAACACAACAATACAAGCAATAAAACAACAATACAAGCAATTAAAAAACATAGACAGTAATAAGATAAACAACATTATCAATAAAACAACACACAATTAAAAACAGAGGGGAGGCCAAATGTAAAGTTAAAATTGGAAATATGCTGGGACATGGACAAAAAGGTGATAATGGTGTTTGTGGAAGGGCATACAAGCGGACCTAAAGAAATGTAAAGTGCTTTGGAGGACAAAGTGCTATGGGATCATTATTCCAGGAAGGCACACTGGAACAGCCAAGTCTTCAAGCTCCTCCTGAAGACTGCCAAAGTTGGAGCCTGTCTGATGTCTTTAGGGAGTGAGTTCCAGAGTCGAGGGGCCACCACCAAAAAGGCCCTTTCTCTCGTCCCCACCAATCGCGCCTGCAATGCTGGTGGGATCGAGAGCAGGGCCTCCCCGGATGATCGAAGAGATTGTGTGGGTTCGTATACAGAGATGCGGTCACGCAGGTAGGCGGGTCCCAAACCGTTCAGGGCTTTGTAGGTAAGAACCTGCACCTTGAATTGGGTCCGGTAGATGAATCCAGTTCAAAGCAGACAAAATGGATTATTTGATTTGACAATCTGGATTATTTGGCAGGATAGATTCAGACGCCATCTACACTGCCACACAAAACCATATTATCCGCTTTGAACTGGATTATATGAGCCAACACTGCCATATAATCCAGTTCAAAGCAGATTATCTGAATTTTACATGACAACGTAGATGGGGCCCCAGCTTCACTCTCCATTCATTCTATTCCTGAACAAAGCAGCTATGTACTAAGTTTAATGAGAGTCTGAAACTGAACCCTGTGGGTCTGGTGAGCCAGAGATCCCTGACGAAAAGGATGATGGGATTCAGATTTCTGTTGTGCCTGCCGCAGACAGTGCAGCAGGAGAAATATCAAGTCAGTTCTCAGAGGAAAAGAATGTCAGTGGGATAGATAACGGCCAGGTGGAGTTGTCTTCGCCTCCCCAGCCTTCCCACGGTCATCTAGTCCAGCTGGACCAAGATAAAGAAAGCCTTGAAGATAGTGAAATAATGAGCAAGCAAGAACACTTAGAATTAAGGGTCCGGAGGAGAGCTCTCGCATTTAATGAAGTCAAACATTTATAAAAGCAAAATCCAAAACAAAGGCAAAATAAGCAATCAAACATTTAGCCCAGGGGTCCTCAAACTAAGGCCCAAGGGCCGGATACGGCCCTCCAAGGTAATGTACGCGGCCCTCGTTCAGGGTCAACCTGAAACGACTTGAAAGCACACAACAACAATCCTATCTCATCAGCCAAAAGCAGGCCCATACTTCCCATTCAAATACTAATAAGTTTATATTTGTTAAAATTGTTCTTCATTTTAGTTATTGTATTGTTTTAAAGTGTTTTTGCACTACAAATAAGATATGTGCACTGTGCATAGGAATTCATGTTTTTTTTTCAAATTGTAATCCGGCCCTCCAACAGTTTGAGGGACTGTGACCTGGCCCTCTGTTTAAAAAGTTTGAGGACTCCTGATTTAGCCTAAACAATCAAGTTAAAAGCACCTGCTGTGGGACAAAACTGCAAAACAGTAAAAGCTGATTTTTAAACGCTTGGCTTCACCTGATGGTAAAAGATAATATTGGGGCCAGGTATGCCTCTCCGATAAGGCTCTCCAAAATTTAAAAATCCTCTTTTTTAGCCACCTGCTTCACCTCTCATGGCAGGAAGAACCAATAAAGTTTTCATACCTCTACATCTAATCTAGGCAGAGATCACTCACCAACTTTAAATAGGAATGTAACTCTAATGACAACTAATCTGTGTTTATGTGTACACACATATGTGTTAAATATAGATACATATACACATGTAAATGAACTTACTTGTTTCTTCCTGGGTTGGAATACTAGAAGAAAGTAAAGATGCATTTTCCAGGACGTTCATCACTGTACTGGACCTTCCTTTTTCCCACTGTCGTCTCGGTGGGTTTCGTAAATCCGCTTCTGGGGAGACTTTATAAAGAAATATTTCATAAAAATTGACTTGTGCCTTTCTGTACTTCATCAGACAGCCCAGTCTCATGCATATATACTCAGAAGTAAAAAATAAAAAATCCCTGAGGCTGGATCTACACTGCCATATAATCCAGATTATCAATTTTATTTATTTATTTATCCCGTTCTTCTGTATCTCCATGGAGGGACTCAGAATGGCTAACAGCAAGAATTCAATGTAAGCAATAAATAACATTTTAAAACAAAAATGTAATGTTCGTTTGTGGGATTAACAGAACTCAAAAACCACTGGACGAATTGGCACCAAATTTGGACACAAGACACCTAACAACCCAATGTATGTCCTTCACTCAAAAAATTGATTTTGTCATTTGGGAGTTGTAGTTGCTGGGATTTATAGTTCACCTACAATCAAAGAGCATTCTGAACCCCACCAACAATGTAATTGAACCAAACTTGGCACACGGTTCTCCCATGACCAACAGAAAATACTGGAAGGGTTTGGTGGGCAGTGTCCTTTGGTTTTGGAGTTGTAGTTCACCTACATCCAGAGATCACTGTGGACTCAAACAATGATGGATCTGGACCAAACTCTACACAAATACTCAATATGCCCAAATGTGAACACTGGTGGAGTTTGGAAAAAATAGAATCTTGACATTTGGGAGTTGTAGTTGCTGAGATTTATAGTTCACCTACAATCACAGAGCATTCTGAACCCCACCAACGATAGAATTGGGCCAAACCTCCCACACAGAACCTCCATGTGGGCCACAGCAATGTGTGGCAAGGGACGACAGCTAGTACATATATAAAACCATTCGCCAAGTAAAATCAACATCCACATTATCTGCTTTGAACTGCTTTGAACTGGATTATATGAGTCTACACTGCCATGTAATCCAGTTCAAAGCAAATAATCTAGATTTCAAATGGCAGTGTAGATGAAGCCTGAGTTTAACAGAGCTTCTCTCCAGTATACACAGGATTGCAATTTTAGAGAAGCAACTCAGAGATCACCTGCACTCAAGGAAGCCCTAAAATGACTTCATTCGAAGTAGCCTCAATTAATAAATTACTTCAGAATTGTAAATATATTTTACCTTTTTTATCCACACTTTTTTTCTCTCGTTCCGTTTCACAGAAACTAGCTTCTGAAGTCTTGTTCCTGGTGTATTTTCCTTCCTCCTTTAAAATGTTTAGAAACCGGAACAAAACATATAAAATCTATCTGCTTTTGTTTTGCTGTGTTTTAATCAGTGAGCAAATCGTTTTGAAAAATGTCCACGTTACCACTACCCTGTAAGCTTTTTTGAAGAGTCATGTCTTCTCATGTTATAGCCAAAGTATGACAGCCACAGGCTGGATCTACACTGCCATATAATCCAGTTTCAGAATGCAAATTTACTGCATTGAACTGGATTATATGACAGTGTAGAGTCATATAATCCAGGTCATTGCAGACAACTGCATTCTGAAACTGGATTATATGGCAGTGTCGATCCAGCCTCAGTTTAGTCATATTGGCTTCTAGAGCTTGCATGGGCAAACTTCGGCCCTCCAGGTGTTTGGGATTTCAACTCACACAATTCCTAACAGCCTACCGGTGGCGCAATGGGTTAAACCAGGGGTCCTCAAACTTTTTAAACAGAGGGCCAGGTCACAGGTCCCTCAAACTGTTGTAGGGCCGCATTATAATTTGAAAAAAAAATGAATGAATTGCTATGTTGTTGTTGTGTGCTTTCAAGTGGTTTCAGAGTTAAGTTGACCCTGAGTGAGAGCTGGGTAAACGATGTTGGAGGGCCATATCCGGCCCCTGGGCCTTAGTTTGAGGACCCCTGGATTAAACCCTTGTGCCAGCAGGACTGCTGACTTAAAGGTCGGCAGTTCAAATCCAAGGAGTGGGGTGAGCTCCCGTCTGTCAGCCCAACTTCCCATGTGGGGACATGAGATAAGCCTCCCACAGGATGGTATCACCCAGGCATCCCTGGGCAACGTCCTTGAAGACAGCCAATTCTGTCATACCAGAAGCGACTTGAAGTTTCTCAAGTCACTCCTGACACAGAAAAAAACTGTCTGCTGGGACTTGTGGGAATTGAAATCCAAAACAACTGGAAGGCCAAAGTTTGTTCATGGCCTTTCCATAGAGTTTGGCCTTGATTTGTCCTAGAATCCACTTGTTTGTCTTTTGGCAGTCTAGGGAATCTGCAGGACTGTTTTCCAACATCACATCTCAAATGAATTGATTCCCTTCTTATCCACTTTTTTTCACTGCCCAGCTTTCACAACCAAATACAGAAATGGAAAATACAATTGAATAAACAATTGTACATTTAGCATTCAATGATATATCTTTACATTTCAGAATCTTGTGCATTTGATTTTTGTTGTGGTTTAGTGCAAAAATATTCCAAACATTTAACAGCAATTCAACATTTGAACAATTAGTGCTCTCATTGTGCAAATTACTGTAAAACAAGCTGGTTTCCACCCATTTTTAAGCCACTTAATTTTGTGACAAGAATGTGAAGGAGACAAATACCTTATCTGGAAAAGTATTTTTTATATGCTTTGACAGACAGGTTCTTGTAAGAATTGTGCTGGCTGATGGGCGGTTCTTGGGATTTTTCTTGAACATTTGCTTTATCAAATAGTGAAGTTCATAAGTATAATGTGATGGAAGTGGGTTGTAGTATCCTTTACATATCTTAAGTATAAGGTGCTTCCAGCTATTTGCCTGAAACTGTTGAACAAATACAAAAAGAAAGCAGGTGATCTACTAGCAGAGATATTTATTACTTTTAAAATGCCAAAAAAGACCCCAATGATGTGCAAAGAATAATTATTTTTGTCTTTATGCCAATGCAGGTAGGACACCTCTCATCAGTAATGCCTGTTTTATACACACACACACATATATACACACACTAACTTGCCTCGGCACTATAAGAGGCTTTTCCAAGACCCCTTGCTCTCACTGCCACACAGTTTCGAGGCAATGGTGTAGTAATGGTGAGGCCACAGATCATATTTTCGTACTTGCAGACCACTGGTGCCCACAGACCACAGGTTGGGAACCACTGCTGCATATATACAGCCAGAAGTTAATTTTATACACATTATTTTTAATAATTTTGTACATGTAACAAAGTTAATGTACACTGAACTATCAGAAAGCGAATGTGTCCCTATGGAGTACTTTGGATTTCAGAATTCTGTATTTCAGAATCCTGTACAGCTAGTAGAAAGAGTGCATATGTTGTCCTTTTGGGGTAGAAATACATTGTTTTGAAGAGGAAGACATGCAATAAAGAAGCATTTTAACACAGACATACATAGATGCATATGCTCCATCAGCTGTGCACAATGTTTTCCACCCTACTACATACAGGCAAGTATATCAGGATACCAAGCATTAGCTTCTGGGTATTAACATAATATAGAAACTGCCTCTAAATAAATTCTGGAAGTAAATAAAGGACTAAATAGTACTTACTGGATGTTTAAGAGTGCACAGCTCATATAAAATGCAACCCAGAGACCATATATCACTGGAAAGACAGGTTTGAAAGGTGAGTTAGATTAAGAAGAAAACACACTGTTCTCTTTGTCACAAATAAAATATTTTTTGATTGGAAAAATACAGACAATATTAAAGGCCAAGCATTATTACTGATCTGAATTGTGTGGTTACAGAGTTTGAGATAAAGAATCACAAACAAGGACTGGATTATATGAAAATGCATTAGGAAAATGGAAGTCAAGTTACTCCTATATATACACATACACACACACACACACACACACACACACTCCTTCCATCCACTACACCAGGTGGGAACTATGAAGTTGTACAGATAGTGTTGTCAAAGCCTTTCATAGCCGGAATCACAGGGTTGCTGTGAGTTTTCCAGGCTGTATGGCCCCTTCTACACTGCCATATAATCTAGATTATCAAAGCAGATAATCCACGTTATCCGCTTTGAACTGGATTATATGAGTCTACACTACCATATAATCGAGTTCAAAGCAGATAATCTGGGTTTTATATGGCAGTGTGGAAGGAGCCTGAATTATTTGATCCAGATGGGCATCATCCGATTTTTGCATTCTTTAATCTAGTGATATATAATGATACATTGTGTCATGCAATGAAAATATTTGAAAGAATGATGGTGATGATGATGATGATGATGATGATATGATAATATACTTTATTTATATTCCGCTCTATCTCCCCAAGGGAGAGGATTACAGAATACATATATGACAAACATACTGGATGAAAGGCACACAGCCATTACACCAAATCAATGTGGCTTTGTTAGGGGGTGTGGCACAATAGATGCAATATATGCTATCTGGTTACTCATGGAAGAGCATCAGTAAAAGAAGAAACCACTGCACTTTGCATTCCGTGATCTCAAAAAAAGCATTTGATCCGGTTCCCCATGACCTGATCTGGTAAGCACTAGTCACATGGAATATCAGAAGACTATGTAACATGGATAAAACTATACAATAATACAACAAGTATAGTCCGTTGCCCTGCAGGGATTTCACCACCCTTCAGCATCACTGTCGGCATGCATCAGGGGTCAACATTTTCACCACTACTATTCATGGACTATGGACACTACTATGGCGGATTTGCAAACTAGCATCCCTGGACATTCCTATATGCAGATGACATAGCACTCGGCCACCAAAAACATGCAGTCCTCCAACAAGAGCTGCAGACATGGAGTAATAGACTCAGTGCAAGTGGACTTCAACTGCACATACCCAAAACAGAATATCTGGAATGTGGCCTTCAAGCTGGAAAAACAATTCAAATTAATGGACAAACACTAAAGAATGCCACCCAATTTAAATACCTAGGATCACTGATTTCCATAGATTATGACAAAGCACCAAATGTAGGATCATTAATAACTGCAGCCTGGTTGAAATGGCGGAAAATTAATGGCATTCTGTGTGACTCAAAAATGCCTGAACAACTCAAGGCGAAGATCCACATTACAGTTGTTCGCCCATGGAGCAGAGTGCTGGCCAGCAATAAAGAAACATGAACAAGCCCTTAACACAATGGGAATGGAAATGCTGAGATGGACACTTGGCTTGCCCATTCTCGACCATGTGCCAAATGATGACATCCATCAAAGACTAGGAATAAAAGCGATCAGCAAGAAAATGCAGGATGCAAGACTACAGGGGTACGGTCATGTCATGAGAAGAGAACCGACATCAGTAGAACAAACAGCACTACATTTAGAGATTGCAGGACAGTAAAGAAGGGAGCCGAGATGACAGTTCCATCTTGTATCCTGTGGCATCAGAGATCCTTCCCCAAGAACAATGTAATATTATATAATAGTAATATTATGAATGATGTATTAGTACTATGCTAATAATATAGTATGTTGTATGTACATATGACTTGTAAGCCGCTCTGAGTGCCCTTCGGGGTGAGAAGGGCGAGATATATATGTTGTAAATTAATAAATAAATAAACTAGGTGGACAAAGGCCAAATAAAAGATGAATGGACATTATCAACAGAGACATGTTTGCTTCCAACCTGAGACCTGAGGATGTCCATAAACAAAGCCCTGTAGAAATGAGAGTCACAATGCTAACCCCTCCACTGGGAAAATAGCTTAGAAAGAAGAAGAATCAAATACTACATAAGGCTAAAGCAAATCTTCTTTCAAGTCCAGCACAATCCTTACCTTTTATTATTGTAGGGCATGTTCTCCCATATTTCTGGAGGCACATAATATGGAGTTCCCACATAGGAACAAGCATACGCCATTGGACTTGCCCAAAAACAAATAAAGGTATCATTAGAAACAACAGACTTAAAACATCTAAATAGATATGAGGTTCATTAAAATAACAAAAAAGAGCATGTAGTACCTCTAATGGTAATTACTTGCCTAGTGAGAAGAAGCGCTGATCCAAAGTCTCCCAGCTTTACTTTGCCATGTTGTGTGAGAAATATGTTCTGGATTACGCCGCAAGAGAAACAGTTTATAAAAACAAGCGAAGGGGAAGTTAAATCCTTATGTTAGCCTTTGCATTTAATCAGTATAGGTAGCTTTCCCATTATATATCTCACTAAAGGTGATGGCTACTATATTGTCTTTAATGTTATGTCTACTTTAGTTCTCAGAATTCGATAGCTGCTAACTAGCAGGCATTCTAATAAAGTTATTACTTTTTTTAAAAAATCACACAAACAAGATTATGTCCCAATGCTCATCAGTGGAAATTTTCCAGTTGAGTATAAACTAGAGATTATATTTGGTTGGATAGCAAGGGCAACATAGGCATACAAACACATTCTTTGTTCCCCACCCATATCCCAATCCCAGACTGTTGGGAGGAGGAAGTTATTTGCCCCATCTTTCTTTATAGAAATCTTGAAAGATTGTTATCATATATGTTGTATGGAACCACTGCTGTTTCTACTGTTTTTACTGTTTGTGAACCGCTGTGAGTCGCCTTCGGGCTTGAGATACAGCGGTATATAAGCAAAGTAAATAAATAAGTAAATAAATATTCAATACCAGGTTCTAGAATATAACAACTACTTTCAAAATAAGCACTGCACAATAAAACAAGAAGTAACACTTTCAAAGCAGGGACAAGTTTTGTTTTCAGATTTTGTTAATAACAATAACAACAACAACAACACTTTATTTATAACCCGTCCTATCTCCCCGAGGGAACTCAGGGTGGTTTCCAGCAGTAACAAAGTGGCAAACATTCAATGCCAAAAACAAACAAATAACAAACCAAAACAATGGATAAAACAATCTCAATACAGAACTATGAAACTAACCAAAATTAAATTTAAATAAACATAACACATCACATGATTAACTTTTAAAAATTAGACTAAAAAGGCATTAAAAGCTGAGATGAGATTAAAAGCTGAGATGGTTACACCGTATTATTTAATTAACTTTTTTTGCCTAGGAATCTCTGGGTCCTCCAATGTGTCTCTGTGTCCAACCTCAGGAGGAAACCGACCACAGATTTTTGCTGAACAATCTAGAGCAGTGGTTCTCAACCTGTGGGTCCCCAGATGTTTCAGGCTACAACTCCCAGAAATCCCAGCCAGTTTACCAGCTGTTAGGATTTCTGGGAGCTGAAAGCCAAAACATCTGGGTACCCACAGGTTGGGAACCACTGATCTAGGGATTCCTAGAAAGATTTTCTCCTAGGTTAAAAAAATTTTTTTTTTCATTTTCATGGGGGTCATATACCCCTAACCCCAGCAAACGTGGAGGTCTGACTATCTGCAGATATCTATTTCACTAACCTTGGATTTTATATCTCTATGCAGCACACGTTTGTCGTGAATGTATTTCACACCGAGGCAGATCTGTGTAAACCACTCTAGAATCTGGGGTGGAGAAGAAGAAAAGTTGTGGCATGTGGAATTACATTTTGAAAGTAAAGGCAGTTGCAAACTAAAAGATGTTGCTTTGGAATAAGCCCAGCTGCCTGCTAAAGCTTCTAAAAATGGAGGAGAGGGCCACTCCTGATGCTACTGTCTGATAAAGATGGTGTTTTCTTGGGAAGATCAGTTCAATGGGGGTTTGTCTCTGTTTTCCTCTGAGGCTGAGAGAGTGTGACTTGCCCAAGGGTACTCAGTTGGTTTGGTCTGGTGATTTGGTGAGATTAGGCAAGGCCCCACTTTAGAAACCATAAAAAAGAATCTCAAAACCTGGCTTTTCCGTTGCGCTTTTGGAGAGTAGCCATACAACCTTATACTGTTGCTCCCACTCAACGTTTTTTGCTTCTAAAGTACACTTTCCCCTGCCTTTATGAAGACCTGTTTTTGTATGACCCCATTTCTTAATGAGCTTCTCCCAAACAAATAATCTTCTCCACTCCTATCTCATCCTGAGTTTTTAATATTTTATCTTGTACATGCGGCCTGCTTATTGTCATTGTGATTTTAAATGATATTGTATTGTATTTTTATATTGCTTACTGTATTCAAATGTTTTATGCATTTTATTGTGTTGTTTGTGTTTTGGTTTTTATTTTATTGTAATATGTTGTAATATGTTGGGCTTGGCCTCATGTAAGCCGCCCCGAGTCCCCGTAGGGGAGATGGTGGTGAGGTATAAATAAAGTTTATGATTAGTATTGGTTTCATGACATAGTGGAGATTTGAACCCTGATCTACAAAGCATGAAATATGACTGTAAACAACTGGAGCAACAGCTGTAGCAGCAACACCAGGGAAACTCAAGATGTAGGTGGGTTGGAAGGGGATTCACAGAAGGCATCAGCCCTGGTGAATCCAGGCAATACCACACAGACCATGTGCTGAGGAAGAGTTTACAAATAAATAACACACACACACACACACACACACACACACACACACACCTCCTCCAAAAATAACCTTACACAATTATTAGGCATTACATCCTTACTGTATTTTCTGGAAACAACTTCTCCTTCTGAAGTTTAATCTTTTGCATCAGATCTCCATCATCACAGTATTCCATCACAATATACAGATGTCCATCAACTATATTCAGAGAATTTAAGAACATTTCCTTAGCAGTATTATTACTACTGTATTACACAAACTGTACAGTATTACTACTATATTATTATTTAGGCATCAGCACAATTACATAGAGTTTTTTTAAGACATGAAGAATGAATTCTACAAACAATATTGCAAACCGAGGGGGCTTTTTTAAAAAAGTTTGTATTTACCTTCAAACGATTCTGCAAATGTGACAATGTTTGGGTGTTTCATCTTAGCCAAAAGAATAGACTCATTCCAGGACTTCTCTTTATCAAGGGCAGACTGGAAATATATTATTAATAATTCTTAAAATTATAGTTACGGCAACAGAAGTATAATACGGGTTTATTAGACAAAATTACTCATATCAAGCTCTAAAAGAAAGCATAAACCTGACAAATCTAAGGCATTCAAACTGATATATAACGACCACTGAAATTAGTAGGATTCGCTTCCAAATAAATGAGCCTAGATATTAGACTGTTAAATGGACACCTGAACAAATGTTGTGAAATAAATCACTACAGCCAATAAAGTCTACTTTAGCAATATCACATACTGTAAACAAAGACACTGCCATATAATCCAGATTATCTAAGCAAACAATCCACATTATCTGCTTTGAACTGGATTATATGAGGGGTCCCTCCACATAGCTGAATAAAATCCCTCATTATTTGTTTTAACCTATGGAATTGTGAATTCAGATATCCCAGTCCAAAGCAGATATTGTGGGATTTTCTGCCTTGATATTCTGGCCCTGAGTCCACACTGCCATATAATCCAGTTCAAAGAAGATAATCTGGATTTTATTGGGCAGTGTAGAAGAGACCCCAGAAAGACTGTTTCATGCCATGGTGCATCCTGGTAGAAGGAGAGTTCTTTAACCATGAAACAATGGCACAATTGGGAAAATAATTAAATAAATGACATCAAAAATGTGTGAGGAATAAAGTATTTTATGTGATCACGAAATCCCACCCCTGGGCAACGTCCTTGCAGACGGCCAATTCTCTCACACCAGAAGTGACTTGCAGTTTCTCAGGTCGCTCCTGACACGACAAAAAAACCAAAACAAAACCATTCGATAGCATTGAGCTATGGCAGCAAGTTAAAAAAAGGCAAATGAAAGGCACTGCAGACTAATTTAACCTGAGAAGTCAGCCATAGCAGAGCACCTGATGAATCAACCTAGACACAGCATATTATTTGAGAACACAGAAATGCTGGGCCACTCTCACAACCACCACATCAGATTACACAGAGAAGCCACTGAAATCCACAAGCATGTGGACAATTTCAACAGAAAGGAGGAAACCAAGAAAATGAAGAGAATCTGGCTACCAATATTTAAAAAACTCTAAAATCAGGACAGTAAATAAAGAACAACACTCAGAAAACAGGGGAATTCCAGACAGGAAACAATCAGGGCCAGCTAACACCTCCCAAAAAAGGATTATCCCAAGGAGGAAGCACCCAGACTTTGAAGCTGCAAGGCCATTCAATGCTAATCAAGGTGGCCAATTGCATTATTCCACAGATATATAAACCTCACTTGCCTAGTTTCCAACTCACCCCACAACCTCTGAGGATGCCTGTCATAGATGTGGGTGAAACGTCAGAAGAGAATGCTTCTGGAACATGGCCATACAGCCCAGAAAACCCACAGCAACCCAGTAAGAAAAATATATATCCAGAGCAATATATATTTTATTAATGAACTGCATCCCTCTTGGATCCAAGAAAACCTGCGAGAACTGCTCAATTGCTTTTTAATCACCCAAATACTGACATTACACAATGAGAAATTTAGGCTGCAATAGCTCAATAGTGAGTCTGGGGAGTATCTAGTGGACACCTGCAGCATAGCTCATTATGCGGTTATAAGGCTGTGCCGTGCCATACTCAGCACTGGGATTTTATTGTTTACTAGCTTGGGGACCCGGCGCTGCCCGGGTTAATAGAGAAAGTGGGTAGTGGCAGTTCTGTATGGCAAGTTTGGTCTTTATTGGTCATTGGATGACGATTGCATTGTTTTCAGGAAGTGAGTGAAGGTACTTGAAGTCCCATCATCCATGGTCCATCCTCCTCCAAACTGCAGCAGGATGTAGAGTGAGTCATTGGGATTCTGTTTGCCAAGTTTGGTCTTGATCAGTCATTGGATGAGGGTCGCTGTAGCTTCAGTAATTGAGTGAAGGTACTGCAAGTCCCATCATCCATGGTCCACCCTCCTCCAAACTGCAGCAGGATGTAGAGTGGATCATGGGGGCTCTTTGTGCCAATTTGGTCTTGATCAGTCGTTAGATGAGGGTCGCAGTGGTTTCAGTAAGTGAGTAAAGGTACTGCAAGTCCCATCATCCATGGTCCATCCCCCTTAGAACTGCATCGGGGGGGGGGGGTGTCTGTGTGCCAGGTTTGGTCTTGTTCTGTCATTGTTGGGGGCCACAAGGTGTTTTGGAATTCCACTCCAACCATTCCCGACAGCCTCAGCCCCCTTTCCTTTTCTCTCTGGTAGCTCAGAATGTTCTGGTGGCCAATCAGAGACTATATGCAAATAGTTCCACAGTGGCAGCCAATCAGAACGCTGCCACATACACCTCCCATCCTCCGCATACAAACACTGACTTTTTATTATATAGATAGATAGATAGATAGATAGATAGATAGATAGATAGATAGATAGATAGATAGATAGATTTCTGAGGAAGCTGCTGGCGATTGTGCACATGGCACTGGAGCCCATGTTGTCAAAATACGTGCATGACTCACACTTACCTTTGGAAGTCTTATTTCTTTCATTGCATATTTCTGGTTCTTGTTTCTATGTTGGACCAGAAGAACTCTCCCGTAGGATCCTTCCCCAAGTATCTTCAGCACACTGTATTGCTCCATGGTTATCAAACTGCTTTAATGCTTGCAGTGGACTCTCCAAAACTTGATAAGCTGGGCTTTCTCCCTTCTCAGAATTTCCTAATGAAGTAGCAAAAGAGCAACAACATTAGCCTTGATTCTGGCCAGCTCCTCCTGAAGCAACCCCCAAACTCCCTTTTTTCACCTTTCTCGCTCCAAAATACATGTTATACTTTTGTGGATGATTTAAATATTTATATGACTTGAGATTGGTTTGGTTCCCTTTGTACTCTGTGCAATAAGGAAATATAAGTTGTTTATCGGTAACTATGATTCTTCAAGTGGCCATCTGCGCTCTCGCACAAATGAATTTTGTACCCGTGTGGAATGTTCCAAAACTTAGCAGCTGGGTAGCAACATCTCCACTTCATGTTCCCTACTGCACATGCCACAATCACCAAGTTACTCGTCCCTCATTTTTGAAGTCTGTCAACGTAGGCCCCTTCCACACAGCTGAAAAAAATCCCACATTATCTGCTCTGAACTGAATTATATGGCCGTGTGTGAATTCAGATAACCCAGTTCAAAGCAGATATTGTGGATTATCTGCCTTGATATCCCACGTTATCTGCTTTGAACTGGGTTCTATGAGTGTACACTGCCATATGATGTGGTTCAAGGCAGATAATCTGGATTTTATATGGCGGCGTGGATTTTATTGATCAACAGATTTGTTCAAGTGCTCTTATTCGTCAATAGACTTGTTTGCAGGTGCCATTTCTCTCATGTGCCAAGAGGAAGGTGCGTCAAGCCAACCTCGACCAGGACGGCCTTTCACCTGGAAACTAATGCCCTCACTGTGGGAGAAGATGCAGATCTTCTCTAGGGCTCCACAGTCACCTACGGACCTACCCCCAGTACACCGATCTTGGAAGACAATCCTACTTGGACTACGAGGGATCGCCTAATGTTAATGTTATAACTCAGATTATCTGGGTTGTTGTCGGTTTTTCCGGACATTATGGCCATGTTCTAGAAGCATTTTCTCCTGACGTTTCGCCTGCATCTATGGCAAGCATCCTCAGAGGTAGTGAGATTATCTGCTTTGATAGGTCGCAGGTTTCGAATCCAGGGAGGGTGTGGATGAGCTCCCTCTGTCAGCTCCAGCTCCCCATGCAGGGACATAAGAGAAGCCTCCCACAAGGATGTTGTTTTCTTTTTGTCGCGTGTGCGAGTATAGGCCGTTGCCCAGGGGACGCCTGGATGTTGTGATGTTTTACCATCCCTGTGGGAGGTTTCCCTCATGTCCACGCATGAGGAGCTGGAGCTGACAGAGGGAACTCATTCACGCTCTCCCTGGATCAGAGGCGGCCCTAGGTAATTTTCAACGGTAAGCAAACAGTATTTTGGCGCCTCCCAAACAATCATTGATATATATTTTCTGTTCGTCGTGGGAGTTCTGCGTGCCATATTTGGTTCAATTCCATCATTGGTGGAGTTCAGAATGCTCTTTGATTGTAGGTGACCTATGCATCCCAGTAACTACAACTCGCATATGTCAAGGTCTATTTTCCCTCAAGAGCGCCTCAAGAGCGCCCCTGGGCAAAATCAACTATACTGCAAATGCTTACTTTGCGTAATGTGTTGAGCCCCCCCATCCCTGGATTCAAACTTATGACCTGTCAGTCTTCAGTCCTGCCGGCACACGGGTCTAACCCACTGTGCCACTGGGGGCTCCGAACATGGATGGTAAAACATCACAACACCCAGGCGTCCCCTGGGCAACGTCCTTGCAGACAGCCAATTATCTCACACCAGAAGCGACTTGCAGTTTCTCAAGACAATCTGTTTTGATCATCTGGATTATATAGCAGTGTAGAAGAGGTCTGAGACAAGGAAGGCTCCAGAGGTGGTTTCACCAACCCCTTCCTCTGAAACATGAGCCTACAGCACTTGGCATGTGTGGGCGGTCTCTCATCCAAACCGTAAGCAGAGCCAACCTTGCTTAGCTCCCAAGATCAGTTGAGATTTGGTGCCTGAAGGCTCTTAAACAAGAAATATCGCTCAATGCATTTGAACCAGGAAACGCTTTGGATTGGATCTCCCACCGTGTGGTGGGAGCAAAGAGAACAAAGGCGCTGGCAGAAGCAGCACACCAAGCGGGCGCTCTTTTAGTCCTTTTCTGCTTCTCGCTCGCGTGTAAACTGTAGTAAGGAAGGATACTCACCCCCCGGGGCTCTTCCACAAACCTTTCCCCCGCCTTCCTTGGCAGCAGGGAAGAGGTCGGAGGAGGGCCCGCCCGCATGGCTGGATCAATGCGATGGGATCCTGGGAGTTGTCGTCTTGCAAAGGCTTCCGCCTTCCTTGCCAAAGAGAGGAAGGGCCTCGCCTCCCAGCTGCAAACTCCCAGGACTCCATAGCATTGAACCTTGGCAAGCCCCTTCCACACAGCTGAATACAGCCCTACATTAAGGGCTTCGAACTGGGATATATGGCAGTGTGGACTCAGATCACTCAGTTCAAAGCTAGTAAAGTCCACAGCAGAAGCTATGGAGATATATTGCTCTCATGGCCGGAATCAATGGGTTGTTGTAGGTTTTTTCGGGCTATATGGCCATGTTCTAGATGCATTCTCTCCTGACGTTTCGCCTGCATCTATGGCAAGCATCCTCAGAGGTAGTGAGGTCTGTTGGAACTAGAAAAATTGGGTTTACATATCTGTGGAATGACCAGAGTGGGACAAAGGACTCTTGTCTGTTGGAGCTAGGTGTGAATGTTTCAACTGACCACCTTGATTAGCATTTGATGGCCTGGCAGTTGTTTGGTGTGGCTTGCTAGTGCCTGGGGGAATCTTTTGTTGAGAAGTGATTAGCTAGCCCTGATTGCTTCCTCACTGTTGTAATTTTAGACTTTTTTTTAATACTGGTAGCCAGATTTTGTTCATTTTCATGATTTTCTCCTTTCTGTTGAAATAAAAGTGTACTATTCTGTTCAGTGGCCAGTTTTCCACAGGACACCCAGCAATAACTACACCTTCCATCTCGCATTCTGCAACTGACATACTACTTGTTATTTGAGATACCTAGCTATTTGGACTAATAGCCACGGATTCTACTTAAACCCCACAAATTGTCAAATTCCTCTTTAATGCTGTTTAATCACTACATTGCATGCCCCAAATGCTATAGTAATATACTATGACATACTTCCCTGTGTCTTGAGGCTTCCATCATTCCATTTTTCTGATTGTGCAGTTTTATAAATGTTCATCCCGTTTCACAGCACTAAATGTGGAAACCATTTCTCACAGGGTTCTAGTGCCTTGATTTTTGATATTTTCCTTAGCTCTACAGGTGCAGTGAGCAGAAATCTACAGTACTATAGGCATGGTTACACTATGGGTGGGATGACATAGGTACTTCCCAATCTTCAATTCCATTTAGAATTATAGTCAACATGGAGTTTGAGGATGCTTGCCATAGAAGTGGGCAAAACATCAGGAGAGAATGCTTCTGGAACATGGCATGCAACCCGGAAAACTTAGAGCAACCCAGTGATTTTGGCCATGAAAACCTTACAGCTCCACAACACATGGCAACATTGATGCCACTGCATAAGTCAGCAGTAGCGGCAAAAAAAGCCAATGGGATTTTGGCCTGCATCAATAGGAGCATAGTGTCTAGATCTAGGGAAGTAATGCTACCCCTCTATTCTGCCTGGAATATTGTGTCCAACTCTGGGCACCACAATTGAAGAGAGATATTGACAAGCTGGAATGTGTCCAGAGGAGGGTGACTAAAATGATCAAGGGTCTGGAGAACAAGCCCTATGAGGAGCGGCTTAAGGAGCCGGACATGTTTAGCCTGAAGAAGAGAAGGCTGAGAGGAGATATGATAACCATGTATAAATATGTGAGAGGAAGCCACAGGGAGGAGGGAGCAAGCTTGTTTTTTGCTTCCCTGGAGATTGGGACACAGAACAATGGCTTCAAACTACAAGAAAGGAGATTCCATCTGAACATGAGGAAGAACTTCCTGACGGTGAGAGCCGTTCAGCAGTGGAACTCTCTGCCCCGGAGTGTGGTGGAGGCTCCTTCTTTGGAAGCTTTTAAACAGAGGCTGGATGGCCATCTGTCAGGGGTGCTTTGAATGCAATATTCCTGCTTCTTGGCAGGGGGTTGGACTGGATGGCCCATGAGGTCTCTTCCAACTCTATGATTCTACGCACAGCTCAGCCTAATGCACTACTACCTGGTGGCAGTAGTGCATTAGGCTGCAAAGTTGAGCAATTCCTGACACTCCAGCCCATTGTAGCTCCACTGACAAGTTTACTTATCTTTTAATGGTATTAATCTGTTCAAATAAAGAAGTAATATGCTAATTTGTTAATGATAAGAGAGATTTATTTCAATTATTCTTCTTAAAACACAAACATTCCAAACATATAGTTAAGGCAGACAAGAAATTTTAGGCAAAGCCCAAGTGGGTCCCAGCTAAGGAAAAATTCTTATGAAGAAATATTGTTAGGAAGAGGATTATCTTTCCCGTTCAACCTATATCTGCTTTAATTGAATGGGAAGCTTTAAAGGAGTGGTTCTCAATGTGTGGGTGCCCAGATGTTTTGGCCTTCAACTCCCAGAAATCCTAACAGCTGGTAAACTGGCTGGGGTTTCTGGTAGTTGTATGCTCAAACACCTGGGGACCCACAGGTTGAGAATCACTATAAGGCAGAGGGAGAAAAATCCCTGCACCAAAGTTGGCAGGAAGACCCCCTTTATCAGTTCAAGGACTCAGTTGGATACTAGCCATATATTTTACATGCTTGAAGGTAGGTGACAAACAGACAGACAGTTAAAAGCTAACACCTGTTAAAGCTGTTTTATGGTTAAAATAAAATAGGTTAAAGAAAACTATTATAAATTGATATGGAAATGGTATCTAACACTGGTAAAATAGCAAATATAAATAAAAATTACCCAAAGAACTGTCAGAGGGGATGCCAGGAATTGGGAACATATATACATATGTAGTGGCAATGTAAATATGTAAATGAATTTTGAAGTTTTTCGAGAGAGGATATTATAAAATTAGAAAAAAGAACCTAGTATTGCTTTATCATTATGTAACAAACAGTTGAAAAAAATGAGGGAAAAGATGCAATATCTAATTTACTTAACAGTAGCAAGGCTGCTTATAGCGAGGAATTAGAAAAGGGGAATCAATATACAAATTGAAGAATGGTGTAAGGAATTATTGAAACTGGCAATAAACGATAAATTGACATGCAAGTTAAAAGTTAGGAATATGGAGGAAAATTATTTTGATATCTGGGAGAAATTTATTGAAAGAGGATCAATAAAGAAGGATGGAAAGTTATCTACACAAGAGGAAATGAAATTTTGGACAGAAAATATTTTTTAAAGTGGCTCAGGGAGAAGGGAGCACAGAGGTGAAGGATAGAAATACTTACATAAGAGCAAAATTTACACTAGATATGAGATTAATGAGCGGGGGGAGGATTAAGTGTCTTGGATATTGTATGTTTACTGTAATATAAATTGCTTTATTTTACAAAAAATATATTAAAATAAAAATAGGTTAGTATTTATCCATGGTGAAGGCCCATCTCAGTGTGCCATTGCCAAGGCCACAAGAGCTGGGAGTATGGATATTTTAGTACCAAGGTTGTGTTAAGAGTTCATAAGCAACAAGTAGTAAGTGATGCAAGGATCAAGGCAGCAGGGAGTGAGAGCCAAACCACCTGGCTAACAAAGGCAAAAGGCTTCCACATCTGTGAGTATCTACATTCATCTTCATTGCGACAGGTTAAAGAGAGAAGCTTTTCATTTACAGGAGCTGTATACAAATAAAATCATTGAACATTGAAAACTCTCATTCTTTGTCATGCTCTTCTAGGTTGATGGAAACACTTTTCAGGGCACGGTTTGGCCTATAGATGAAACCAGTGCCAGCATCTCCGCATTCTCCAAGCTGTTCAAGTGAAGACACACAAGCGCCGTGTTCTTTCAACACGTCTGGAAACTTGGATGACTTTTCATTTATGCGGCGAGAGCGTCTTACAGGAGTTAGAAATTTCAGGTCCTTGACAGCAGAATCCTTGGCTTCAAACTGTAGTTTTTTCTTTGTACTTGGGGACAGAAAATGAAGAGACCATTTATATAAAGTAGATGCGGAATTAATTTTGCATTAATAACAACTTCAAATAACTGCTGAAAAAACATCCTCCCAACAGATAACTATATGAAATATGTGAGATAACCTCAGGAAACATAAAATCCAATTTATCAAGAAAATATTAGCACAGCTAATATGGTAGATTTTTGTAGGGGTAAATAGCAAACACAAATCCTAATAATGTGATCCTAGATCTGACTACGCAAGTTAATTCCTGCTGAGTTGAATATAGGGCAGGGGTCCTCAAACTAAGGCCTGGGGGCCGGATGCGGCCCTCCAAGGTCATTTACCCGACCCTCACTCAGGGTCAACCTAAGTCTGAAACGATTTGAAAGCACACAACAATAACAACAATCCTATCTCATCAGCCAAAAGTAGGTCCACACTTCCCATTGAAATACTAATAATGTTATATTTGTTGAAATTGTTCTTCATTTTAATCATTGTATTGTTTTAAAGTGTTTTTTGCACTACGAATAAGATATGTGCAGTGTGCATAGGAATTCATTCATGTTTTGTTCAAACTATAATCCAGCCCCCTGACAGTTTGAGGGACTGTGACCTGGCCCTGTTTAAAAAGTTTGAGGACCCCTGGTATAGGGCTTGCCATATATACTCGAGTGTAAGCAGAGTTTTTCAGCTCTTCTTTTAGGCTGAGAAAGCCTATGCTCGAGTCAAAATTATTTAAATTATTTATATTTATGATTTCAAATTTATTTATGAAATGTAAATTATTGTTACATTTATTATTTTACTCTATTTTACTAACATTACTATTTTATTACATTTTACTCTATTACTATTATGTTTATTATTTTGCTCTATTATTGTTACTGCATGTATTATTTTACTCTATTATTAATTGAAGAATGCGTAAGCACATTTACATTGAAGAAGGTTAGAATGGTTGAATCAGAGTTGGACAGTCTTATCTTAAATTACAGTTTTATGTAAATATTCAAAAATATTTAACCTACCGATGCCTCAATTAATGTGTTTGTATTGGTATCTATTTTTATTTTGAAATTTACCAGTAGCTGCTGCATTTCCTACCCTCGGCTTATACTCGAGTCAATGTTTTCCCAGTTTTTTGTGGTAAAATTAGGTGCCTCAGCTTATACTCGGTATATGGGTGTTCTATATAGTCACCCCTGCTCCGTGAAAGTGTATATTTAAAGAAATCAATGCTCACCTTTCCAAAAGAGGAGTAGTTGTCAAATTATATTTAATTAAGTAGGAGCCTATTTTGTCATCAGATTTTGACTCCACAATTTCATCTGTGGGGCTTTCATCCTGATCATTGTTCCTTAATAGAGGCTTACTGCTCTCTTCATTTGTCTCTTGTTCAGCCTTCAAACAAGCATCTGTTGTTTTTTGGGAATCGTCTTCACTATGAGACTCCAAATTTTCACTTGCGGGTTCATCTTTGGAAATATTTTCTGATTTGTGTTTATCTAAATTTTCTTCTTTGGCCTCATCATTTTGAGTGATTTGTTCCCTCACCTGTTCTTCTGGGGGGAAAAGAAATATCAAAATTATAAGAGGTGAAGACATTTTCTCAATAAAAATGAAATTCAAGGGTAACATTACACTTTGTAGACCATCTTTCCTTATAGCTATATTATAATCAAAGAACAGCAGAATATTTGGTGTTGACTGTTAAAAAAAATCTCAGTAACTAATGTTGCTATTTACTTCAAAAAAACAACAACAACCATATACACAATAAACTGGGATGGGCAACTGTGTTTGTGCCATCCTGAGCAAATTAGAAATGACGTGGAAGTCATGCATGTTTGTCATTTTTGGCTTTTTTCTTTCAGGATGGGGCTAGGGGAGGGAAATGAAACCACAACATTTCCAGACAAAACAAATTCCTGAAAGACAGCCAACACATCTGGGAAGTCCTGAGGGCTACACTTTTCCAACCCTGCCATAAATGGGCATGATCTATATTTCCAAGCTATAGAGACTGAGATGTCATCAAAATTACAGAAGAATCTCGCTTATCCAACCTTTGCTCATCCAACATTCTGTATCATCCCGCCTGGATCCACAACTGTTTCAATACATTGTAATGTTTTGGTGTTAAATTCGTAAATACAGTAATTACTACACAACATTACAATGTATTGAACTGCTTTTTTCTGCCAATTTGTTGTAAAATATGTTTTGGTGCTTAATTTGTAAAATCATAACGTTGTTTGATGTTTAATAGGCTTTTCCTTAATCCCTCCTTATTATCCAACATTCTGCTGGCCCGTTTATGTTGGCTAAGCGAGAGTCTACTGTACCTTGTTTAATGGGGAGGACTCTAGACTTCCCAGGAAAGACTTTAAGAATGAACTGACAATACCTTCACAATAAATTGTAAAGGTATTTTCCACTTTTCTAACAATTAGGGTGGCTATTTGTTATATGCCAAGCTTTCCAAAATTACCGGTTTGCAACATTATTTTTGACTATTAGAAGTAGAAAAAACAAGACAAAAATGCACAAAATGTTGACTCAAAATGGAGTAGTCCAATGAAGGAGCTTCACCAACGTGGTGTATTTCTCTGCTGGTTTCACTTCTACAGCAGCCAATATGCAAACTGAACAGGATGGCAAGAGCTGTCTACAACTATAGTAGCTACTGATGGGTGATCTCTCAGCTCCCCCTGCCACCAGCCACTACAGCATAGGCGTTCGAATAATTAGTGCAATGATTGGTTAATGAACACTGGAATGGAACAATGGATGACGAATCTGGAACATGTTTTTGATGACGAGACGACAGTGAATGGGTATTGTAGTAACTGTTTATTAATTGTGTAATGTGTTAGGTTGTTAACTGTTTTTATACTGTAGCACTGAATTTTTGCTGTTCGTATTTGTTGTGAACCACTGTGAGTCGCCTTCGGGCTGAGAAAAGCGGTATATAAGTAAGGTAAATAAATAAATACTGTACAATTTCCAGAGATAGTGAGGAGAAACATTCCTTGTTCTCCTTTATGGGAACCACAAACAAAGAAATACACTTCTAGTTGGTAGCTGCCACAGGATGCTAGACACTGATTATAGTCACAAGCTATAGCTCCTTTTTGATGTCTTTTCCTTGCATTTTCTGATCTGCATATAGAAGACAGGATCTTCAGCTTTTGGAGTTGTTTATCCACAGTGAATGAGATTTCTTTTTATGTGCCTTGAGGGAGTATGCAAGTATCACTTTGAAAAGGGCGCACATGTGGCCCTCCTTTCACTGCTAAGAGAAGCGTTTTGCCCTCAAGGTATGCAGAATCTCACAGTAAAATGAATACCTGCCTAATTATGGTTCAGTGACACCAGCATCTTCCAATCCAACAGAAATGATGAAATGCTTGGATTGGAAGCCCTATGAGGAATAGCCGAGGGAGTTGGGTATGTTTGGCTTGGAGAAAAGGAAAGCTGAGAGGGAACATAATCGTCATGTCTAAATATTTAAAAGGTTGTCACATTGAGGCCAATGACTTTCGAGTTGTTCCTCCTTTGCAAGCCCTCCTTACCTGTTTGTGCCTCAGAAGGATATCAAATAGAGTGGAAAGTTATGAGAAGAGGATACTTACATTAACCCAGGTTGAATAGAAATAGAACTTATAACACAATGCTTATAATACACTAAGATTTTGATTTTTTTTTCTTCCATTACTAAAGTGTCACTAGGGCCCCATCTACAATGAACGTTTAATGCAGATCAAAGGTAGTTTCAAACTGTGGCAGCCAGACAACAAACTACCAGAAAAATGCATGAAAGAAGGTCCTTAATGTGTATCAGTGCATCAGTTTGTGTCATCACCACCCAGGCCTCAAACCGGTTCCAGGATTTCATCTGCAATTATTTGCACACTGAAACCACTTTTTTCAATAACACATTAAACAGTCAGTGTGGATCGGGCCCATGACAGATACACCTTTAGCCACAGATATACACATGCTTTTATAATACCACTTGTGCCGGCTTGCACAAACACACACATTTAGACATACACCAAAACTGGGATAAATAATTAAAATATTCTAAGCCTTGATGACAAAGGACAACAGTAAAAGCTCTGCAAGAAGCACTTGCCAATTTATTTGAGGTGTCTAACTTAAGGTGGATTTTTAATTCTTACCATCACATTTCTTTATATCAGTTTTAACCTTCATAACTTCAGCTAACACACGGCGTAGCTCTTCAGTTGGCTGGAAGAAATATATTTTGGTTAGTATCCAATTAGATTAGCTGTAAACTTGCCCTTGGCAAATGCGAGTTTCACTTTTGAGGATTTGATTAATATGTTAATATATTCTCTATACTAATCTCTGGATTCTACAACATGATTCCATCATCAGTTTCCACCATAGAGTTGCACTAGAGAGCTTCATAAACATTTCCACTCGTGAACACTTTCTGCCTGAGAAATCTGTATATGATCCCAGACAGAGAAGTATATAAAACAGGTATAAAATCAAACATTTACTGATAATAAATCAGTGTTTGCAAAGCTTCCTAAAAAGGCTGATTTTCTTCTTTGTAAAGTACAGCTAAAGTATTTTCTGCAGAATCCATTGCATGTTGTTAACAAATTTGTGTACATGTGTGGTATTCCCAAACCTTTTATTGTTGCCAAAGTTTTTGTGACCTCACATTGAGCTTAGAGAATCTCATTTGTGGTCAGGATCCATAGTTTAAGAAACAGTGCAATACAGGACTTAGAGATTCCTAGAGAAAATATTCTCCATAGGTTTTTGTTTTTGCAAGGGTCTTGTGCTCCGAACTCCAATGAATATGGAAGGTTAACCATAATTAGCCAGTGTATTGATCAGAGCACTGGACTAGGACCTGGAAAACTCAAATTCGTATCTCCATTTAATTATGAAACTCACTGGGTGACTCTAAAACAGTCACCATCCCACAAGGTTATTACAAGGATTAGGGTTGGGGATATGAACTATGTATACATCACTATGAGCTGCTTGGGTAAAAGGTGATAATAAAAATACTCTTCGTATTCCCTTGTCAAAGCAAAATACATTAGAAGCCATGCCACATCTAGTAGTCCCTACCTGTGCTCCTGCCAGAATTGCATTTTCATAAATGCAAAGGACCTTTTCAATAGAGCGAAATTGTTCAAGACGCATCTGACACACCCAATACTTTGCAAGCCTTTTTGCATTTGGAATAGTCAGTATGAGCGTTTCCAAAGTCTGATGCACTGTTTCAGGAGAACCCTGAGAAGAGATATAAAAGAAATACAACATAAGACGCCCAACTGTGCAAAAGTTGATATTTGACACGAATTATTGACATACATGCTAGTCTACCACAGTGAACACAAAGTTTGTGTTGGATGAGAAATTGGACTTACTCCTGGGATGGCAGGAGAAGCAATCCACAATTGATTTTAGCCTCTATGTGTCATCCAAACTAGCAAGAATTAACATTGTTTTTCAGTTGAGGTGTTAAGCTCCTTTCCTACAATAGCTTTATTATCAAGCATTAACCAATTAAACTAAACTCAGATACATTCTCAGAGCCATTTTTACTTAGTATTATATTGTTTTAGTTGTTCTTCCCAAGGAGAACATGAATTGCTCCTCCTGCTATCATGATTAAGCCCAATTTCTCACTCTCAGGATGGCATTAAGAAGCAATCCACGATTGGGACTTACCCAAACCCTCCTTCTGGGTGGGAAGTATCACTTTGATACTATAGATTGCACAATCCTTCCAAGCTAATGTTTTGATCTATAGTTGTCCAACTTACGTTGAAGTCCTCTCGTTAATCCACCAAAGAGAAACATGCATTCTTTATTATTTGTGCCCATTTAAATTTTTTAAATCCCTCTCTCTAGAGCAGCGGTCGGGAACCTATGGCTCTCCAGGTGTGGTGGACTTCAACTCCCACAATGCCTTGAGGCTCGGCACTAGCGGGCGGAGCCGAAGCGGYGAGGAGGCGYGTTGCCCGCAGGGGTTTCBGCCCGCTCTGTCCCTCCGAGGCCAGCCTTTGCTGCCCGTCCTCCATGAAAAAGASCCMRKSCARCMYRKGYTGSMYKGGSTCTTTTTCATGGAGGACGGGCAGCAAAGGCTGGCCTCGGAGGGACAGAGCGGGCRGAAACCCCTGCGGGCAACGCGCCTCCTCGCCGCTTCGGCTCCGCCCGCTAGTGCCGAGCCTCAAGGCATTGTGGGAGTTGAAGTCCACCACACCTGGAGAGCCAAAGGTTCCCGACCGCTGCTCTAGAGGATAGGAACCTTTTCCTTAAGTCCTCTTTACCCTCTGAGACATGTGGGCTGCCAATCATCTTAGACAGATATAACATTAATCATAACCCACAACTCACCATCTCAATTAAGAGCAAACATTCTGCAAGTGTCTTATTGGCTTTGTCAGTGATAAGTCCTTGCTCATCTTCCTCAGCTATGGTGGCCCAAAAGGACTTAGTTGGCTCTTGTACAATTTGCTCAGCTGTTTCTGTTTTAGGCTGAGTATCTGCAGATATTGGAGCAGATGGCTTTTTGATCCCTTTCTGCACCTGCCACTCAGCCAGCTGAGATCTGAAAAGGATTATATTAATATAGTTAGCAACACTTTCCATTGCTCCTCAACAGCAAGATAGCATGTGACAGAGACCACATCAACAGTGCATAAAAGCACAATCATGGGTTAAGAGTAAGCAGATACTCTCAAAAACCAACACACTTTGTCTCCCTTTTCAGCTCGTTTCAACTGCAAAAATTAATTATGGTGTTTGCCTCCTTCATTAAGAATTGGAAATAGAAATAAAGCTAGGGAATTCATTTCACAATACAGGCAGTCTCTGAGTTACAGACATTCAACTTCCATGAGACTGCTAGTTACAAATGGGGGTGAGGGAATAGGAAGCGAGAGGAAATTAACTCCTAGTAAGGGAAATTCACTCCTGAAAAAGTTATCATGGGGAAAATAGTGGATTCATTAAAAATGACTCTGGAATTGGAGAGCAGGCGCAAAAGAAACAGCTTGGAAAGCTGTCTCAATAAAGGCATATAGATAAATATTGGTTTTATGTGAATAGATAAATGGAACAGACCTGGATTACGTTTTGGGTTGTATGATTTTAATTGATGTTTTTAATAAGTTACATTTTAATTGTAACTGTATTGATACATGTCTGGCATTGAATTGCTGTCTGTTGTAAGGCTGCCTTGAGTCCCTCCAGGTTGAAAAGGCGGGATAGAAATACAGTAAATAAATAAATAATAAATACTCAACTCTCATTAGTCTCAGGACACAAACACCCTGGAGCAAATGCTGATATTTTAGGTTAAGCAATTCATACGTTGCTTATTTAGCTCAAGGCAGTACAGGCAAGGGGGGGGGGGTGCTGCATGTGGCAATTAGGCCCTAATATATGTCTGATCACCACTGGACCAATGGGCATCTTTTTGAAGCAAAGTTATTTTGCTTTGTCATACAGTCATAGTATTAAAAGCCCACCAAACTGCTCTTAACCCAACTAGCTATAGAGCACTTTTATTTACCAGCTTTCAACCTTCTTGCTATTTAGCCTTTTCACCTCTAAAGAGCTGAAATGTACTCTGCCTACAATCAAATAGTCAATTTCATTATTTAACGTTTATGAGTTCACATGCATACCAGACAAACGACAAAATAGGTTACCCACATTTTTAATATTTTCATTACCTTCTCACGTGTGAAGATGTTGCCGGAAGTGTTTTCCTTTTGTCAAATGATTCTGAGATTGCCACAGACCTACGAGCCTGAGAAGCAGGTCCTGCTAAATTTCCTGTTACAGTTTTAGGTACAGGAGGTTTTTTTGTTGCATGCACATAATTATTAGCACTGGCTGGAACAGACTTTAACACTGGCTTCCAGTTCCTGGCAAAGTTTATTTGGGCTCCTCCTTTATGCGCTGATGAACTTCTGGCAGGCTTATTCTCAGGATTCAGGATGGGCTTGGGCTGGCTAAGAGATACTTTCACAGGAGGCCTAGTTTGAACTGAGGTTATAGCCCCAGCCTTAGAAGTGCTAACTGTGCTGGTGATTTGAGTGTCCTTAGCACATTTACTATTGTCTGTGGCTCCCGTCTTCAAAACTGACTTAGGGGGAGCAGCCAAGGAATTCCTGCTCTCCACATTCCTTGGGACATTTCTGAAGGAGTTGATCTTAGATGATATTATCTTACCCCGATACGAGCCAAGCACACGCTTCTCAGAGAGGCATGCACCAGGGTTGGGTGTAGTTGTTTTTAGCTGTGTTTCCTTTGCATTTCTTTTAAGCAAGAATGCCTGACTGAGTGAGGCACCCTTGATTTTATTTTCGGCAAAGTCAGAAGCTGCTGTAGTGTCGAATGCAGATTTAGAATTTGAAGCCATATTAATTTGCTTCAGTACATTGGGAGATTTTAATCCCTTTGGAGAAGCCATATTTTCTCCCAGAATGATTGTTGATCCAGGAGCATTTTCTTTATCTTCCTGAAAATTAAGTAAAACACAAGATAATATTTTACCCATAGGTTTTCCAACACAATGTCATATATAGCTTACTGTACTAAATATAATATTGCTATAAGCATTTCTCAAATATCATAAATACAAAGAGAATAATAATAATAATGATAATGATGATAATAATAATAGTATAAAATTGTATTTGTATTCCGCCCTATCTCCCCAAGGAGACTCAGGGCAGATTCCAACATAACAGCAAACATTCAATGCCTTTGTACAACAAATACTGACATAAAACCCCACTGAAATCCCGCATATGAAAATAACATTAAAACCTAACATCAAATTAAACCTAACATCAGTAAATTAAACTACACGTAGTCAAACAAAATTATATAATAACATAAATTCTAAACAAACATCCACACTAATTTACAACAGCCAACTAGAGTTCACAAAACCTCGTGGGTTGGTTGTGTATTCAAACAACGGTCGTTGGGCTGGCATTTACTAGAAGTGCCCAAATACAAAATAGTTCTCAATCAGGGCCCAGTAGTAATCTCTCGCTATCTAATCCTCCTCAAGGAGAGGAGGAAAGGGACCAGCTTTATTTCCTTAGAGGAGTTCCAGAGGTGAGGGCAATCACTGAGAAGGCCCTTTTTCTTTTGTTCCCACCAGCTGTACTTGAGATGGGGGTGGGACCCAGGGCAGGGCATTATTATATTATAGAATGCATTATTCATCATTTCCCTTGTAAAACATTTGTAAAACATTTATTGAAGATTACTATATTATAAATGCAGGATATAAATGGAAGGAAACTAGAAAAACTAGATAAGTGTGATAATTGATTCACTTTTTATCTATTCTCCTGCATTTCCCTCCATACTTCTTTCATGTTTAGGATATGTAAGGGCCTGGAAAATCCAGTTTTTCCAAGGTCTGGTGTTGTTTTCTTTGATAAATATCTTATGCAACATTTTATTTTCATTTCCAAATAAAGAATCAAAACACTAACACTAGATGCATCACAACCTAAATGATCTCTTTCGTGCACTAGCACCTGATCTTTCAGAGAAACTTTCAAATGCCACAGAACAAAAATGTCATTAGATATGTCAATGTGAAAAAAAATGATCCATAGTTGGAAACACCTCAATATAATAAATAAATATATGGCTAGTTTTCCATTAAACATTTAGTATTTTTCTGGCCATAAAGATTCCCTCATTTCAAAAATTTCATAATAGTCTCAATGTACAGAATGAGAAAACTAAGACCTTGGAACGATTGGATATGGGCAACAGAAATCATAGTGGTTTTCTTCAAAATATTTTAAAACCTCTTTTTTTCTTGGCTTTTTATCTGGAAGCAACAAGGTTCTTTGCCTTTAGGGAATAATCAGGATGTAATATATGTAATCCATTTTGATCTCAAAATGCAAGTGGATGAATAGTAACAATACACATGTTAGTACTTACCATTTTCACTTTAGAAATAAATTTATTTGATGCAGAGTTTAATCTGGGCAGCTGTTGAGAAAATGAAAAACACAGAAAAGCTAAGTGTTGGGTATATTCGCACATCACTGTATTTATATGTAATAATGCACCTCATTTTTGGCAAAATACTTTCGAAACAATTCCGAATGAAAAAAATGAAAGAGAACACAATGAGCAATACAGAAGACAGTGAGGTGATATGGGAAGAATTCTGATAATATATATTTGTCAAAGAAAAGGGAATAAAACTAAATCAACCTACAGTAGAATTTTGGAGAAAAGGTCAATATAAGACTAATTAATATTAATGAATATATGTCCTTTAGGGTGGTGGGTGCACATAGATTACATGTATTAAAATATGTGTTTATTTGTTTAACGGATTTATTGTATGTTTTTGTGTTAATGTTAGTTGTGTGTGATTTGTATAATTTTATTATTTAAAAAATCTAGGCGGGAAGCAACAGAATTGCAATTAAATTTAACTGAAATTTGCTCATTCAAGCACTTCTATAACGGGCACTAACATATAAGCAAATGCCATGGTCTCTATGGATCTACTTTAATCGGTATTAACAGCTTTTGGGACCCTGGGTGCCGCTTTTAGGTAACATTAAGCCACTCAGGAGACCTCTGGTTAGGGACAAAGGTCTGGAAGTAAATATTTAAAATAATCATCACTTGGAACCCTTAATACAAACAAACAAACAAACAACTCCAGCTAGCTCAAAATACAGCAACCAGATTAGTTATGGGAACATCCAGGAGTGAACACCTATCCTAAAGACACTCCATTGGCTGCCAATTAGTGTCTGGGCAAAGTACAAAGTGTTGGACCTGGACCTCACATGGTTTGTGTCCAGGTCGCCTTCTCCTACACTATCCATCCCTTTGGACACTTCTGTCTTCTGGGGTGGGAGGGCATCTGCTCCAACCAGTCAGAACTTGACGGGCAGTCACCACCCAGGGCCCTTCCTCACAATCATATAATCCAGAAAATCAAGGCAGAAAATCCCACAATATCTGCTTTGAACCAGGTTATCTGAGGGGCCTTCTATACAGCTATATAATCCAGAATATCCAGGCAGAAAATCCCACAGTATCTGCTTTGAATTGAGTTATCTGAGTCCACACTGCCATATATTCAAGTTCAAAGCAGATAATGTGGGATTTTATTCAGCTGTGTGGAAGGGGTCCCAGAGGACCTTTCTATCGGCTACCCCAAGGCTGTGGAAGGACCTGCTAGTAGCTAAATCAGCTGTTGGAATTTAAGACAAAAGTTATGACCTTGCGGCAGGTCTACCCAGTCTTTTAAGCATGAATTTTAAACCCATGCCATGTGTTTTGGTCTCTGTTCTATGTGAATGTGTATTTTACAGAAATGCTTTGATCTCTATCATTTATGGAATTGAATTTTAATGTGTTTGTAGAATTTTTATATAGTATGTGTGTGTTTTTAACTGTGCTGTGACCCACCTCCAGCCATGGGGAGAGGCGGGTAAGAAATAAAATCATTATTAAAATAAATCCGAAGGGACCATACATCTGTTGCAGGGCTATAGAGAAGTGGTTCTCAACCTGTGGGTCCCCAGATGTTTTGGCCTTCAACTCCCAGAAATCCTAACAGCTCGTAAACTGGCTGGGATTTCTGGGAGTTGTAGGTCAAAACACCTGGGGACCCACAGGTTGAGAAACACGAGACATTGTGGAATTAATGCAATTCGGCACCATTTAGCTGCCATTGCTCAAGGCTATGGAATCCTGGGAATTTTCCTTTAGTAGTTTGGTGAGGCACCAGCACCCTTTGGCAATGAAGGCTAAATTTATTTATTTATTTCCAGCATTTCTACCCCATCCTTCTCAACCCCTGAAGGGGGACTCAGGACAGCATACATTTGGCACAATTTGATTCCATTAAATATAACAAAGCAATATAACAACAATTAAAAATAATAATTAGAACAGCGAACTTTTTTCGTTGGGAAACAAGTTCCACAGGCAGGGGGCCACAGCCGAGAAGGCCCCGTCTCTCGTCCCCGCCAGACATATTTGCAATGCTGGCAGGAGCGAGAGCAAGGTCTCCCCAGATGATCTTAAACTGCGAGGCAGGACATAGTGGGAGATGCGTTCAGACAAGTAAGCTTGGCCAGAACCGTATATAGCAGTGGTTCTCAACCTGTGGGTCCCCAGGTGTTTTGGCCCACAACTCCCTGAAATCCCTGCCAGTTTACCAGTTGTTAGGATTTCTGGGAGTTGAAGGCCAAAACATCTGGGGACCCACAGGTTGAGAACCACTGGTATAGAGCTTTATATTTATAAATGCCTTGTTGAGCTGCAATTCTCATGATCCTATTTGCACTGAGCCTTGGAATTAATTTTAGATACTGAGGGCCCTTCCACACAGCTTTATAATCCAGAATTGCTTTGAACCGAGTTATCTGAGCCCACACTGTCATATAACCCAGTTCAAAGCAGATGTGGGATTTAATTCATATGTGTGGAAAGGGACTGGATTATCTGTGTGCCCTTCCACACAGCTGTGTAAAATCCACTTTGAACTGGATGATCTGGCAGTGAGGATTCAGATAACCCAGTTCAAAGCAGATCTTGTGTAATCTGGTTATGTGGCTATGTGGAAGGGCCCTTCTGTAGCCCCCCTCGCTGCTCTCCTTATATTAATACATACACACATGTAAATATATATTTACAAGAGAAAGATCTCCTTCTTTCTCCACTCTCACCTGCTTTCTCGACGTCTCAGCTCTTTCCCTCAGGACACTGCTCAACCGCCACCAAGTCCTTTCGTCGCTCGCTCCGTTTGAATTTAATCTTGCCGCCCGCACGCCTCCCATTGGCTGGAAGGGGCGAGGCCTCGAGGCTTGAAATCAACCAATCAGAGCGAAGTCCATAGAGGCATTACTAACCAAAGGCAAAGGCAGAGAAAAAGCACCATAGAGGACAATCACAGTCTATTGATTTCCGGTTCTCATGCGGGGTTGTGGGATTTTTTTTCATCTGCTCCTCGAAGCCGTAAAGCAACAGGTTGCCCCCTCCCCCAGTGATTATTTGAAAACTGAGGGTCCTTCCGGGCCCCTTCCACACAGCTGAATAAAACCCCACATTTTCTGCCTTGAACAGGAATATATGGCAGTGTGAACTCAGATAACCCAGATCAAAGCAGCTACTGTGGGATTTTCTGCCTTGATATTCTGGGTTATGTGGCTGTGTGGAAGGGCCCCTAGACAGGCCCTATAACCCAGGATGTGATCCCAGGTTTTCTACTTTAAACTGGATTGTATGAGCCCACACTGACAGATAATCCGGAATAAACAGAAAACCTGGGGTCGGATTCTGGGATATAGAGCCTGTCTGGAAGAACACCATTATTTATTTACTTATTTATTTATTTACGACATTTATATGCCGCCCTTTTCACCCCGAAGGGGACTCAGAGTGGCTTACAAGTAAAATGTAAATACAGTATATTATTGTATAAGACCTCACTACCTCTGAGGATGCTTGCCATAGATGCAGGCAAAACATCAGGCGAGAATGCCTCTAGAACATGGCCATATAACCCGAAAAAACCTACAACAACCCAATATATTATATTATTATCATAGCACAATATTAATATTATATATTACAATATTGTACTATAACATTATACTGTAATATTATTAGTAATATTACATATAATATAAAATATATCATTATAATATCATATTAGTAGTAGTAGTAGTATTATATTGTATCACATTATAATATTATCATTAGAGCAAATAATATATATAATGATGATGTTTCAATTAGGGCCCTTCCACACAGCTATATAACCCAGAAAATAAAGGCAGGACATCCTTTGAACTGGGTTATCTGAGTCCATACTGCCATATAATCAAGTTCAGTGTGGATTTTATACAGCTGTGTGGAAGGGGCCTTACAGTTGCACATTCCAATGTTGGATAACCATTTTATGTTGGGGTTCAAATGGTCCCTGCTCAGCAATGCATTCATTGCTCACACATCCTTAACATTTCCCTTGTAATGGTTCTTGCATGCGTCTCAACCATTTTAATCTTTATTGCAATTACATGGATTATATAGAAGTGGGCTCAGATGACCCAGTTCAAAGCAGATATTGTACATGATCTGCCTTGATATTCTGGGTTATATGGCCCTGTGGGAGGGCCCTAAATCAGGTCAACCCAGAATTATTAGGTGTTAAGGCTGTATGCATTTTGTGTATAGTCTCCCAAAGGGCCAGGACTTTCCTGAGTTCAGGAAACGCTAAATAAAGTTATTTTCTGCCAAATGAAGAAGATCCACAGCAGGTTGAAGGCAAGCAGAGATTTTATTCACTCTGCAGAATGGATGCTATGTACAGCAATAAGATGCTAAAAGGTACAAGCATAAACACGGGGTCAGAAACAGGCCTTTGTATACAACAGTTTCCCATTCACTAGCATTGCCCCATTCAAAATTCCCTCCCTCCTCCGGATTGGTCCAGAGCCTGAAACCAGTCTTGTCTGTTGGCTCAGGGGCTGGCTCTGCAGGCACACTGATTGGGATTTCCTCCCAGTTGGTTGCCCGAGGTGGCCAATCTCTGGGGGTGGAAAGGATCCTTGATGGTTGCATTCTTTGGGGTGCCTTGAATTGAATTTCTAAAACAATGGATGTGGCAAGGGATTGAAGTTGCCCAAATACAAGAATCTGGCACAATGAGTTTTGATTGTCCAGCCCTAATAATACTAATATATATACTAATATAATAGTATTATACTATATACTAATATAATAGTATATGATATATATACTAATATATACTAATATAATATATTAGTATTATTACATTATTTATTTTAGAGCAATTTTCTGTTTATGTATTCTTTATTCCATTTTATAATTGTTGTAACTTGTTTTGCTCTTTATTTTGATTTACTCAATGGATTTTATTCTTATCTCATTCCTCTCAAAGTGCAGCGCCTGACGTCACCCTGGGTCAGTAGTTAGGTAGCCTCTAACTGCGGTTAGGTAGCCTCTAACTGCGGCTTTCCACAGTTTACGCCTCCAACTCCCAGAAGCCTTTGCCAGCTTGTTCAACGGGCAGGAATTCTGGGAGTTGGAGGCCCAAAGAACTGGAGGGCCGCAATTGGCGGGTGTCGTTGCACTGAGGGCGATGGATACGCATGGCTTCAAGCCAGTCGCGAGACCAAGGATTCCAAAATGGCGGCGCCCTGATGAGTTCGGCTGAAAGGAGGGCGGCGCTGGCGTCGGAGGCGGGCCCCTCTCTCTCGGCTTCCCTGACCAGGAAGGGGAAGGAAGGGAGGGAGAGCACGGTCCTGGGGCTGCTGCTGTGGCCATGGACCGCTTCGCGTGGGCCTCGGGCCTCCTGGATATCCACGAGAACCTGGTCACGCAGCAGCGCGGGGTCCGCCTCTACGACGGCGAGGAGAAGGTCAGCGGAGGCGGAAGAAGGGAGTTCTCCTCAGTGGATGCGCTCTGTGTGGAATGACTGCGGTTTGACACCGCTTTGACTGCCGTGGCTCAATGCTAGGGAGTCCTGGGAGTTGTAGTTCGGCAAGGCCTTGAGCCGCCTCTGCCCAAGAGGGCGGGGGCCTCACCAAACTTCCACTCCCGTGTTTCCATAGCAGTTGAAGCAGTGTCAAAGTGCTTTCATTCTACTACCCAGTGTAGATGTAGCCTTTACAGTAGGCATGGGTCAACTTCGGCCCTCCAGGTGTTTTGGACTTCAACTCCCACCATTCCTAACATCCCACCGGCTGCTAGGAATTGTGGGAATTGAAGTCCAAAACACCTGGAGGGTCGAAGTTGGCCCATGCCTGCTTTAAAGTGATGCCGAACTCTTCCTGTTTTTTGCTTCTGCTTTGGAAGTTTTGTTTTTGGGTGCTTTTCATCGAAGTTGTTTTAATGTTCTGTCCTTGTGATGGATTGAACGTGACTTATGTGAAATTTCAGAAGCTGAAGTAGTTCAAAATATTGTCTACTTCGGTGGCAGGGATCCCCATCCCTTTGCTCTCTAATAGGTCAGTGAACACAAAGTTTGCTACATGGATTTTTTTTTTGTCGTGTCAGGAGCGACTTGAGAAACTGCAAGAAGCAACTTGCTACATGGATAAAACTATTAAAATACTGTGTGTTAAAGAACAACCACTGTCACAACAACAATGAAATAGAGCTGTTAGGAGCAGACTTTTTTATCGTGTCAGAGGCAAATTGGAGTTGCTTCTGCTGTGAGAGAATTGACCGTCTGCAAGGACGTTGCGCAGGGGACGCCCAGATGTTTTATCATTCGGTGGGAGGCATCTGTTCCCAGCTTAAGCATAGGAAGCTTGAGCTGACAAGCAGTAGCTCACCCTGCTCCCTGGATTCGAACCACCAACCTTCAAGTCAGCAGTTCAACTGGCACAAGGGTTTAACCCAGGGATCCTCACAGATTTCACGGATCCTCAGTCTCTCTCTCTGGAACTTATTTCTCATTTTTCATGTTCTTTTTTCCATCAAAAGAAGCTTGTGTCTCTATGATTTCAGAACCCTCAAAAACAGTAGCCACATTCCCACAGAACAGTAAAGCATTGTTCTAGATCAGGAGTCCCCAAACTAAGGCCTGGGGGCCGGATAGAACCCTCCAAGGTCATTTACCTGGCCCTTGTTTAGGGTCAACTGAAGTCTGAAACGAACTGAAAGCACACAACAACAATCCTATCTCATCAGCCAAAAGCAGGCCCACACTTCCCATTGAAATACTAATAAGTTTATATTTGTTAAAAATTGTTCTTCATTTTAATTATTGTATTGTTTTAAAATGTTTTTTGCACTACAAATTAGATATATGCAGTGCACATAGGAATTCATTCATATTTTTTTCAAATTATAATCCGGCCCTCCAACAGTTTGAGGGACTGTGACCTGGCCCTCTGTTTAAAAAGTTTGAGGACCCCTGGTTTAACCCATTGTGTCACCGCGACTCCTGTTAGTAGCAGACAGCCCCATGGCTTGCTCTCCTGCTCCTTTTCACAATTCTTCTTCTTTCTAAGCTATTTTCCCAATGGAGTTAAGATTGTGACTTTCGTTTCCATGGGGCTTTGTTTTGGGCATCCTCAGGTCTCCGGTTGGCAGCATTGGTTCTCTTCTCATGACATGGCCACACCCTGTAGTCTTGCTTCCTACTTTTTCTTGCTGATTGCTTTTATTCCTAGTCTTTGACGGATGTCATCATTTGGCACATGGTCAAGAAGTGTCAAGCCAAGTGTCCATCTCAGCATTTTCATTTCCATTGTTTTAAGGGCTTCTTCATATTTCTTTGTTGCTGGCCATCACTCCGCCCTGTAGAGGGTTTCTGGGCGAACAACTGTCTGTGGTGTAGAGCTTAGCCTTGAGTTGTTCAGGTATTTCTAAATCACACAGAATGCCAGTAGTTTGCCACCGTTTTGACCAGGCTGCATTTATTCATGACCATTGTTCTAGCATTATGTCGCCATCTGTGGAGACCAGTGACCCTAGGTATTTAAATTGGGTGGCCCTTTTTAGTGCTTATCCATTAAATTGAATTTTTTTCCAGTGTGGAGGCCACATTCCACTCCTTTCCACAATTGGTGTTACCTTATTAAAGAAATCTTAAGAGTTCACCTACTCTGTCAAATTAATGCAATTTGATGCCACTTTCACTACCATGGCTCCATCCTATGAAATAATGGGGTCTGTAGTTTGGTGAGTCACCAGCACTATTTGGATGAGAAGAATGAAGACCTTGTAAAACTATTCATTCCATTATTTCATAGCACTGGGCCAAAGCAGTTAAAGTAGTGTCAAACTGGTTTAATTCTGCAATGGAGATGCATTCCCAATAACTGGATGAGAATTTTTCCAAATGAACTTTCATCATGCCGCATTCACAGAACTTTTGTGGATGGGTTGAGGAACCAGTCGTCATCCTTTTATAACTTTTTGCTTTTCTGTGAATTCTGCTACCTGGATAAAAAAAGTGTCCAAATAAGTGTCCAAAAATGCATAATTTATAAATACAGCATGATGTATGGAAATTCAGAGACATGCTATATTGTATACATGGGAACTTATTCTCTTAAAAATATTTCTTTATCTCTCTAGCTGAAGTTTGATACAGGGATATTGCTTCTGAGTACACACAGATTAATCTGGAGAGATCAGAAGAATCATGTAAGTGTGATTTCTGTTTTGTCCATATATCAATTTCCATATAATTATGTGACAGAATAATAGAGTTAGTTTACCTTTGGTTGCAGTGTGAGCAAAATCAGCCACTAGACACACTTTTATAGCACTTTTCAGTTTACTAAATTCCCAAGTCCATTTGCAAGATAATTAGGGATAATTAATTTATTATTTTTTATTTATTTTAGGTGTTCTTTGCATGCCCTCTATAGTTCCCAGGGTAGTGGTTAGTTGCCAACAGCTACCCTGGAAACTAATTCTAACTTCAGTTTCTAGCTTCCAGTATCTAAGGACTCCAAAGAAATTGCAACTCATTTCTTTTCCAGTATAACACTGAAAATAAGTAATAGCTAAACACATAAACAAGTTTATAGGATGACAATTTTGTAGAAGGCCAATATTTTAAAACTAGCCAATCAAATCCCATTAAATGTTTGGGTATTTTTTAAAATCCCTAATGTCCCCTACCTCCAGAATTGTGTTGTGACTGTATCACAGCCCCCAACTTTGGGAGGCAAGGGTGCTGGTACAAGCTTACAAATAATCAAAGCTGTGAGTGTGAAACCATTAAAAGTGGAGAGACAACTGTACATGCAATCCCCAAGTTACAAACATCCGACTTACAAACAACTCATAATTAAGAAGAGGGGTGAGAAAACAGGAAGTGAGAGAAACCTACCCCTCGGAAGGGAAATTCACTCCTGGAAGAGTTATTATTATGGGGAAAATGGGTCTCCACTGAAGCGTTTGCACCAATCCTTGTTTTCATAACAAGCCAATTTTTTTTCAAAATGCAATTATCACAGAAAGTGAGGTGAAATCTTCTGAACAAGGGTACAGTTAGCAAAACAAACACCACATGGGTGCTCACCCTGCCCTATGCTATCCAAAGCTAATAGATGTAGATATTTGGCTGGAGTTATACTTAAAAATGTACCTGTTCCAACTTACATACAAATTCAACTTAAGAACAAACCTACAGAACCTATCTTGTTTGTTACTTGGGGACTGCTTGTATATATAATTCATTTAAAAATAGGAGATATGTTAAAAGAAATCTGGATTAGAATGTAAAGATCTAAATGCATATCCCCCCCCCCCTTATAGAATGGAATCAAACTGCTGTGCAACTGCTATGAAATATAACAAATACAGTAGCAGTGTAAATATAAAAAGAAATGAATTGAAATCCTTAAGCCATAAATATAAATAGAACCCTGAAATGAATCTTCCTACCACTCTAAAAGGTGATACTAAATGTGTGCTGAAGGGGGCACTGAAGTGCAGCTCTAGTTGCTTTGTCAAATGCGCAATTTGACAAGGAGCAGAATTAATGTTTTAACTTTCTCCTATTCTGGCTGTTCCTTGTAGTTTTGGATGTTGCCAAGGTGCTGATCTTGTCTGTTTGCTGAGGTCTAGATTACTCAGTTCTCCCCAACCTAAGTTTAGGAAAGGTATTTTGGGGACAACAAATGTCAGAATGCCCCAGCCACCATGACCAGTCATGTTATAGCCTCCAAAAGATAGATTTCTTAAGTACTTTTGGTGATCTGATGTCCTATATTCCACTTCTCAGCTCAGTTCTGTGGCTGTGAGAAAAAGCATTGATTGTTGACTATTGAACACGGAGGCCCCTTCTACACTGCCATATAATGCAGATTAACTGGATTATATGAGTCTACACTGTCATATAATCCAGTTGAAAGCAGATAATCTGAATTTTTTATTGTAGTGTAGAAGGGCCTATTGAGAACAGGCCCTAAATTGATCTGTGATTACACAACCTTGAACTGAGCCATGGACTGGAGAAGAATACAGGTCCCAAATTGTAATAGACTCCTTTCATTTACTTTAAGCTTTTTCAGTATGTCTACTTTGCAAAGTTTGTGTTTCAGTGTGTCAACATACAGAAAAAAATGTTAAACTTTCTGCCATTTTATCTTTTATATTTTTTTAAAAAAACTGACTGATAAACAGCAGTTAAACATGCTACTTTCCATATTGTTACAATATAATACTTCTCCTTGTCCTCCAAAGCATTAGTAATCTGATACATTTCCTAATTGGGCATACACTGAGTACAAAAGCAATCACTCATAACTGACAGTAGGAAATACATGTTGAAATGCTGTTTGATCTTGGATTATTTATTGCTCCTTTGTTGTCTTCGTTGTTTAATGTGAACATACTAGGCCTGGGTAACAACGGAAAATGTTGTTTCTAAAATCGATTTGTATTTGGGGGTTTTTTTTTGTTTCGATATTTAAAATAATTACAAAATTTTCCTTTTAAAAAGTTCGATATTTACGAAATTTCGTAGATGGTAAAAAATTAACGAATCGATTTCCGAAACAATAACGAATCGATTCGTTAATGGCGGACGCGACCGCGAAATACGCTAAAAAACCTCCAAAACCTTCTGAAGCTTCCCTCTCCCTCTGTTGTTGACTGTTGGTGTGATATTATAATTTTTTTCACTAATTAAACCATAAAACTGGCCCAGACATGCGGAAATAATAACGAAACGACCTCAAAACAATAACGAAACGAATACAATATCGAAATACGAAGCATTTACAAAACGTTTTTGAAAATTCATTTTTTTTAATAATTGCTCCAGAATGGTTCGTTATCGTTTTGTAATTGAAAAAATTAACGAATTATTAACGAATTACGAATTAACGAAACGAAACCGCCCAGCCCTAGAACATACAATATTTCTGAGTAGACGAGTTCGTGAAATTGTGAGTAGAACAATAGACATGGATTGCCGAAGGCTTTCATGGCTGGAATCACTGAGTTGCTGTGACTTTTCCAGGCTGTATGGCCATGTTCCAGAAGCATTCTCTCCTGATGTTTCACCCACATCTATGGCAGGCATCCTCATAGGTTGTGAGGTCTGTTGGAAACTAGGCAAGTGAGGTTTATATATCTGGAACGTCCAGGGTGGCCACCTTGATTAGCATTTAAGGGCATTTAATTTTGAGTGTTGCTCTTTATTTACTGTTAACACTAAAAATGCCAATGAGTATATTTTATCTGTCAAGCTAAAATATTTAACTATCACATTTTTATGCTAGGAGAATTGCCTTTGTACAAACTGTAGATGCAAGGAATTTCTGCTCCATTTGATGCTTTTTTCTATAAGCATAACTGTACCTAAAATGCAAGGCTCTTATATATGAAGTGCTTCATGGAAGAATTTGTTGCCAAGGCAATATAAGTATTTTACAGTCTATTAAAATAAAGAATTATTAAAAGACATCTTGATTTTGCTTTCTCTTTTTTCCCCCTCTAGGAATGTTGTATGGCTATTCCTCTTTCTCAAATCATTTTCATTGAAGAACAGGCAGCTGGAATAGGAAAAAGGTAGCCATTCTATGACAAAATCCTTTATGTTGGGGATATCAAATACTTCACAAGCATTTAATTACATTACAATCCTATTTAACTGTGTTTCGACCTCTTAAGTTACAAAATGATGAAAGTTACCGTTATATTTCTGTATCAATTCTTGTTGTTCCCTTCTGTATCATCTTGCACATCTAGCTGCTCAGCCCAGGGACCACACCCCAAACTGCTACCCATCTTTGACTTTGTTTCTCTCTAGCTAGCTGGCACAAATGAACGAGTGGATTTAGAAGTCTTCTTGAGGTTTAGAAAGTGGTTTAACTATTTACTATTATCCATCAACAGTTACCCACCAGCTCCAGACAATTTATTTCCTTCCCACTCTACTTCACCCCGAAGGGGACTCAGAGACAACTGTTCAGGGTGCATTCAGCACTTGTGTATACAGTTTTCAAAGTGAAGCAGAGCAAAAGTGGGATGCATAAGATCTTCCGGATATCAATTGATTGAAATTTCCATCAGCTTTAGCCAGCATAACCCATGGAGAGGAATTAGAAGGACCTCTTTTCTTGTTATTTTGTTGAGTTTTCTTACATTTTGTTATGAAGCTTCTGAAGCAAGCCTTTATGCTCAACATGTACACCCTGTTGCTGTTTCTCAGCAAGTGGTATTAGAGAGGCACACTGCCTCCAGTTTTTCCTCTGATCCTTGTAGCCGTTAACAGCTTTTTGAATTTGTCTCATCCTCTTTTAAAGATGGGAGCCATCATCAGATCTTATAACAGCAGATTAAAAAGTTTATGAACTGTTGGAGTATTTTGTGATGTCTTTTATGTATTTCCCACTAGTTATTTTGACACAAAATATTATGAGTAATAGTTATTATTGTTTAAAAATACTTAACAAAATTTATTTGAAAGTTATTGGACATATTCTACCATTTCCTTGGTTAATTATTGGCATATACAGAAAATGAAATACATGAGTTTTTTATTTTAGATACAGATTGTTTAATTGTCTATCTTTTCCTTTCCCAATATCTTCAGTGCCAAAATAGTGGTTCATCTTCACCCAGCACCTTCCAGCAAGGAACCTGGCCCCTTCCAGAGTAGTAAATACTCCTATATCAAACTTTCCTTCAAAGAACATGGCCAGATTGAGGTATGTATGTATGATATTCTGATCAGTGAAATGGTGCTGAAGTAGGTTCTCTAAATTTCCTGAAAAGTACAGCTTGGGGAGATTTTGCCATAATTGGCATGAGCAGTTTGAATAGATGAAAGTTGAACTTATCACCAGTTTTATTTTATTTTTATTTATTCCACCATATATGTTAACAATTATTTCTGTATTAAATATTGATATGTAGTGTATTTTATTTTTAGTGATCAATGTGCTAAATTCAAATAATATAGATATAGATACACACACACATACCTATACAAACAACTATTTCTATCCATAACTATATGGATAGAAATAGTTGTTTGTATTTATAAAATGACTAAATTCAAATTACATTTGATGTTTATTATTATTGCCCTCTTTTTGAAATCATCATAAAGTTCTACAGGAGACTATCAGAAGAAATGACACAACGAAGATGGGAGAGCATGCCTGTTTCTCAAACCATAGAAGTTAACAGAAGTTCACAGGTACTTGTGACATTTTTCATTATTCTTTTTCATTGTTCTTAAACCTCCTGAGGAGTTGAACCTCCTCATCAGTGATTGCTCAAAAGTGCACTACACGATCTATCACTAAGAAAAATTAAGGCATAATAATAAAGGCTGCTTACAATCTGTCCTGTGTGCATTTACTTAGGAGTTCGCCACACTAAACAAACAGAGGGTATTTTAAACTACACATTGTGCTTTTTAGAGTTTTAAAGGTTATTTCAAATATAGTGTGTATTTGCCTTCTTTCTACCAGTAAGTAAAATTAATTACAATCCGCCTTCATCTGTTGAGTCTCCCTCATCCTTCAGGGATTCCTAAAGAAAAATCAGCAAAATGATGCAGCAAAACCATAGTTCAACCTTGCATTTTAATAAACGCGGTGTAAAAGATCTCACAGAAGTTATGTGAGTCAGCCTCAACTTGTTTGTATAGCAGTAATGCTTAAGCACTCTCTTTCTTTCTTTTAGACAGGAAGAATACGAGCTGCAGGGATTGTAGGTATTGAGCGAAAATTAGAAGAAAGAAGAAAAGAGATGGATAAAAACATTTCCGAAGTAAGTTATATTGACATTTCAGAGGCCCCTCTTCATTTTGCAGTCGTTCATGTTTTCCTCTAGCTATAGATCCAGTTCCTTAATTATTTTACTGAACTCTAAACATAATATAATAATACATCTTATATACACGTTTTCAGAAAAAGTGGTGTCTTCTAGCAGCAGAAGTATCGTATGATATGTGCCTGCTCTAATTTGAATGTCCATGCCCCATTTCTCTGTGTTGAATGCTGAGATGGCTTTTGGAAAATTTCCTTAATAAAACCAAGTTTCAGGTGTCAGAAGAGTAAGGTAAAGGTAAAGGTTTTCCCTGGCATTAAGTCCAGTTGTGTCCGACTCTGGGAGGTGGTGCACACCTCCATTTCTAAGTCGAAGAGCCAACGTTGTCCGTAGACGCCTCCAAGGTCATGTGGCCAGCATGACTGCATGGAGCGCCATTAGCTTTCTGCCAGAGTGGTTCCTGTTTACATGTTTTTAAACTGCAGATTCGAACCTGCAACCTTTCGATCAGCAAGTTCAGCAGCTCAGCGCTTTAACCCACTGCGCCACCAGGGGCTCAGTCAGAAGAGTTATCTCTAGTGAATCCTAGACTGAACAGTGAGGCAAGCTACTTAAGTCCTCTCTATTTTTTTCATTTTAGCACAAGACATGCAGTCACTTCTGATTTTGCTTGGGAGGAAGGTTGCATCTCGCTGCTTCCACTTGTTTATATTCAAAAAAATGTCATTTCTGGGAGTTCCCAGCAGTGAAAAAGCCCCTTTAACTCCTTTTTAAAAATCCTGAAATAGAACAGGTTATTTGGAGAATAAGATCCCTCCTACAACAAGAAATAAGTAATGTGTATATTCTCCTTTCCCTTTATTTTGTGATATTTAAACAGGTTTTCTTCTTTATAGCAGGTTTGCAGAACATGTGCCCCTTTTAGATTACATTGACTAACAATTCTTATTGTTCCCTTCACAGCATACCCTAAGCTGTGATTCTGGGCTTTAACTAGGCTTTCCCATCTTCTCTCTCCACAGTAATTTATGGAGAGAGACAGGAAGTTTCCAGAAGCAACAGTTCTCTTCTTTTGTTTGATTTTTGAAAGGCTGAGGGAGGCCCCTGGGACTTGCAGAAGTCACTTTTGGGACACAAGCAGGCCGTGGATTCCTTGATTTCTTCTCCTATGCTAAATTGTGGCCTAGAATTTTGTGCAAGCTATCATATTACTTAATTAGTCAAATATTTCAAAATGTTGCATTAGATTGCAAAAAACATTTTCGCTGAACAGTTAGGTCTCCATGACAGAAGGTCAATGTTTCTTGATTTTCTTGTCGTCGTCATCCCCCAAATAATGTATACAGTGGAATCTCAGAGCACAAGGACACAGCATCGTGGAGGAGGAGGAGAGAAGGAAATATGTGGGCTGCTCTTTCCATCAGTTTGTGCAATTCCGCCCTGTGTTGTTCCCACTCCCTTTATCAGAGGATAAAAGACACCGCATTGTGAATGTTGGACAGAGGAAATATTGAAGCCCCACTCATTATAAATCAATTGAATTCTGAGCTGTTGCCCTGAATTCCAGAATGGGCTTCCTGCACCTGCTGGTTGCTGCTGATAAAAACTGATTCCTTTTGGTCTTTATTTTTCTGAGGAAGTTCCTGTTAGGTGTGTTGCATTCTCCTTTGTACTCAAGCCTGAATCAATTAGAGAGAAAGCATTGTTTACCACAGGGTCTCCGTTTGTTTTTCTCATTTGGATGGAGAGCTTACATGCACGTTATTGATAACACTGTGTAAGATGCGAAATGTCTAATCATTGATAACATAATGAATCTGAAAAATAAACAGAAATGAATGCCATAAATAATCCCAGATTTTGAGGAGGATTAGATGAAGAGAAACTGCTACCAGACTTTTGATTGGATAGTATAAATGCACTTGGGCCTTGTTAGATTGCATTATACCATTTAATAACTTTGGTCGTGCAATCTGTGCACACATTTGTCGACCTTCATGTTGACATATTAATTTGGATGGTTAAGTTTATGATATGATTTTCAATTTATTATGTTTTATTTAAATTATAGTTGTTATACTTAAGTTGCTCTTCCAGTGGAGGTATCTTGGGTTTTTATATTTGTACTTAATGTTATGGAGGCATTTAATGTTTGCCTTTTTGTTCGTTGGAATCCGCCCTGAGTCTCCCAGGTTATTGATTGACACATATATAGATCTGACTTTCCCTTATGGATAGATGTGGTAAACAACAACAAATTAAACAAATAATATCTGATAAAAGAGCATAAAAACTAAATAAATATAACCAGTAAGTAAATGCTTAAAATTCACAACTTTTAAAAAATCTGGGTAGGCCTGCTGGAAGAAACTGGTATTTATTGCTGGTTTAAATGCAGTCAGTGTGGCCAGTTGACAAAGCTCCTCTGGTAGGTCATTCCACAATTTGGTGGCGGGTGAAGAAAATGTCCTCAGAGTAACAGTTGTGAGCCTAGTTCTGGCTGGCAAAAGTATGTGTTTTCCAAAGGACCTGAGAGTATGGAGCAAATTATACGGGGGCAGGGGGAGGATCCCAGAGATAACCACAACCCAAACCATGTAGAACAGTGGTTCTCAACCTGTGGGTCCCCAGAGGTTTTAACCTTCAATTCCCAGAAATTCTAACAGCTGGTAAACTGACTGGGATTTCTGGGAGGATTTGTGGGACCCCACTTCCCAGGCTCCAGTCCCTCATCTTTTGCATCTCTGATGTAGAGTTTTGAAAGACATCAGCCAAGACTTCGTGCTTAGGCAAGAAACAAATTAACATCTGATTGTGTCGGGGGTTGGGGAGGGTTATAATTTGGGAAACAAGGAATCCTTAAGTATAAAGTTTCAAAATCAAACTATTCAGATAAGTTAGGGAAGCAACTCAGTTGCCTGCCAACCCATGAATGAGTATGATTTGTCCCCTTCCTAGGAGATGAAAATATATCCTCTTAGCATGCAAAAATGTACCCCATGAAGCTAAAGAGTATGTTCAACTTATCAAACAGAGGAACCACATACTACAGAGTTGAAACACTGCTTTTAGAACACTGGAAATTTAAATTTCAGATCTTTGGTATTAGGAGGAAAGTAATTGGTAAAAGAATTAGTGCACTGATGCAGTTATTCTAGCCATCTATAAATAGATGTGTGTTACCATGTTACCAACTTTTATTTTATTATTCCAGGCTTTTGAAGATCTCAGCAAACTCATGGACAAGGTAATGTAATTCTTCCATGATGCCTGTTTTCTGAGTTAACATCAGCTTCCCTCTCCATCCCAGAGAATCATTGAGATGACTTAAAACTGCATGTTTGTGGGGCCTGAGGGTCCACTTTCAAGTGGGTAGAAAGTGGCAGTATAGTGGCCCTGGACTTTGATCTGTTTTATCCATAACTGCCATCACCCTCCTTAAAGACTTGTCTTATGATGGGTTTGTATGATGTCTTTAAGAGCTGTATTACGTCTCAACAGGCTAAGGAAATGGTGGAACTGTCCAGATCGATTGCCAACAAGATCAAAGATAAACAAGGCGACATCACTGAAGATGAGGTGGGTTAATGTTTCAACATGCTTGATTTAGATACCCTGTAAAAAACGTGTTGCTTGAACTTAATAGGGTGGATAAATCCCCATAATACTGCCAAATGTTGGGTTAGTGATATGGCATAAAAAGTATTACATTTCAACGTTTTGTCCATATCTGTATGTGCAGCATGCTCTAGGAAGCCTTTGCCAGCTTTTTCTTGTGCATACATTGCTGTGCACTCTACTGTAATAGGCAGCTTCCCCAAAAAGGGACTTTCTTCTTTAAAATCTGTCCAGTGTGGATGAATGAATGGAGTGGATTCTTACAGGATAGCAATCCAGCTCTTGGCAGAGAAGGAGAATTGATCGGAAAGCCTGCTATACTTTCTTGCGTTGATGGGGGATCCTGGTGTCTTTTATGTGTTGAATCTGGCCTTTTTTCACATGCATTCTTTCTTCACTCCATATCCTGAAAATAGAACTGGCTCTTTATTGGTTCAGGTTTTATCCTTTGGGAGAGAGTTTTAACGGCAAGCTTGATGAAGGTAGTGTGTACTTTTGCACTGGTCATCAGTCTGGCAAAACTGTGGGGGCCTTTTTTATTGAAATTTCATTAATCTCTCTTTTAATCTTTGTTTTTATAATATTTTTATTTTTATTCATCTGCAAACTTAAAAACCAAGATGAGGATCTAGGATTTATTCATTTGTGTGTGTATGTGTGTGTGTCAGGAGTGACTTGAGAAACTGCAAGTCACTTCTGCTGTGAGAGAATTGGCCATCTACAAGGATGTTGCCCAGGGGACACCCAGATGTTTGATATTTTACCATCCTTGTGGGAGGCTTCTCTCATGTCCCCACATGGGGAGCTGGAGTTGACAGAGAGAACTCAACCTGCTCTCCTTGGATTTGAACCGCTGACTTTTTGGTCAGCAGTCCTCCTGGCACAAGGGTTTAACCCATTGCGCCACTGGGGGCTCCGGATTGAATTTACTGTGTAAGCAGTTCAGGCCCAGCCTACTCGAGGGACCACATTTCCTCCTATCAGCCCACACGAGCCCTGAGATCATCAGGAGAGGTCCCCCTCTCAGGCCCACCACCGTCACAAGTATGGTTGGTGGGAACGAGAAAGGACCTTTTCACTGGTTGCCCCACGGCTCTGGAACTCCCTCCCCAAAGAGGTGCATTCCGCCCCCTCATTATTGACCTTTTGCTCCCAAGTGAAAACCTTTTTATGGAAGCAGGACTTCCCCAACAACACACAATATCAGCTTATCTCAGTCAGACAAGTCTCACATGTTCAAAGACTTGGAGCTCTAAGATGTTTAGTTTAATGTTTTAATGTTTTAGGACAACCTCAGTGGCCTGAGGCATAGGGATGATGTATGTGGGTATTTTTATGCTTATTTATATTTATGTAGTTTGTGTTTTATGCTGTGTGTTGATTTTTGTTTTATTTGTCAGGTTATGGGGATGATGATTATCTGTATTATGTAGTTTTGTTTTTTCTGTTTTGTTTGCCGCTTTGAGTCCCATTTGTGGGAGAAAGGAGGGATAAAAGTAAATAATAATATCATACTTTAGTTTCTTCCTAGTACACATTATAATCTATTCTGCACCATTAGTTAAAGACCATATACTACCTGTGTCTTTTTATGCTCTTTATTTTTTCCAGACAATCAGATTTAAATCCTATCTGTTGAGCATGGGTATAGCTAACCCAGTTACCAGGGAAACCCATGGATCTGGTACACATTATCATATGCAACTGGCAAAGCAATTAGCTGGAATTTTACAAGCACCTCTTGAGGTAAAGTATTAACAATCCCTTTTTAGAAAATGTGCAATGTAAGCGTATACATTATTTCAGTTCACAAATAAGAAATGTAGGAAGCTGCCAGTGCAAGAAGGGATTGCTCTTTCCTTACACTACCTACTGTCTTGGATACCTGGTATGTCCGCTGAAAAAAAGAAGCCTCTGAGCCAAGAGAAATCAAACCTCTGGCTATGCAGGAAGTGTGACATTGCCCTGCTCTGGCAGTATGAGCTGACCCTCACCACAGCTCCAAAGGAGAAAAGCAAGAAAGAAAAAAAGGACAACAGAGGGAGAAGGAGACAGAAAAAAGTGCAGGGTGGTGGGGAGGGTTGAGAGGTAGAGATTTTATCTACACTGAAATATTAATGCAGTTTGACATCACTTTAAGTTTCACAAATATCATGAAGGTGAAAGGCCAATGAAAGTTCCTTTGAATAGATCAAAGTGACACCCCAAACAAGGCAATAAAAAATACAACCCTTCCCAAAATATTGCAAATTGACAATGAGACAAGTTGAATGAGAATTTGAGAGGAAAATGTATAGAATTATTTAAACAATTTTAAATTTCTTCATGGTCAGAAGACTCCAAATAACATTGATAGATGACAAAGTATTTGTATAAAAGGCACAGGAAGAAAAAAAACCAGGAAAATAATGAAAAGTTAGATTTACTCCTTGCTTCTGTCTTTACTGCAAAGATCCAGACTGCATTATTGGTTTGATAATGCTTTAAGTGATGTGTCACACTGAATAGACAAATATGGTAGTTCAGAAGACACTAATAAATGTATAGAACTTGATTGTTTCAGGTTCAATGTTATTTTTACTTAGGATTTCTGTCTTGAAATGTTGCCAAAGTGGTGTGCTATATGTTCTAATCTGGTTCTGTGTCTAACTGATACTGTCAACAGGAACGTGGGGGAATAATGTCACTGACGGAAGTGTATTGCTTGGTGAATCGAGCCCGAGGCCTGGAGGTGAGGACTAATTGTCTTGGTGGACCTCTGACAAGACTCACGTTATAAATTTGCATTTCATTAAATTGTGTTCTGTTTGATAAAATGCAAACAGATGAAAAATCTCTTCCCCTGTTTTTGCATAAGTTTTTTTTCTCCCTTTAAAATCAGTGGTATAAAAGTAGGACTGCATTGAAAGATCTCAGGATGAGTTGGGTAAAAGTATTTGCAGATGATTAGCTTAACAAATATACGCTCTTGAAGTTTAGGACAGAATTCTGCACCGAGAACACAGGAGTACACATATTACAAGTACTAAAAAATATTGGGAGCAGATTTAAAAGTTGTGCTCCCCTCATGAATAGGCCTGTTGACTCTCTCATGAATAGAGTAAAAACAATTGTTAGTCACTCCGCAGCAACTGAGCCAACAAGTGTCATAAGGGATATATTTTGAATTGCACAGATGTGGACATTACCTTGCCAGAATCTTGCTATGGAACAGTCAGATGCTCCAGAGAGAGCAGGTGCTTCCAATTATTGTGCAGTTTAAACTGAAGCCTTTAAAACCACCACATACTTGACACAGAAAACATGTACTGCTTTTTTATCTGTTCAGTGATACTTTGCTTTTCATAGCAAATTATTCATCTGGTTTTCCTTGATATTATATACCCTAAACAGAATAGTTGATATTTAGGCCAGGTTGGGTAAGATATTGACCATGAGCCACAAACAGAATTGCTAGTTTGTTTTGGGCCCCATCTACACTGCTGTAGTTAGTCAACAAACGCCCACAAAAATGCCTGAAATAAATCCCTTAATGTGCATCAGTGTTCTGTGGTTTGTGTACCGTATATATTTGAGTATAAGCCGAATTTTTCAGCCCTGTTTATGGCTGAAAAACCCCCTTCGGCGTATACTCAAATCAAAGTTATTTATCATTTTACTCTGTTATTATTATTATTATTATTATTATTATTATTATTATTATTACATTTATCATTTTACTCTATTATTATTACTATTATTATTACATTTATTATATTGCTCTGTTATTACTGTTATTATTCAGTTCCAGTTTTTTTACACTATTATTATTATTACATTTATTATTTTACTCTGTCATTACTGTTATTATTCAATTTCCATGCATAGCAAAAACACTTACTTCAATGCCAATTTGAAATTGACCTCTGCAGTCGGTGCAGATGTGCCCTTCACAGCCAAAAACAGTGTTCTCCGATACCTACAACAAAACAATGCACCAAAAAAGCTCTGTCTCCAAAATTAACAACTGTGCTTTGTTTTAAATGTCAGGGGCTACTCTTGGAAGCTTCCAGGAGTGGCCCCTGACATTTAAAACAAAGCACAGTTGTTAATTTGGAAGTTTCCAGGAGTGGTCATTCTCTCCCTCCTTTCTTTGGCAAATAAATCTTGAAGAGAACAGTGCCTCCACAAATGAGCAGAGGGTCAAGTTGTCCCTTGCTACTTGAAGTGATGTGCTTCTTTCCTTCGTGTGCACTATACCCCCTTCCTAGTTGACTGCGTGTCAGTTATTTCAGAATTTATTTGTATTCAATGTCCATGTGCAAAATGCACAGGTGGCACATATGCATGATTCCTGGGTTTTTATTATTATTCCCATTCTTTCTTAAGATACATTCGCATTGAAGTGAATTAAAGAGGACTGGAAATTGTAGCACATATAAACATCATGCATATTTGAATTCATATATCATACACTGTCATATTCAGATACAAAAAGGTCCACTAGCTTTGAGAACAATATTTGCAATGTGACAAAGTCAATGTTTGTTTGTTTTTTCTCTATTAGTTGCTCTCACCTGAAGATCTCGTAAATGCCTGTAAGATGTTTGAAGCGCTCAAGTTACCTCTAAGGTGAGACTCCTTCAAACACAACTCAAAACGAGCAGTGGGTTTAATTCATATGCTCAGCAACCTGGGGGATCAATCTATGAAAAAGAATTTAGAGCTGGGAAGTGACAGAGAGCAACCAGACACACGCATGTTTTTGCTGCTCATAGTAAATTTCTAATTAAGGATTTCTTCTGTTCCCTGTCAGCAAAACCGCTTTCTCAAAACATTCCTGAAGATTTAATTCCTTTCAAATATTCCTGCATTTCTGAAAGTTATGAGTTCCCATTCTTCTTCTTGCATCATATGGCCACCACTTACTCAAGCACCAGACAGTAGAGATTTGATTCCTCTTGAATGGAGATTGTGAAGGACATTGCAAGAAGAAGCAGCCACACTGCCCCTTATTGGCTTGTAGGCAGTAAAAACCAAATCAGGCTAAAGTTACAAACTGTTTATTAGTCCTGTTGCTATGGCTTTAGCAGCTGGACTAATAAACATACGGTAAATACTCAAGTATAAGCCGAGTTTTTCAGCCCTTTAGCCTGAAAAAGCCCCCCTCGGCTTATACTCGGGTCAAAGTTATTTTTTTACCGTGTTGTTGTTGTTGTTGTTGTTATTATTATTATTATTACAGTTATTTTTACTCTATGTATTATTACATTGCATTATTTTACTTTATTATTATTATTACTACATTTTCCTCTATTATTTATTATTTTCTGTATTATTGTTATTACATTTACATTATTTCACTCTATTATTTTTATTACAATTCTTGTTTTAATCTATTATTACATTTATTATTTTACTCTATTGTTGCTATTATATTTATAATTTTACTCTAATATTACATTTATTATTTTACTCTAATATTTCCATTATTTATTCTATTATTATTTTATTACATTTATTAGTTTATTATTATTGGAAGGATACATAAACACATTTACATTGAAGAAGGTTCAAATAATGGTTTGATCAGAGATGGACAGTCTTATCTTAAATGACAGTTTTATGTAAATATTCAAAAAACATTTAACGTACTGATGCCTCAATTAATATAATATTATATTGGTTTTTATTTTTATTCTTGAAATTTACTGCTGCATTTCCCACCCTCAGCTTATACTCAAATTAATACATTTTCTCAGTTTTTTGTGGTAAAATTGGGTGCCTTGGCTTATATTCAGGTTGGTTTATACTTGAGTATATACGGTAAATAAAATAAGTATGACAGTAGATAGTCCCTGAAAAAGAATAAACTGTATCGTGGGAATAGGAAGAAAAGAAGAAGCAAAGGAAAAGTAGGCCTAGGCTGAGCCCTTTAGGAAAAAACAGAGTGAAATTCTATGTTTGAGCTAATGAAACAGTTCTTTGAATGCAACATGCTAGTCCTAAATTGTATTTTTTTTCTTTCCTTTCTTGGTTAAGGCTGCGTATATTTGACAGCGGAGTTATGGTGATGGAGCTCCAGTCCCACAATGAAGAAGAAATGGTTGCTTCTGCTTTAGAGACAGTAAGCCTTTCTTTTCTTCTGCAGCAGCTGAAATAAGTTGTGCTTTTGGTTGTTGCTGGACTTTGGGAGTACAGTGTGATTCTTGCGACTCAGATATTTGAACTGGCTAGAGCACGGGTTCTTAAATTTTGCTTTTCTAGATATGTTTTGAAATTGGGTCATTACATTAGAAACCTCGGCCTGAATGGCCTGTGGTCAGAGACTCCAGAAATTGAAGTCATCCTATACAGCTAGAGGCCCAGAACCCCTGTGCTGGAAAGATAAATATCTCCCAGTTATGTGCTCAGCGTATCCTGCTACAAGCAATATAGATTTCCTGCATAATATTTTCATTTATGACTTTTTTGTGAAACTTTTGTACAACTAAGGGTGGTAATTTCTCCAGTACTTTTGCTACTTGCCCCTATCTAGACAGTTGATTTCAAGGGGAATATGCTTTTGAAAGCTTTTGACATCTTTCCAAAACCTCTTAACCTGACGTCAAAAATTCTTAAGCAGTTCTTATACATTCGTTTTTTGTTCATTGTTTTGAAAGGCATAATGTTTTTGAATGGTTCTTGTTTCTCAAATTCTCATTAAATGCTTGCAAAGCAGGAAAAGCCTGGTATGTGACCCAAAGGTTAGGGCCATGGGCCTTGCTTCAAAGAGTTTCCTGTTACTGGGTTTGGAGGCGGGGATCTAAACTCATGGGAAGTATATTTGAAAAAAGTGGCAGCTTCTTCTCATGTAATGAAGGCTGATTACTTTATTATCCTATTAGTGTCTTTTTCCCATGAGCTCAAGTTGTTTGTGACGTTATCCCATTTTTTTATACCTTGCTACAAACCTGGAAAATAAGTTAAGCTGATAGAGACCCAAAGTGACATTCAGAGAACCACGAAGGATCTAGCATGGATTTGAATCTCGGCTTCTTTTATTCAATCTTTCAGCCATTTTATCAGATCTGCAGCCTGCATTTTAAAATCATCTATATTGTTTCTTACAATACATAAGAACCGTACTTCCCTTTATAGGTATTTGAGAACCATACTTACCAACTTGACTTAGTACCTGGATAAGAAACTCCCAATGAATACCAGGTGCTGTTGGTTATGTTTCAGAGGAAAGCACTGGCAAAACCATATCTGAGTCTGAGTAAAAGAAAACCTCACAAAATTCATGGGGCCACAATAAGTTGACAGATGACACGAAGGCCCATCTACACATAAAAACATGTAGGAAGCAAAACTGTCCCTGGAATCATACACCTACCTTGGAGTAGAACTTGTGGGCTGAGTGGAAATTACTTCTGTATATGAATGCACTGTTCATTTATCTAGCACAGTGGTTCCCAACAAATTGTAGGTTTTTTCCGGCCTATGTGGCCATGTTCTAGAGGCATTCTCTCCTAACGTTTCGCCTGCATCTATGGCAAGCACCCTCAGAGGTAGTGAGGTCGACAGTACAATGGTTAAACCACTAAGCTGTAGAACTTGTTGATTGGAAGGTCAGTGGTTTGAATCCAGGGAGCGGGGTGAGCTCCCGTTGGTAGCCCCAGCTTCTGCCAACCTAACAGTTCAAAAACATGCAGATGTGAATAGATCAATAGGTACTACTTAGGTGGGAAGGTAACGGCGCTCCCGGCAGTCATGCTTACCATATGACCTTGGAGGCGTCTCCGGGCAATGCCAGCTATTCAGCTTAAAAATGGAGATGAGCACCACACTCCCCAGAGTCGGATTCAACTAGACTTAATGTCAAGGGGAAACCTTTACCTTTACTAAAGTAAAAGTAGTTTTAAAACTAAATGGGAATATCACACTGACCATATCTAGGCTGAAATTCTGTACATAGTTGCTTGAGCTTAAACCCTATTGAATAAAACAGGACTTATTTCTAGTTGAATTATACAAGCATGCACATCAGCTATAGAAACAACTTTCCCCCTAAAACAGTGATATTCCAGTTATATAATCCTTAGATTCAATATCAAAGAAATATCTTCGGCTCATTAGTGGTATCAATGTATGTCCTTGTGCAGTTCCTCTTGTAAAACATTTAATCTAACTAACCTATATATGTCTGCATCACATGCTTGGAATTTTAACTTAGGCTCTGTTAGATCAGTGGTTCCCAACCTTCTTTTGACCAGGGACCACTTTGACCAGGGACCATCTCCAACATTAGTACCAAGAGGGTTATGAATCAGTTTTTGGTCAACTTTAGATTTGGTTTGGTTATTTGAGGTGCTAATTCAGAAAACCACATTGAATAGACCACATCAGCTCTAGTTTCTGATACAAAACATACGCCATCTGCTGTGCCACTGTGGCTTTTACTTTAGATAAGATAAATGCTCAGTGCAGTAATAATACTGTCGTAAACTCACAGATTATGAATTGTATTTCTTTTATTACTAAATATCTTATATTAAAAAGACCCTCTTCATGGGTGATGATTAGAATGATCTAATGAAACTGAACATTTGTCAGTGTGGTGGGGGAACGACTAACTAGGCAGCATTCAGAATATTTTCTAAACTGCTTTGTCTTTCAGGTGTCTGAGAAGGGGTCCCTTACAGCAGAAGAGTTTGCAAAGCTTGTAGGAATGTCTGTACTTTTAGCCAAAGAAAGGTAAGGAATAATAAATTCATCTCCAATTCTTAATTGCCTGATCCTGACTAAAATAATACAAGTATTGTTTTCCTCTTTCTCTAGGCTTCTTCTAGCTGAAAAAATGGGCCAGCTATGCAGAGATGATTCTGTAGAAGGCTTGCGGTTCTATCCCAATCTATTTCTTACACAAAGTTAATGGCACACTGTTCCTTCATTCCAAATATATCTGCCACGTATAGCCTGGGTGAAAGGGTGTCAGTAATGCATCTCTTACATAGTAGATGCAATGGCGTTTGTCAGCCATAGAGATGCAGAAATATTCCCAGTGGTGGGAAGTATCCTAACCTGGAAATCATGGTCAGATGTTGCGGGAAGCGGATCTAGAAACATTCTATGACGTGCTGCTTGAATCCCATTTTCCTTATGTAGGAAGGGAAATGATCCATAAAAGGTGAGGGTGTTGATATAACCCTTTGAAAAGATAGAGTACAATGCTGTTTGCTCATTATATTTTTTCAACCTTTTTTTCTAAGTATGGATTTTGTATTTGCAACTCCAAATAAGTGATTTACCAAATCATTGGTATCGATGTAATTCAAAATAAATGTAGACTGTACCTACCGTTTCCAATTACTCGTGTTATAATTCCTTTAGAAAGAGCCTGTATTTTAGGAACAAAACTAAAGTGTACACAATTTGCTTGTAAACTATCTTCAAAGGGGAAAAGTAATCTGGATAATGAAAAATGTACAGACTTTGTGCTGAATGTTAAGACAAGAAGGATTGTGAACTCAGATTTCCTTCCTTCCATTCTTTCATTCCGAGCCTCATGTGGTGGCTATTTTTGTCTTCCCTTTTGCATAGCTGTGAAGGAGGGCATTCTGCCATCTGCTCTCTTAAATAGTACAATGGCCTTGTTTTCATCATGCTATTAAAGTAGTCATTCACCTGACCATATTTTAAGTAAATCTTACTACTGTGCTGATTTCTATACTTAAATATGAAACACAAACTAGCTACTATCAGATATGAGCAATTGCACTAGAGTGGCATTATGTGTTGGCCCCATGTTCTAAAATAAGAGGAGGTAACTAACTGCATGGAGGAATCGGAGCGCATTTTGCCCTGCAGTTGCGAGTGAGCCTCTTGTGTGTACTCTGTCAGACAGGAAACAATATGATGTCAACCCTGGTTTTGTTTTTGACTTGTATCTTGCCATTTATGGAGGAGGGGCACTGAACAAAAACATATTTTCAACCAGTTTTCTACACTTAAAAGCATTTTGGCCATAAAAAAGGTGAGGGGGTGCTCAAATATGGCAAATAGCACACTCTTAAGATGGGTATTGTGTGTGATCCCATGTTTCCCTTGCAGTAAGAATAATAAGAATAAGGGGGATAAACAGTCAATAGTGCCTTTAGGTTCTGCACTCTTGCACTCCATGCCAGAAAGCACCTCTGTACTTAACCACCATACTCCAGTCCAAGTCAAATCAGCAAAGCAGTTTATTGAAAATTATATAAAAAGTATTTTAGCAAACATAGTAAAAACTTCAGTCTATATGTATAAAATAGTCCACAAGGTTCAAGATACAAGAGTAATCCAAAATCCCAAAGCAACAGGACATCCAGCACAGGAATACAAGAAAACCCCATTGCTCCTCTTTCTCATGCTCCTCCTTTACAAATCCACTTTTTCTATTTCCTATCTCATCCTATCTCGTCCATAAAAAATATATTTTTATAATTTTATCTTGCACATTTGGCCCACCCTATGTGATTTATTTTATTATGTCATTCTGTATTGTCTATTTTATTTTGTTACATTATGTATTTTGTTGTGTTTAATTTTCTGTTGTTTTTTATCTTATCTCGTATTATTTTTGGGCTCGGCCTCATGTTAACCGCCCAAGTCCCCATTGGGGAGATGGTGGCAGGGTATAAATAAAGTTTATTATATTATTATATTATAAAACCAGGAAGTACAAGGCAGCATAAAATCCAATACAAAAATCCAGGAACTATCCTTCAAACTTGGAAGCATGAAACAGGAGCAAAAACAAGGAACTAGAATTCCCTCAGAAATCTTGACTAGGACTTGGTAAGAGCTGTTGCCTCAATTACCAACGTTAACCAGACTGGCTGGAAAATCCCCTCCAGCCTGTCTAATATACACATGAAATCATGCCTCCTCCCCTGACCTCCTGATACGGGTCTCTTCTCTAACCAGTGCTGTGACCTTCGGAGATTCTATTGAGCAGCATGAAGTTTACTAAAACGGAGTCTCTTATCAACCAGCTCATTATATTGCAACTCATTCTCTTCAACTGGGATTTCAGCTTCTAAACTTGTTTCCCTAGAGAACGACTCCTCTGCACCATCTCAGCACCTCTCTGGAATGTGACCTTCACTAACTGCTGGAAACACACAGTGATCATTTTCAAGACTTAAAATCTCATGTTGGCTCTCAGGCCCAGAGTTCACATGATCCACTTCCCCATTTACATCAGTATCAGCCACAACCATGGGCTGTACTACAACATTCACATTGGATAGTGTTTGAAGGGAGGTTTGTCTTTTCTTTTTAGACCCCCAGATGCCAGAAAATGCCGGAAAAATGCCAGTTGCAAATCCATACCTTAGACTTAAGGTTATATTTGCCACTTTGCGATCCCATACATAGATGCAGTTTATTTCCCAGCAGATGTACGGGTGGAAATGGGAGATGTGGCCCTCCCTTTAGGAATTTAATAAATATTAGCATGTCCACACCAGCTTAGGTGTTTTCCTTTGATAGGGCTTAATGCTTATTACTAACTGGCACACACTCTTTTCTCACCTATGCTTCAATGGTAACCTACAGAATCACTTAACTTCTATAGTGTTGAGACTAGCAAGACGTTAAAGATAACAGGGGCCTTTTTTTGTAACAACAGAATCCATTTTAGTCCAATTGCTAATATTTAGAATTTGGAAGTTTTTTTCTTCTTGTATAGAGTTTTTTTAATTTTATTTTATTTTTAGATGTTGAATATTTTAAATACATTTAAATATTCAAAATCTCAGCATTTTCAACACTAAAGAGCTCAGCATGTTAACTACCTCAGTTATAATGGAATAACCTTTACACATTTTCCTGTCCTGAGCAAAAAGAATGTGTGTGTGTGTGTGTATCTGTAACCTCACAGAAAATCTCCCTCTGAGCAAGTTCTTGAAATAAAATTAAAAAATAAGAAACATGGCACAATCAAGCAATGTAAAGCACTTCCAAGAAAAGTTTTTTTGTATCAAAATCAAATGCAAACATAGTCTTTGTTCATTGCATGAAACATTTGAATGTACAATAGGCTTTTCAATGGATTGAATACATTTAAATATTCTTGAAGGTTAAGCTAGTAGTGGTTACTTCCTTTGGAAATAATATTAATGTGCATTGTATGTTTTCTACTGCACTGAGCAATTATAGCTCCAGTTTGTATTCATCTGCTCCATATTCTTCCTAAAGTTTCCATAGTTTTTCATTCTTAAGTGTTTGTATCCCTGGGACATATTCTTAGCAAAGAATTTAGAATAGGCTTCTGTGGGTATTATTCCATCCACTTCAGAATATTCCTGTGAACCTGTATAAACACGTTTGAAGTAATTGGCTCTATTATAGGTGGCAGGTTGGTGTATGGCTTGTTCTGAACAAATTCTTGCTCATATGGAATGTGGTTGTCCACTTTATGGAAATAAAATAAGAATTATCCCTGTTGATTGAAATGATATAAATAATCTGCTAAAAATACATATTGTGAGACTTTGTCCAATTGAACAAGCAAATCTTTTCATGCTCTTGCTGCGATATTTTTTTCTGGACAGATGTGAAAGAAGATAAACACAACTGTCACAGCAGTAGGCCACAGCTTGCAGTATCTTTTCTTCTGGGGCATCTCAGGGTGGAAATTAACCATATTATTATTATTATTATTATTATTATTATTATTATTATTATTACTACTAACCTGCTCTCTCTCCCCAAAGGGACTCAGGGACATTTAGACATACAAAAGGCAAATATCTGATGGCGTATACAATCATAAAACAAGCAAATATACATAAAAACATAACACAATAAACTGATAAAATACAGATCATAATTAAAAGCGCATATAAAATAAGCTCTATGGGAGAGGTGATGTTTGCGTCTCCTTGGAAGTGCATTAACCAAGTCCTGTTCAGATGGAATCTAGAAATATAACATACAGGTATGAAGTGATCCTACAGTGTGTTATCCCTTAGGAAAAAAGCAATCAGGAGGGGGTGGGTTTTTCAGTATTCATCTACTCCTCCATGGGTTATGGAGCATAGATGAGTTTTAAGATATTTTTTAAAAGAGGGGAGAGAAGGGGCTGTTCTCACTTCAATAGGGACCGTGTTCCAGAGAGCTGGAGTGACCTCAGTGAAGACTCTCTTTCTTGTGCCCATCAGATGTGCTTGGGACAGGGGTAGGATTGAGAGGAGCTCCCCCCCCCCCAGATAATTGCAGTGGTCAAATGGAATTCTAAGTCAGGATGCGGACTCTCAAAAAGTCTAGGCTGGAACCCTATAGGGCTTTATAGGGCAAGACCAGCACTTTGAATTGTGCTCGGAAGTGAACTGGCAGCCAGTGGAGCTGGCACAACAGGGGGGTGGTGTGCTCCCTGTATGTCGCTCCAGTTAGTAACCTGGCTGCTGCCCATTGGACTAGTTGAAATTTCCGAACAGTCTTCAAAGGCAACCCCACATAGAGTGCATTGCAGTAGTCTATTCGGGATGTAACCAGAGCATGGACAACCGTGGCTATATCAGGCTTTCCCAGGTAAGGGCAGAGCTAGCACACAAGTTTTAATTGCGCAAAAGCACTCCTGGCCACCGGCAGCACCTGGGGCTCCACGGTCAGTGATGAGTCCAGGAGCACCCCCTGACTGTGAACCTGTGTATTCAGGGGGGAGGGGGTGCAACCCTGTCCACAGGCCGAAACTCCACACCCTGAACTGCCTTCCAACAGACCAGGAGGACCTCTGTTCTGTCGGGGTTTGGTTTCAGCTTCTTGGTTCTCATCCAATCCATCACCAGACAACAGTTCAGGACGAGAACAGCATCCTTGGCTTTAGATGGAAAGGAGTAATAAAATTTGGTGTCGTCTGCATAAATTTGACATCGAACTACAAATTAGAAGCAACAAGTTACATAGTAATATTTTATGTGCAACTCACAGTAATTTCTAACCTGTTCCTTTTCCCGTTAAGTAGGACAGAACTCAAGTCACAGTTCAAAAGTAGCATAATCAATGGAAACAATTGTATATAAAATCAATATGGTTACTTACTATTACTAATAGTTACTTTCAAAGTTATATTTTGTTTTTTAGAAGCAATTAGAGTGACTTAATTAAATATCTACATCTATCATACATTTGAACATAATTTTTCAAATATTGTGTCATTCTCTTTGCAATTATAAACTTTTTTTTTCAACAAAGGGTAAATTGATTCAGTAATGAATTTCTGGAGTAGGAATAGGCTCTCGCATAAGAAATTGTTTATTAAAAGTACCATAACTATGTGCTCTGGTATCTCTAGTGTGTTCTAAGATATGAATACATATTATATATCCCTTTGATGCTTGAGGACCATCTACTCCCAGCTAGTGGGAACATGGCTAACAGGATGGAAAGAAGAGACAACATAAGGTGAGCTTGTGTCTGTTGGATCAAACTTTCCCAGGCTTGGAGAAGCTTTTGGGAAACTTTGTTGTGTTAAGACTGTTAACCCAACAGGTTAAATTTACAAAGACGTCCAATCAGTTGTAGCCCTTGGATGTCCCTTCTTGCTTCTGTCTTTTTTTTACTTGTTCATGACAGGCAGACTATATCACACCTTAACCTTTGCGTGTTTATGCTAGAATCCTTTGAAAGCCCTCCCAGATTCCCATTCCTGGTGTTTGCAGAGTCCAAGAACTGAATTGCAAAGGGAAAACAGACTTCCCTTTTCCAAAAAGGAAGAAGGTTTTGGCATAATCGAAACACAAGCCTTGCTCCTTGTCAAACCTGGAAGTTGTCTTGCATATTTGTGAAGGGTGTGTACGCATCACTGTTTCCTTCAAGAAAATAGCGGTTCTGAGTTTGAAGATACAAAAAAAATCTATAGGGAGAGCTCTAGCATCCTCACAAAAATGATATTTAAACATTAATGTGGAGGATGTATTGTATATCTGTATTGTAAGTTCACAGTTAGTTTGTAAACAACTTGTAGCCCTTGCTTTCTGAGTCACCACTTTGTAAAAATCTGTTGGTTTGCATTTTAACAAAGGTTTGGCTACTTTTATAATTTACCATCTGGAGTAGCTCCTAAAGCAATTTAGGAATTATTTTGATCTCCCCCAGATATCGGTGGAATCTGATATTTTCAATCATTTTAAGACTAGAGATAGAATTTCAAACATAATTTACGAATAAAAAACTTGGCGTATGAATAGAATCACAAGTGGCACATCAAAACGTTGGCTACTTTTAGCTTCCCTTACAGATTGGATAAAGGTATGTGGACTTGTAATTGATCACAACTTTGTTTTTTTCTGGGCATACTGATGAGGGAATGCAAGGGTGGGATTTGGTATAGAGGAAACGGATCTATTAGCTATTAGATCCAGCGTTGGCTTGGTTCAATGCCCTCTGGATAACGGTGCACTGCAACTCCCAGATCCAAGGTCAATCACCCTCAATCCCTGCCTGTCCTGTATGCACAGTTGGCCATGTTTGGTCCAGATATGATGTTGGCTGCCTTCAGTGCTTTCTGGATCCAGGTAAACAACAACTACCATTTGAAAAGGACAATCATTCCCCAATCCCTGCCTGTATGCATTGTGCCAAGTTTGGTCCAGGCTTGGCTTGGTTCAATTCCCTGTTTTATTTATTTATTTATTTATTTATTATTAGAAACACAACAAGATGAGTCCACAACAGACAAGATCACTCTGCTGGCTGTTATATTGGATCACACATTGGACACTTCCCAAGTGTCTAGGACTGTGTGATGTATCGGTGAATGATGCGTGCAGATCCCAGTAAGGTGGCCTTCTGCAGCTGGCAGATGGTAATCTTGTCAGCACCGATTGTTTTTACGAGCAAGCCAAGGTCTTTAGGCACTGCACCCAGTGTGCCGATCACCACTGGGATCACCTTTTCTGGCTTGTGCCAGAGTCTTTGCAGTTCGATGATGATGGATTATTATTATTATTAAACAGCTCTTCTACATTAAAATGAAGTTAATTATGCTACTAATATGCTGCCACCAAAGGCAGAATATGTAATCTAGAGCCTGTATCTTTAAGAGTAGGGAAGAGGTAAGGAGCCCTAGCTTTACAACTCTGGGAATGACAATTAGAATGACGGTTGGGGATTTCTGTTCAGTTGAAGATTAAGATTAGGCTTGAAAGGAAGCAGAGGGTTATTGGTAGAGCATAAAAATCCACAACAAGTCAGAGTATTAGAAATACTTTTCAGCCTTACTTTGCCCTTATCCATTTTTCTTTAGGAAAAAAGGTCTGCCGTAAACCACATTAAGTCACTGTTAAAGTCTTTAGGAGCCCCCGGTGGCGCAGTGGGTTAAAGCACTGAGCTGCTGAGCTTGTTGATCGAAAGGTCACAGGTTCGATTCCGGGGAGCCGCTGTCAGCCCTAGCTTCTGCCAACCTAGCAGTTTGAAAACATGCAAATGTGAGTATTATTATTTTATTATTATTATTTACTTTGCTTATATACCGCTGTATTTCAAGCCCGAAGGCGACTCACAGCGGTTCACAAACAGTAAAAACAGTAGAAACAGCAGTGGTTCCATACAACATATAACAATTGACTTAACACATTATCCATAAATTACCAATAAGCAATTACAATGCACAATTATTACAAAAAACAACCGTACCCAATCTTCTCATCATCCAAGCGTAGTCCAGGTTCGTCGTCCATTGTTCCATTCCTATGTTCCATTACCAGATTGCACTACATTACTCAAACGCCTGCACAAACATCCAGGTCTTCACCTTTTTGCGGAATACCATTAGAGATGGTGCTAGTCTAATGTCCGTAGGAAGGGCGTTCCACAGCCGAGGAGCCACCACCAAGAAGGCCCTATCTCTCGTCCCCGCCAGCCGTTCTTGAGAAGCAGGCGGGATCGAGAGCAGGGTCTCCCCGGAAGATCTCAAAGTCCTGGTGGGTTCATAGGCATAGGCAGAGATGCGGTCGGATAGGTAGCTTGGCAAATGTGAGTAGATCAATAGGTACCGCTCTGGCGGGAAGGTAACGGCGCTCCATGAAGTCATGCCGGCCACATGACCTTGGAGGTGTCTACGGACAATGCTGGCTCTTCGGCTTAGAAATGGAGATGAGCACCACACCCCAGAGTCAGACATGACTGGACTTAACGTCAGGGGACTACCTTTTTTTAAAGTCTTTAGAAATTTTGAGAGTAGATGCAAAAGATCATTTTGTAAAACTCTTTGACTTAGCAAGAACAACATCTAAAAAAATATTTCAAAGCAACTTGACTATTCCAAGGCAAAGTTTAAGATAGGTGTATTGGGCAAATCCAGGGACTAATTCTGTAGAAGATTATTTCAGAGTTGCAGTATTCATACCATGTGTCAATTCACTCATACAGAACATTACTGAAAGGTTCGTGTCAAATGAAGACATTTTAACCAATTTCCAGGTCCTCCTCCCTGGGTTTTCAGGTCTAGACATAGTTCACCATATGGAACAACTGTCAGAATACTTGGAAAATGACACAGCACTTGCTTCCATCAAGGCTGAGTACGCAATGTGGTGTAATATTACACCATCCATTAAGAAAGATACCGACACTTTAAGAAAGATACTTAAAGTGTTGGAACTGTGTGACAAAACCTATTATCGGTCAATACATTTCCTTTTGACTGTGTTAGCTACTCTACCAGTAATGACATGCAGTGTGGAAAGATCGTTTTCAACCATGAAGAGAGTAAAAAGTGTATCTAGAAGTTGAATGGCAGACCAGGGACTTAGTGGACTACCAATGATTTCCGTCCATCGCGACATCACTATCAAACCAGAAAAAGGAATTGACAAAATGGCCGAGGAGAAGAAAAGAAGACTGTTGCTGTAAAGTAAAAAATAAGTCATTTTGTTAATGAAAGTAAATAAATAAAATTTATTATTTAAACTGTTATGTTTATTCTTTCTCACCCCTGGGTGGACTCAAAGGTTTGCTAGGGTAGATCCTCTCTCACTCAGACTCAGCCCCCCCCCCCCCCCCCCCCCCGAATCAAAATCCTGGTTAGGGGGCTGGGCTCTGAAGGTGCCAAACCAGGAGTCCTCAAACTAAGACCCTCTAAAGTCATTTACCCGGCCCTCGCTCAGGGTCAATTTAAGTCTGAAATGACTTGAAAGCACACAACAACAACAATCCTATCTCATCAGCCAAAAGCAGGCCCACACTTCCCATTGAAATACTATATTGGTTAAAATTGTTCATTTTAATTATTGTATTGTTTTCAAGTGTTTTTTACACTACAAATAAGATATGTGTAGTGTGCATAGGAATTCATTCATGCTTTTTTTCAAATTATAATCTGTGACCTGGCTCTCTGTTTAAAATGTTTGAGGACCCCTGGCCTACACTATAGATTCCATGCAGATTCAATGCCATGGAAGGCTGGGGTGTGTAAGTTTGGTGAGGCCCCAGAGAAGGCTGAAGACCCTCTGAAACCACAACTCCCAGGACCCCATGTCATGGAGCCAGGGCAGTTCCAAGTGGTGTCAAACTGCTTTGACTCTCCAGTGCAGAAGGCAGGCTCAGACCCAGGCGGAGCTTGAGCGTCCTCTCCTCCTCCTCCTCCTCCTCCGCCTCTCTCAGGAAACAGGCGTCGCATCCTTTGTGGCGGGTCTGACTGAGGGAGAGAGCGGGCTCCCGTGTGGCATGCGCCCCAGAAGCGCATCCTCTTCTTGCCCAAGTCCTTGGCTTGGCGGCCAGAAAGAGAGGCGCCTCCTCCACTCACTTCCAGGTCTTTCCCGGCACAAAGTATATTGAGAGACAGACTGAGAGAGAAGAGCTGCTACTTCCCAGGAGTCCTATTTCTCTCCCCTGTTGTCGCTCAGAGCTCTATGTTCTCTCAAAGGAGGAGAAGATCCTTTGGAACTGAGTAAGTATAGGCTGCCTTGGGAGGGAGGAGGAGTGGCACACTGGGTTAAACCCTTATATATATATATTATATATATAAACTGCAAGTCGCTTCTGGTGTGAGAGAATTGGCCGTCTGCAAGGACGTTGCCCAGGGGATGCCCGGATGTTTTGCCATTCTTGTGGGATGCTTCTTTTTTTAAAAAAAAAATATTGAAAGGGAATAGCATATTTGAATAGATAATTGTCTTGTAAGCATGCATTATAATAACATCTTTCTATATTATCTATTCTCATTCTTTACAGATTCATTAATATTACATTTTTTTAATTTTTCTCCCATCTCCTCCCAACCCCCTTCCCTACCCCCCTTCCCACTTTTCTCTCTATATCTTTATGTTTAACCACAACTTTTGATATCTTTGTACAATATCTGTGCTGGGAGGCTTCTCTCATGTCCTCGGAAGGGGAGCTGGAGCTGACAGAGGGAGCTCATCTACGCTCTCCCCGGATTCAAACCTCCAACCTGTCAGTCTTCAGTCCTGCCACCAGGTTTGTGCTGGCAGGACTCCTGACCAAAAGGTCGGCAGTTCAAATCCGGGGAGAAGGGTGAGCTCCCGTCTGCCGGCTCCAGCTTCTCATGCATGGACTCTCCGGGCGTCCCCTGGGCAACATCCTTGCAGATGGCCAATTCTCTCACGCCGGTTTCTCAAGTCGCTTCTGACATGAGTTCCAGATCCAGTAGGACCTCGGTATCCACTCTGAGGAAAGTGTTTTCCAGATCTGTGGCTACAGAGGGCCCTTCCACACAGCCATATAACCCAGAATGTCAAGGCAGATCATCCACAATATCTGCTTTGAACTGGACTATCTGGAGTCTGCACTGCCATATAATCCAGTTCAATGTGGATTGTATACAGCTGTATGGAAGCAAGGGGCCAGAGTCTGTTACTCATTTTTAGGTAGTGCTAAGTTTATTTATTTATTTACTAGCTGTACCCGCCACACATTGCTGTGGCTAACCTCTCCCTCTGTCTCTTCTTTCTTTCTCTACTTCCTTCCCTCCCTCTATCCTTCCTTCCCTTCTTTTCTTTCCTTTTCTCCTTCCTTCTCTTTCTCTTCCCTTCCTTCCCTTTTCTTTCCCTTCCTTTTTCTCCCGTTCTTCCTTCTCTACCTATTCTTGGACTGCAATTCCCAGCAGTCCTCCTGATCCATCTGCCTACCTGCCTATCTCTATCTAATCTACCTATCTGGAGGATTGCTGGGAGTTGCAGTCCAGGAGTAGGAAATGGGAAATATGCAGGGATTGGGATGGTCTCAAAGAAATCCTAGGTGAAGGAAGCTTGCAGCTTGGAAGCAGTACATTTGGATCATCCTCCTCTCCTGAAGGGCCTGGTCTAGGGGATGCTGGGAGCAGTCATCCGGAAGAGAGTGTGGATATGCTATTGTGTGCTTTCTTTGCAAGGGGGAGTCATTTTTGCACTTGTGCTGTAACCTTTTTTGCTTTTTAAGTCCCTTCCACTGTGTTTTTCAGAGTTTTTATGAGTGATGATCAATCATTGGCCTGATAGGTGTTTTGTGTCCAAATTTGGTGTCAATTCATCTAGTGGTTTTTGAGTTATGTTAATCCCACAAACGAACATTACATTTGTATTTATATAGATTTACTGCATTTATATGCCGCCCTTCTCACCCTGAAGGGGATTCAAAGCAGCTTACAAGATATATATATATATATACACACACACACACACACACACACACACACACACACACACACACACAATATATTATATTATTAGCATAGCACAATATCAGTATTATATATTACTATATTGTACTATTCCAATATACTTTAATATTATTAGTAATATTACATATAATATAGGTAAAGGTAAAGGTTTTCCCATGACATTAAGTCCAGTCATGTCCGACTCTGGGGGTTGGTGCTCATCTCCATTTCTAAGCCGAAGAGCCAGCGTTGTCCGTAGACACCTCCAAGGTCATGTGGCCGGCGTGACTGCATGGAGCACCATTACCTTCCCGCAGTACCTATTGATCTACCCACATTTGCATGTTTTTGAACTGCTAGATTGGCAGAAGCTGGGGCTGACAGTGGACGCTCACGGTACTCCCCGGATTCAAACCCGTGACCTTTTGGTCAACAAGTTCAGCAGCTCAGTGCTTTAACCCACTGTGCCACCATATCCCAAAATTGTGGATCAATTACCCCCAAACCCTGTCAGTACTCAAACTTGGCCATGCTGGGTCTGTGTGCCAAGTTTGGTCCAGATCCGTCGTCAGCTGGGTTGGATTCAGTGCTCTTTGGATGCGGGTGAACTACAACTCCCATACGCCAAGGTCAATCACCCCCAAACCAGGCCACGTTGGGTCTGTGTGTCCAGTTTGTTTCAGATCCATCATCGGTGGGGGTCACAGGGTTCTCTGGATGCTGGGAGAACTACAATTGGGTCACCTCCCCCCCCACAAACCCCACCAGTATTCAAAGTTGGTCATATTGGGTATTTCTGCCAAGTTTGGTCCAGATCCATCAGTTGGGTGCACATTGCGGGAATAAACTGTTTTTTAAAAAAGTTAAAAAGCAAAATTATAGTTCTGAAGTAGCAACAAAAATAATTTTATGGTTGGGGGTCACCACAATATAAGGAGTTGCGGAATTAGGATGGTTGAGAACCACTGTCATAAATAAAAGTAAATATTTTCTGTATATTTCAGATTTCAATATTAATGTCAAAAATACATAGTATGATTTTACATAGGATTTGTGCTACAGTAGAACAGTAAAGACAAATATCACTTAACTAAAATAAACATTAAATATTAAATAACCAGAAAATTAAAATAAGGTGTAAACACTTAACTAATCTGGGAATCTTCTATTGCAACACATCCAATAAAGTGGTTTAAAATCAGTATATAAAAAGGATTAGGATTAAGTTAATATCAGTTTTCAATTGACATTTAATAGTAGCAAGATATTAAGTAAGAGAACAAAAAAAAAATGCCTGGTGTCAAAAGTATATTGATGACGGCATTGGGTGAGATTCTTTATGGAAGAATATCCAGACAGTGGGACCTGGCTAGTTTTTATTTCAGGCTCTTGACATTGCAGTGTCTTTAATATGTTTGTCAGTCTAATAAAGCCCACAGGTTCTGTCTAGCATCATTGGTAATATTACAAACCGATGAGGACAGGTAGCTGTAATATCCTGCCCGTATGATATTACAATATGGGGAGTATGATTTTTGGTGTTCCAGAGTTTTGTGTGGAAAGCAGAGCCTCAACCACACAAAAAGCTCTGCACAGAAATAAAAAGTGAGTTCTGCAACCTCTCTGAATTTGCAGATCCATTTCTCTTCCTTCCTTTTGTTTCCATGTTCCGTTCCGCCACTGCTAGCCACTGAAACCCTGCTTCCTGACTACTTGCAGTCCTTTTGAGCTTTTCCTGCCTGTTGAGAATTTCATTCACAGGTCTTTCCCAAGTATTTTGAAAACTCATCGTGACTTCTGCGAGGACTACTAGAAACATATCAGTTTACAATCTTTCCTTCTGTGCTTGAATGGAATGGGAGCATTGAACTAGCCTCGGCCTGGCCTTTTAAAATTAACTTGACCCTTTTTCCTCGCCCTAACAAATAGGCACGAAGAACAGGAAGGATTATTTTTTTAATATATATGTGTGTTGTGACATTTTTATGCTTATGTTGTTTTGTTAATTTTATGCTTATGTTGTCTACTCTATTTACAGTATTTATATTCCGCCCTTCTCACCCCGAAGGAGACTCACGGTGGATCACAATGTCCATATGCATGGCAAACATTCAATACTGTTTTTGACATACAAGACATACAGACAGACAGAGGCAATTCAGCAGTTCTTTCCACTTATATGTTTCGGTGTTGTTATTTGGAAACCGCCCTGAGTCCCCTCGGGGAGATAGAGCGGTATATAAATAAAGTTTTATTATTTACTAGCTGTTCCCGGCCACGCTTTGCTGTGGCCTCAGTCTGGTTCTTTCCTTCTCTACCTCTTTCCTCCCTCCCCCATTTTTCTGTCCCTTCCTCTTTCTCTTCTTCCTTCTCTACCTCTTACTTTACTTCCTTCCTTCTCTCCTTCCTTCCCTATTTCCCTCCTTCCACCCTTCTCTCCATCCTTCTCTGTGTCTTTCTTTCCTTCCTTCAGTCTTTCTATCCTCCCTCCCTCCCTCCCTCCCTCCCTCCCTGGCAGTTACTTTTGTGTTTTTTTTGAGTGGAGGACATAAATTGGGTTGTTAGGTGTATCGTGTCCAAATTTGGTATCGATTCCCCTAGTGGTTTTTGAGTTCTGTGAATATCACAAACGAACATTACATTTTTATTTATATAGATTACAGCGGTGGATGGGGGCACCTATGTCTATGGGGCAGTAAATTAACTCTGAACTTCAAAGGAGCTTACCTAAGAGGCTGAACTTCTGTGTCAGTAGGGTTCAGCACCTTAGAGAGATTCTTTGAATTTGAGACTGAATCCCATAGCAGATCTGCCACCCCATGTTTTTTTTAATAATGTCAGAAGTGACCTGAGAAATTGCAAGTTGCTTCTGGTGTGAGAGAACTGGCTATCTGTAGAGACATTGCCCAGGGGATACCCAGATGTGTTACCATCCTGTGGGAGGCTGAAGCTGACAGACGGGAGCTCACCCTGTCTCGCAGTTCAGCCAGCACAAGGGTTTAACTCATTGTGCCACTGCGGCTGTGCCACCCCATGTGACATCCAGGCAAGTAGCTGCTGTTGACCTTCTGAATCATTTGTTAAGGACGCATCAGAATCAAATACAGAGCCCGGAAGAAACCCAAACCAGGCTATTTTAAGTATTTTGTTTTCTTCCCGGCAAGTGAAAGGCAGCTTGGTTCCTAGCTGCCACTCGCTTATTTCCAGTTCCTTATTTGAGCAAAAGGTGCAGGTTTAGTCTGAAAAAGGTTTCGCTCCACAAAATCAGCTTTGGGCTGTTCCAAATCCATGCTGCACTGTGATTATCTTCCCTGAGTTGTGGTCAAATATTGTTCTGTCCAAAAGTTGTTTGACAACACTGCAGTTCACTACATAGAAGCATCTATGAAAGCAGAACGACACAATATACAAAGCCACTAAGAATGGAATGATTTCGAGCCATTGAAATCCACAAGCATGTGGACAATTTCAACAGAAAGGAAGAAACCATAAAAATGAACAAAATCTGGCTGCCAGTATTTTTTAAAAAAACTCCAACATCATAACAGTAAATAAAGAACAACACTGAAAAACAGGGGAATTCCAGACAAGAAACAATCAGGGCTAGTGAATCACCTCCCAACAAAGGATTACCTGGCCAGTAAGCAGCCAGACTTTGATATTGCTAGGCTATTAAATGCTAAACAAGGTTAAATTAGCATTAAATGCTAATTCACACCTACCTCAAACAGACAAGAGTTATTTCTCCCACCCTGGACATTCCACAGATATATAAAGCCAATTTTCCTAGTTTCCAACAGACCTCACAACCTCTGAAGATGCTTGCCATAGATGCAGGCGAAACGTCAGGAGAGAATGCTTCTGGAATATGGCCATATAGTCCAAAAAACTCACAGCAACCCAGTTATTCCGGCCATGAAAGCCTTTGACAATACATGGAATGAGTTTTTTGATCCAAAGCCAAATTCAGCCTCTCCTTTATCAGCCCAAAGCCTGCAAGGTCCTACACAACAGGACTGGACCAGTCGCTGAGACTGATACCATTGAACACACTGTTGTGGGCTGCGTTGCACATTCATTGCAATACTTTGTACATGCCAGTTGTAAACTTGGCAGTACTCTTATGGATGGCTCTGATTTTCTGAATAATGCCATCCTATATATGGCCAGGCACACTTTACAGATTTGACCATTAGAGAGGCAGGCAGTTTGTGGCTTGTTTTCCTTTCTTCTCTGTTGCGTACTTCCCTTTTGAGACAATGAATAGGCCACACTTCCTCTGGAAGCCCCTGTTGACTTCTGGAAGTTTATACTAGTAGCAGCGCAAGAAAAAAAAATCATTTTTCTTAGGATTGTGGCCTATTTAGTCACTCCAAGATCAGTGCATTGTTTCTTTGTTCCCTGCTGAAACGATTGCCTCTGCATTCCTGACAGTATACTAAAAATACAACTGTCACATTTCTCTAGCACTTTCCTGTAACTCTCACAGATAATGTTCTGTAACAAAATTATTTTCACGCACATGGTTCAATGCAAGGAGAGAGTTGTCTCTGTGTGTATTTCTCATATCTTGAACAAAAGCTTCCTGTTCCAGAACACAGTGAGCCAAAAAGCTCAACATCAGCCCCACATCACCCAATGTGGTATTAAATTCATGGTGCAACATTACACTCCTATTATCGGAAATTATTTTAGGACGATGTGGGCAGTCTATTGTTAGAAAGCAGGGAGTGATGTGGCAGTAGGATGCATACTTGCTTATCAGCAAGTCCCACTGCATCCGATTGGTGGGCGACACCTATTGTCATCCTCTCCCCATCCTTACAGATCTTTGGAGGGTCCCCAACCTTCAGGATCATATAATCCTAGCGTTGGAAGAGACCTCATGGGCCATCCAGTCCAACCCCCTGCCAAGAAGCAGGAAAATTGCATTCAAAGCACCCCCGACAGATCGCCTTCCAGGAATAGATTTGGAGAGCTGCAGTCAGGAGGGTGAATCTTTCCACCAGTAGTTTCCATTCTGCCAGAAAAACTAGAAAATCCATAATAGACTCATTTCCATGTGCTCCTGGGTGGGATTTTATTCTGTTTTCCAGAAACTAAATAACTGTAATAAGCATATGTGCTGTTGTCATACGCATGTCCTACAGAACTACACACTCTAAAACTAATTCTAAATAATCAGTTCAAACCAGTTATTCCCTCTTGTCAGTCCCTCCTCTCAGTTCCTTGCATCATTTTAACATTTGAAGATTATTATTATTATTATTATTATTATTATTATTATACCAGTAAAGGTGGTCCCAGTGGTGATCGGCACACTGGGTGCAGTGCCTAAAGACCTTGGCCTGCACTTAAACACAATCGGCACTGACAAGATTATCCTCTGCCAGCTGCAGAAGGCCACCTTCCTGGGATCTGCACGTATTATTCGCCGATACATCACACAGTCCTAGAGAACCAGCAGAGTGAGCTTGTCTACTGTGGACTCATCTTGTTGTGTTTATATATATACACACACACACAAATAAAAATGTAATGTTCGTTTGTGATACCATCAGAACTCAAAAACCAATGGGGGAATTGACACCAAATTTGGACACCTAACAGTCCAATGTATGTCCTCCACTCAAAAAAATTGATTTTGTCATTTGGGAGTTGTAGTTGCTGGGATTTATAGTTCACCTACAATCAAAGAGCATTCTGAACTCCATCAACGATGGAATTGAACCAAACTTGGCACACAGGACTCCCATGACTAACAGAAACCACTAGAAGGGTTTGGTGGGCATTGAACTTGAGTTTGGGAGTTATAGTTCACCTACATCCAGAGAGCACTGTGGACTCAAATAATGATGGATCTGGACCAAACTTGGCACAAGCACTCAATACACCCAAATATGAACACAGATAGAGTTTGGGGAAAATAGACCTTGACATTTGGGAGTTGTAGTCACTGGGATTCACAGTTCACCTACAATCAAAGAGCATTCTGAACCTCACGAATGACAGAATTGGGGCAAACTTCCCACACAGAACCCCCATGACCAACAGAAAATACTTAAGGCCATCCAATCCAACTCCCGTCATCCGGGTAACAAAACGTAATCAAAGTCTCCTAACAAAGAGCCATCCAGCCATAGATATAGATAGACAGATATGATTCACACACTCACAGATATAGTATCATAGATTTGAAAGGGACCCTTAAAGAAGGACAATGATATGTTGCATGTTACAGGGTGGGCAAACCAGACACTCTCCACATCAACACTTACAAAGAAACAGCAAGAAATACTGTTTACCCACAAGCATAAGGAAATTACATATATTAGAAATCAACACTTTCTCATTACTTTATTTTCCAGATCAACAGACTGGGCCACAGCAACGCGTGGCAGGGGACAGCTAGTATATATATATAACTCATTGTGTTTCATATATATATATATATATATATATATATATATATATATATATACACACACACACACACACACACACACACACACACACACACACACATACATACATACATACATATACACACACACACACACACACACAATGTATTGGTTTGAGTCCTGGACTGGATCCAGGGTGGCCAGAGTTCTCCCTGTTCAGCCATGGAAACCCACTCTCTCAGCATTATAGGAAGGTAATGACACATCCCCTCTTGAATACTTTTTGTACTTGAAGACACACATAGCTAATGAATATTATCCAGTAAAGGAGAGAAAAACATTTGTTAGAACAAATTTTAAGTTAGTGCTTCTTGATTGTGAGATAGATTTTTTTTAAAAAGAGTTCAGAGATGTCTTTGTTTTATTTCATTTCTAGGATTTCCTGAAATAATAGAGTGCCTTTGGACTTGGCATGGGAAATGAGGAATAGAAGGAATTGGGAGCCCTTCTGATCAGAATGAAACAAACATTGAGAGATTTTTCAAATCTCTTGCTAGTTGTACTCTGTGATTACGGTGAGTATGTGGTAGAAGTAGATGGAGATATCTCATGAGGCTGTCTTGAAATGTGTAGGTATTAGCTGATGACTTGATGTGTTCCTCAATGGAGCTTGAACCAAAACCTGATAACTAAGGTGACCAAATTGAGTCTCTGTTTAATGTTTAATGATATAGTGTAACAAAAGTAGTTCATTAAGACAATTGGTAGTGAACTCTTTGCTAGTCTAGTAGAGTCTCGCTTATTCAACCTTTGCTCATCCAACGTTCTGTATTAGCCAATGCAGTCTGTCTCCCGCCCGGATCCACAGCTGTTTCTCTAGGCAGCAATGCAGAGTGGGCCTCTTTGCACTCCAGATGTGCGCCGGGAAGGGCGAGATGTGGCCAGCACTGACTTTTCCCATTGGGAATAGCATCCAGCCTGCACCGGCTGTGTTGTGCCCCTCCCCGTTTAATAGGCTTTTCCTTAAACTCTCCTTATTATCCAACATTTTCTTTTATCCAACATTCTGCTGGCCTGTTTATGTTGGATAAGTGAGACTCTACTGTACTGGGAAGCCATATCTCCCAGCTGCACATGTATACTGGTAATAAGAAATAAAGGACTTCTCATTCTCTAAGTTCTGGGAGTGCCTTGGACCGCGAGAAGATCCAACCAGTCCAAACTTCAGGAAATAAAGCCCGACTGTTCCCTGGAGGGAAGGATATTAGAGGTAAAGATGAAGTACTTTGGCCACATCATGAGAAGAAAGGAAAGCCTAGAGAAGACAATGATGCTGGGGAAAATAGAAGGAAAAAGGAAGAGGGTCCTACCAAGGGCAACATGGATGGATGGTATCCTTGAAGTGACTGGCTTGAACTTGAAGGTGGGAGGATCCCTTTTGTCCTTTGCTGAATGCAGCATTTGTTGGATTTTCTTTTGGGTCTGTAGATAGTTTGTAGGTTGTATTTCTTCATCAGCTTCCCAGTGCGGTCACACCTAGCTTCAACAGACGAGAGTTCTTTCTCCCACCCTGGATATATAAACCCCATTTTCATAGTTTCCAACAGACCTCACAACCTCTGAGGATGCCTGCCATAGATGGAGGCAAAACGTCAGGAGAGAATGCTTCTAGAACATGGCCATACAGCCCGAAAAACTTATAACAACCCAGTGATAACAGCCATGAAAGCCTTTGACAAAACCCAGCTGTTTGGGTTTCTGGGAGTTGAAGGCCAAAACATCTGGGGACCCACCCACAGGTTGAGAACCACTGATCTCGACAGCATCAATATATGAACCAGTATCCATTCCTCGTCCTCTGTTCCTATTCACCCACAAACAAAAGAATATGTGGCTTAGGGAAACAAATACCTACTCCCAGTCAGCTACAAAAGCTTGGAGTTTCCTTCCTGAATCCTAGAGGGGAGAACAAATCTCAGTGGGACACTGCAGGGGATATCTTTGGAGGGTCCTTTCTTCTTGTGTGGAGGGGCCACCAGCGGTAAGGGGGTCTGAGAGCTGAATCTTTATGTTCCAGCTGTTGTCGTCTTTATCCCCCCCTTGTTTTCCCCTTCCCGCTGCCTTTCTATGATAGACATGCTCAATGAATATATTCATAAGACCTGCCATGAAAGGAGCCATCAAAGAGCATCATGGTATATTTATCTTGTTTGTTCAACTTGGGTGGCATTTTTTAGACAGCTACTTCAAACAGTAGCAAACTCTCCTACCCACCCACAGCACCCACTTTTCTTTGCATTTTCTCTTAACGAATATTCAGTGAAACTGGAGCATTAGTGGGTCACTCTGAAGAGTGATTTATACAGTGTCGAAGCCAGCCCCACAATAGTTTCTGGGGCTTTGTAGTTGGTGCTGTCTTTGCTGCTGGATCAGAAGGGGGCAATGCATCATCCACAGACATTGGGAGCATTATTACAAGAGCAGGCTTCCCTACCACAAGCCTTTTCATCTTTCTCAATGGCCTTGTCTTTGTAATTGCTAAGGGGCATTCTTGTGTGTGTTCGTGATTCAAAACAATCTTTGTCTTCTTTCAAAGTTGTTTTTGTTCTTTTTTTGCTTCTTCAGTTTTTGGCATGTTGGCGGTCTGTGTGGCCGCAGAATTAGCCCCTAGGCTTGCCATATTTGCCCCTTTCTGCTCAAAAGCAAAAGTGGCTGGCCGTTCAAGTATGAATTCTAACCCTGAAATGAAAATTTCCTCCAATCTCCTGATTTCTAGCATTGCAGTAACTTGGATAAAGGTAAAGGTTTTCCCCTGACATTAAGTCCAGTCGTGTCCAACTCTAGGGGTTGATGCTCATCTCCATTTCTAAGCCAAAGAGCCGGCGTTGTCTGTAGACACCTCCAAGGTCATGTGGCCGGAATGACTGCATGGAGTGCCGTTACCTTCCCGCCGGAGCGGTAACTATTGATCTACTCATATTTGCATGTTTTCGAACTGCTAGGTTGGCAGAAGCTGGGGCTGACAGCGGGAGCTCACTCCGCTCCCCAGATTCAAACCTGCAACCTTTCACTTAGCAAGTTCAAAACTCAGCGGTTTAACCCACTGCACTACCGGGGGCTCCACTGCAGTAACTTACGCTGATAATTTAGAAATAAAATATACAAATCATCATCATCATCATCATCATCATCATCTATTTTTAGACCACTCTATCTCCCCTGGGCAGTTTACATGTTGTTGTTCATTCGTTCAGTCACTTCCGACTCTTCATGACCTCAGGGACCAGCCCACGCCAGAGCTCCCTGTCAGCCGTCACCACCCCCAGCTCCTTCAAGGTCAAGCCAGTCACTTCAAGCATACCATCCATCCATCAGTTTACACAGACAAAGGCAAATATTCAGTGTCCAGCATATACCAAAACATTACGACATTGAAGTAAAAATGGCAAAAAAATAACCTCTGCAGACCTGGGTCAACATATACTGGTGTCTATAGGGACCCATGTCACAGGGAATGACAAGAGGCACAGTCAAGAAGCTCTCCCACTCCGTTACCCATCTCTTGCCAAGCCAGAGAATAGAAAGGTAGTCTTGTCGAAGGTTTTCATGGCTGGAATCACTGGGTTGCTCTGAGTTTCGTGGGCTGTATGGCCATGTTCAAGAAGCATTCTCTTCTGATGTTTCACCCACATCTATGGCAGGCATCCTCAGAGGTTGTGAGGTCTGTTGGAAACTAGGCAACTGAGGTTTATATATCTATGAAAGGTCCAGGGTGGGAGAAAGAACTCTTGTTTGTTGGAGGCAGGTGTGATTGTTGCAATTGGCCAGGGTGATTAGACAGGAAACAATCAGGGCCAGCTAACACCTCCCCACCAGGCAGGAAGCAGCCAGGCTTTGAAGCTGCACATTTATATTCATTTTCCCATATTTGTATTTGTCTATTTGTAGACCTCCCTCCCATTGCAACCCTCAAATAAACAGTTTATCTCCTTAGGATTTCTAAATATGTTTCGTCTATGCATTTTATGGCTCGAGGCGGGTTACAACATAGCTAAAAACACACAGTCATTATATAAAATACACATATTAAAACATATTTCTATAAAGTACATATATTAAAACACACAGAACAAATATGATAATATAGTGAGTTTAAAATTCATGATTAATACTGGCTGGAATGAAGAGAAAAGGAATTTATTTATACATGGCTCAAAGGTTTACCCTTGACTTAGCCACAGGACAAAGGAAAATCCAGGTCTATCTTTACACAAGTATATATTGTAGGCATCCACACAAAAGGGGCAAAGTTATCAAGGGGATCGTGAGATGGAGCCGTGGTGGCACAATGGGTTAAATCCTTGTGCCGGCTGAACTGCTGACCTGAAACTTGATGGTTTGAATTTGTGAGATGGGGTGAGTTCCCATCTGTCAGCTCCAGCTTCCCATGCAGGGATGTGAGAGAAGCCTCCCATAGGATGGTAAAACATCTGGGCAACATCCTTGCAGACAACCAGTTCTTTCACACTAGAAGCGACTTGGTGTTTCTCAAGACACTCCTGACACACACAAAATAATAATTAAGGGTATAGCAAATATAAGAGTTCTAGTTGTGAATGGCTTTCTGCGCCTAACTGTCTGCAGTGTTAGAAATTTGAGGACTGAAGGAAAATTTCATGGAGGAACATACCATAATTCTTACTCTTGCCTTTGTGGCTACACATCAGATTGGATCTGTTTTCTGCCCTGAAAAATCTCTTGTCTCTTCCATCCTTTTCTCCTCCTCTGCCCGCAAATATATATGTGTGTGTGTGTGTGTATCTATATCTATGTCTCCTCACTAATGTTTTTTTCAAACTCATTTTCAGTCCTCGGAGCTGTGGAATACCTTCTTTTGGAGCAACCCACTCATGTGGCTTTGAGCAATGGCACCGTGTCGGTGGGCTTCCAGAGTCATGACAGTGGGAATGTGACACTGAGAAATACCTCCATCCTGCTCATAGATGCAAGCACCAACCAAACGGTTGCAGAGAAACCGCTTCCTCATAGCCAGTACCAAGATATTGTTGTCTTTGAGTGTTTCCATTTCCGGAGCGCTGGGAAGTATTGGCTCAAAATGGCTTCTGAAATCATCAATGGTACTGAGTCTCAATGGAGCAACAAAACTATCTCGCTGAGTGTGATATGGCCTGTATTTCACTTTGATTTGAGGAGGACTTCAGAAGGACATAGGGGTTCCCTTCAGCTCCAGCTATTTACCAACGAATATTTATGCCCATTGAATAATACTGTTCTGTCGCTAGATGTCATACTGACTAGCAGCTTACAAAAATTAGGGACTCTGATCTTGAATGAGACTGTGGGATTGAGAACTCGCAGAAAACTTTCTTTGTTTAGATCCCAGTGGGTCAAATTTGACTGTCTTTTGGTTGCCCAAGAAGCGTATGTTGCAGTTTTACTGAAATTGCCGGAGACCAATTCAGTCATTGCTTCAGCAGAACCCGTAGATCTTTTGCACAGATTTGGCTACAAGTTGGTTGTGGCATCAGCAGAAGAAACATGTGAGACTTCAGTCACGGTTTCTGTGATTCCTCCTCCATGCATTTCTTCCAGCGGGCGCATTACTGTGTTCAAATATCACCTCGGGCCGTTTGGGCAAAGGGCACAAAAGCTGCATGAAAGCATCATGAACCCAAAGGACAACCAGGTAGACTTCAACTGCACGCTGTTCGACAAAGGCACACACAAATACTGTTTCGAATTCTGGCAGCTGAACCAAGTCGATTCCCAACCGAGAGCAAAAGAATGCAGGCTAATCCATAGGAGTGTTGGTTGGTATTACCTTTCAAAACTGCTTCATTTGGAACTCTTGACAATTTTTGATGTCTGCTCAATTTTGTATCATACGTATGTCTTCACTGTGGTAGTTTCCCTATGAGATGGAGATGGGAAACATGTTGAACAGCAGATCATGCCAGCCTTAGTCAGCGGAGCCGGTGATAAAGGATTATAGATAGAATCATAGAGTTGGAAGAGACATCATGGGCCATTCAGTCCAACTTCCTGCCAAGAAGCAGGAAAATCACATTCAAAGCACCCCAGACAGATGGCCATCCAGCCTCTGCTTAAAAGCTTCCAAAGAAGGAGCCTCCACCACACTCTGAGGCAGAGAATTCCACTGTTGAACAGCTCTCATAGTTAGGAAGTTCTTCCTAGTGTTCAGGTGGAATCTCCTTTCCTATAGTTTGAAGGCATTGCTCCACATCCTCATCTCCAGGGCAGCAGAAAATAAGCTTGTTCCCTCCTCCCTATGACTTCCCCTCACATATTTATATATGACCCTCCTCATGTCACCTAGGAGCCCCCCGTGGCGCAGTGGGTTAAACCCCTGTGCCGGCAGGACTGAAGACCAACAGGTCGCAGGTTTGAATCCGGGGAGAGTACGGATGAGCTCCCTCTGTCAGCTCCAGCTCCTCATGCGGGGACATGAGAGAAGCCTCCCACAAGGATGATAAAACATCCAAAAATCATCCGGGCGTGCCCTGGGCAACGTCCTTGCAGACGGCCAATTCTCTCACACCAGAAGTGACTTGGAGTTTCTCAGGTCACTCCTGACATGACAAAAAAAAAAGTCATGTCACCTCTCAGCCTTTTCTTCTGCAGGCTAAACATGCCCAGCTCTTTAAGCCACTCCTCATGGGGCCCATTCTCCAGACCCCTGATCATTTTAGTCGCCCTCCTCTGGACACATTCCAGCTTGTCAATGTCTCCCTTCAATTGCAGTACCCAGAACTGGACACAGTATTCCAGGTGTGGCCTAACCAGGCCAGAATAGAAGGGTAGACAATGTAGTCCAATATTATCTGGAGGCCCATCATTATCTGGAGCTCTTCCACTGTCCTTAGCTGGGCAATCATCATGCTCAGTCAAGAACCAACATTTGACCGAGTGGGGAAACAAATCTCTAATATATTAAAGGGGAAATCTCCTGTTGTTAGACTCAGCTTCTGCCAACCTAGCAGTTTGAAACATGCACATGTGAGTAGATCAGTAGGTACCACTTCGGCGGGAAGGTAGCAGTGCTCCATGCAGTCATGCCAGCAACATGATCTTGGAGGCGTCTACAGACAACGCCGGCTCTTCCGTTTAGAACTGAAGATGAGCACCACCCCCCAGAGTCAGACTCAACTAGACTTAATGTCAAGGGGAAATCTTTAACTTTTTTATCCCTTTCCATGGTTAGCATAGCTTTCCTCTCCTTATAATATGTTTTTCACCTACCCTATCCCCCTTCTGCAAGAACCTAAAAACATGCATGTTCTGCTGTGCCTTTGACTAGGCGGTTCCAAAGAATTGGCCTTATAATACCTAAGTTCTGGCACTTTAGCATGGCCCTCCGCTCTAAAATCCTGACATTTTAATGCCCAAGGACTTTACTCTCCCATCCCTCCCACTGAATTTTGCACTTTCCCCTTAGCTTTATCTAGGAATTTTGCACAAACCCAGAGCCCTCTGAACTCAACACTTTTATTGCTCTCAATGATACTGTTTTCTATGATGTTATGTTTTGTTATGATACGTTTTTATTTTGTTTTCTTTTGTTGCATTATGTTTTAACTCTGTGCTCTCTGGGTTTGTCCCTTTTTAAGCTGCCCTGTGTCCCTTTGGGGAGATGGAGGTGGGGTATAAAAATAAAGTTATTATTATTATTATTATTAGTAGTAACTTTTAAAAAAATCTACCCACAGTGTCCTGGAGTCTTTGGCAGGCCTGGAGCCCATGTAGTGTGACTTGTGGGAATGGCGTCCGTGAACGCACCCGAGAGTGTTTAGCATCAGTCGCAACGAATAAGCCCTCCTGTGTGGGGAAACAGCAGGAAATGTCTCCATGCTCATTGGAAGAGTGCTCTAGTATGTAAGCCTGATGTTAGGAAGTCATTTGCGTTTGCTTTGATTTTGTCCCTCTCCTTTTCGTGTGCTACTCTGTGAATTCTGCCTTATTGCATATTGTATGGGGATTGGATGTTGGTATGAAACATCTGGGCAGAAAAATGTGAAGAAAGAGGACCCATATCCAATAATGTTTTCGGCATCAAATGTCTGTAGTGCACTTGAGCAGTATGATTGCTGTTGCATCTCTCTCCTTAAGAGACCAGGGATGGATATAATGTGGCAAGTGGGCTATATGAGGTTCCCCAAGGCCACTCTGCCCTTCTGATTGCCTTGCTTCCCCTCCCAAACATTTGCAGCAGAAAAGTTCCCCCCTCGAGGAACTGTGATTTTGCTTTGTAATACATGCACCAGTCTCACCAAACCAGTGGCCTACAACTCCCAGAAATCCCAGCCAGTTTACCAATTATTACGATTTCTGGGAGTTGAAGACCAAAACATCTGGGGACCCTCAGGCTGAGAACCACTGTTACAAACCAAGAATGGGCTTCGGTTCACGTTAGGTTTAAATTATTTGGTTCCTCCCACCCCTGAATTTTTAACTTCTTCAGGTGCTAAGGATGTCCAGTTGAAGACACAGAAAGGAGAACAAGCTAGGATGGTTACGTTGCCTTGATAACATTAGATCAAGCAGGCACAAGAAGTCACCTGTTTACATTCTTTCTCCATATAGGGAGACATACTGCATTTCTATTTAAACTATGGCAATAATTTCCGAGTCTGCAAAAACAGGTATAAATTGATACATGCAAACATTATGCAGTGGCGTATTTCCTTTTGGTAACATTCTTCTATTTTGATGATGCATAACTATCCATTATAGGCTGCAAGTGGATGTCTCTGTGCTTGATAATGCCCACAGAACAGGGTGCTCTACTGTTTGAGTCCTGCAAAAACACATCATGTATCCTAGTGGTAGTTTTGGCCTGTCTTTTGCATAGTCTACTAAACAGCTTCCAGAAATATTGGTCTGTTTGAGTTGATGTTCCATTTAATGCCCTAAGTTAAAACAACAGGTGTTATTTTTTTAAAAGAAATAGTTTGTATATCACAACAGCTCACCAATAAATTCACTCTTTGTTTCAGCCACTCTATCTGCTCCCATCACACCCTGGCATCCTAAAGGCCAGAGAACTGCCAACAATTTGGTCACGGTCACTGGCATATCAGTGTGTTTATCCGTCATCTTTGCAACTATCCTAATCACCTTATGGAGGAAGCTTTGCAGGACCCAGAAGTGCAGCACTCCCATGCACTGCGACTCTTCTAACTCTGCTGGCTTTCGGAAGAACTCAGATGAAGAGACAATCTGCCAGGAAAGACAGCTGCGAGACAGCTTTTCTGAGGCCGAAGCCCCTTGTTCATCCCTTGGAGGGGCTCCTGATGTACCCTTGAATCTCAGGAGAAGCCTTCATGTCGCTCAAGATGGAGGAAGCGGATCTTCTGTGAACGAAAGTTTTCAGTCCAATGCCCATAAAATTATTCCCCCCATTTTCAGCTACCGCCTTGCACAACAGCAGCTCAAGGAAATGAAGAAGAAGGGCCTCACAGAAACAACAAAAGTCTACCATGTTTCTCAGAATCCTTTGACGGACACGGTGAGCTCAGAAAACCAGGAGGCTGCAGCTGCAAACAAGTTTAGGATCAAGTCTCCTTTTTTGGAGCAACCATCCGGTTGTCCTAAATTCTCCACCAACAGACCCTACTCCAATGTGGATTTTACACCATCAGCAACTGAGCCCATCTGGAGCCCTTGTCAGTCCCTAATTAGAAGAGGTGTCCCCAAATATCTGGACAGCCAAGGGGAGTCATGGGAGAGAAGCTACTCAAGAAATGCACAGTTCAGGAGAACAGCTAGTTTTCATGAAACTAGGAAGGCCAAGCCATTCCGAAAAAGGAGCATGTCCACCCTTACGCCAACCCAGACTCCACTTTACCACTGCAGAACTCGAATGTGGGATTGTGTTCCAGAAGAACATAAGCCTAAATCCAAAGCTGTCAATCAGAACCTCATCGAACTTGAACTGTACCGTAGTACCCATGTAATGTCTGAAGAGATGATGCGCGGGGCACAGAAACCCCACAAGTGGGAACCTCCCGGGGAGAAACCAGGTCCTGTCAGCAGTCGCCAGCTTATGTTCCAGGTGCCACATGGAGCTGATAGACCAGAATGGAAGAGAAACAAGAGCAGCCCTTTTCTAAACCACAGCAACACGTGGGAGAGAGAACCTGCCAGGCTGGCTCCTAAGGATTGCCCCCTGAGAGGAGGTGCTCTGAGCCCCACCCATTGCAGAAGGAGCAAGTGCCAAAGCTTCCCCTCCGGTCCCAAGTACAGCTTCTATGACAACACTACTTTTGGGCTGATGGAATCAGGACAGCCAAAGATGGACCTGCCTGGATACTTTGGCTCAAGCGAAGAAGGTGAAATAAGTACTTTAAGTATTGAGAATCTAGTGATCTGAGGGTCTCATGATCTTATTGCGAGTGATCCTGTGGACTGAATCCAAACATGGTAAATGTGATCTTTAGATTTCTCCCTTTTTAAAAAAAGGAATCAATTTTCACCATCTTAAAGAGATAGGTGGCCAAAGTGTTGCTGAATGTCACATTTCAATGCCAACTACTTTGTTAGGGAGGAGTAATCAGATTATATGGAAATAAACAGTTGCTAAATGAGACAGTGTAGTATAGCAGTTTGAGCGTTGGACTGTTGAGTCTGGAGACTAGGGTTTGAATCCTTCTCAGCCATAGAAGTCCAGTGGGTGACCTTAGGCAAGTCACACTTTCTCAGCCTCAGAGGAAGGCAATAGCACATCTCTACTGAACTAATCTTATCAAGAAAACCCTGTGACAGAGTTGCAATAGGTCAGAAATGACTTGAAGACATACCACAAAAAAAATAAGATAGTGTATCAGAAATTTTCACAGATTGACTTTTATTTTTAGGAATTTGATTCTGAGCTTCCTGAAAAGTCAAACAGTTAGGAATTAGCCCTTCAGTTTTACCATGAAAAATATGGGTGGAGAATATGTGGTTTCCAGATGTTTTGGACTACAACCCATTATCAGAGTTATCCTGGGAGGGGTCCAAAGTTTCCCCTGCTCATAAAGATGAGAATTTCTCCTACAGTAAGGCTGGGGGACATGTCGCCTTCCAGGTGTTGTAGGATGGCAATTCCTATCAGCACTGGCTGTACAGGTTATAGATGATGGGAAGTGTAGCCCATCCTTGCTTGAGGGCCACATATTCCCTACTTCTGCCTACAAAGAAATAAACCCTTTTCATACCTTAAGAAGCTACTTGTCCAGTGGATGGTATATACAGTACTTTCAAGTTGACTCTGCGGAAACACTCTTATACAGATTTGTCCAAAGGAGGTTTGCTTTCCCTTCCCTTTAGGCCAGTGGTTCTCAACCTGTGGGTCCCCAGATGTTTTGGGCTTCAACTCCCAGAAATCCTAAGAGCTGGTAAGCTGGCTGGGATTTCTGGGAACTGTAGGCCAAAACACCCAGGGACCCACAGGTTGAGAACCACTGCTTTAGGCTGAGAGTGTGAGATACCCCTGGTATTAGTCATACAGTAGAGTCTTGCTTATCCAACCATTGCTCATCCAGCATTTGGTATTATCCAACGCAGTCTGCCTCCTACCTGGATCCACAGCTGTTTCAATACATTGCAATGTTTTGGTGCTAAATTTGTAAATACAGTAATTACTACATAACATTACTGTGTATTGAATTGCTTTTTCTGTCAATTTGTTGTAAAACAATGTTTTGGTGCTTAATTTGTAAAATCATAATGTAATTTGACGTTTAATAATAGACTTTTCCATAATCCCTCCTTATTATCCAACATTTTCACTTATCCAATGTCTGCTGGCCAGTTTATGTTGGATAAGCAAAACTCTACGTTACATTTAAATTCCCATAGCCGAATGGGGATTTGAACCCTGGTCTCCCAAACTCGTAGTCCAGTACTCAGACCATTGCCCTCTGCTGGCTCACTACTAGTAGTTCAGTAGCAGTACCACATTCCCCTTTTGTGGTTTAACCCTTTGAAATTCTTTTTCCCTTAACTAATGGCTAGATAGTATTAGGTATTTTCCACCTCTGAAACTCTGAATAAAAATATACTCTAAACAAAAGTTAGTACTTTCTGATATACAAATTGTAGATAATTATGAAAAATAAAAGAACCTTACACTGTTTTGTATTTACTATGTGTAATCATGATTTTCCTGTGATAACATCTTTATGCTGTTTCATTTAGCATGGATTATGATGAGGCACACTTTATCGTTTTTACATGAATTCAAAATCAGTATCACTCTTCATTTTTTGGTAGAAGGCTAGGGGCCTTCCACACAGAATATCAAGGCTGAATAACACATAACATCTGCTTTGAACTGAGTTATCTGAGTCTACACTGCCATATATCCCAGTTCAAAGCAGATACTGTGGGATTTTATTCAGCTGTGTGGAAGGGGCCAAGGAGAACATCCAGCATTTATTCCACCCATACTGGACTCATCGGCTTTTGTTAAAAAAATTATTTTAAATATTGTGGTTTCAAATGTAAACAAATGTTCTCGTTTACATAGAATACAAATTTTTGAAATCTTCTGCAAAAATGCATAGCTTCTGCTTTATTAGGCATCCATTGGAGGAGACTTCCCACTTTTTCTTTCTTTCTGTTTGAGAAAATACAACATAAACCAAAAGGCACATGAAGAGAAGGACTCAGATATAGAATCATCACATTTCTGGGTAGGGCTCATGCAGCCATCCGGATGAAACTGAAATACATCTCCTCTTCATTAGCAATGTAGGCTAGGCTGGCTGGGAATCACAGTCCAGCATCTGGAGAGCCACACAGTTCTCATCCTTGTGATAGCTGAACTGTTGAGGAGGGTTTTCCTTGAAACATGACAACTTTGTTATTTTGGAAAACTTGCTGGAAATGGTCTAGCAGGGTTCTGAACAAGACCTGGAGTTCATCCTTCCCTTAAAACATTTTCAACACATTTCTTTTTGTTTTTAGCAAAACAAATTAATGTTGGGAATATTGTAGAAATTCTAAATTAGGGGAATCGTATTGACCTATTTCCTATCTGGAGTTCTCATGAGCCTATTAGTTTTGTTGTTTACAGAAAATGAAACTCACAAGCTGGCACTGTGCCCTGTGCCTAGAGCAAGCTTGAGCAATTATAGCTTTCCAGATGTTTTCATCTGTCACTATTAGCAGTGCCAGATAGAACTGATACAGGAGTTATCAGACAAAACATCTGGAGTGTTGCCACTGCTCATTCCTGGTCTAGAGTGAAGGTTGCCTTCCCAGACGAGGCTGATTAGTGGCTCTGCTTCACAACGATCCCAAGGAAGAAGTGTCTCCTGGGCAGTTATGTGCATGGAACAGGGAAGCTCATTTCCATTGTCAGGAATCAAATGGTAATGGGAAAAGCAAAGAAAAGGAGGGTGTGGCATATGTGCCTTAGTGTTTGCTGTGTGCATTTTGAAGCAACTGCTGCAGCTTGCATACTGCAACATACAACTAAGTTGATTCTATCTGACAAAGGAATGCAATCCTTCAAATGCTCTTCCCTTTCTTCACTTCCTTCCTTCCTTCCTTCCTTCCTTCCTTCCTTCCTTCCTTCCTTCCTTCCTTCCTTCCTTCCTTTCTTGGCATGACACTTGTCTTTTTTCCAGGATGCATGGATGAACTATCTCAATTGGCTTCACCATCTCCACTCTCTCCATCCACAAAAGAAGGGATCCTTATTTTCATGGCTGTATATTTCAGGGAATACCACAGCCCTCGCCATGTGGACCAAACCACTCCGTTGTCAGAAGAAGCTGTGTATTTCCCTTTCTTATAATATAATCCATTGAGATTTGCTGCATGGCATCTTGTAGAGGAAAAACAAATAAAAATAGAAAGCAAACATTAATCAATGGTAAAGGAATTGCTTACACACATAATCTGGTATTTTCCTTTTTGGTTTCTTTCCCCCTATATTTATATCTCTCCTTTCTCCTGACACAAGATTCAAAGTGACTTACAACAAAGCTAAAAACCTGATGATAAACAAGTTAAAACACAGCCATGCACAATCTATACACATAATAAAAGTGAAAATATGTATATGTGTGTGTGGCTGGGGTGTCCACTTACACAAACAGCCTTCTGCCTCCACAAACAGCTATAGCTCTCACTACTCATGAGACACCACTGGCCCTCCCTCCAATGACACTGCAGGTTAGAGTGAGTGCCATGAACATGTCCAAGAGCCCTGCCAATGTCCTCCACAAACACCATACTGATCACCACCCAAGTGAAGACTTTCATACGGGGACCATTTCATCCTAGATTTTATGTGTTTTCTCTACCACAGACATCCCAGTGTATTACTCTCTTCATTGGTGTGGAATTTGCATGACACTGCCCACTGTCTCTCCCTTAACCCTTTCCTATCCTTTTCTATGGTGCATAGCAAACGGAGGAATTGGTCAGCAACTGAACATATTAGAGAGGTTTGGGGAGAATTCACCAAGATTTATAGGAATTGCAGATACTGGGATGTATAATTCACTGCAATCTAAGAGCACTTTGAACTCCACCAATGATGGACCTGGAACTAACTTGGAATACAGAACCCCCATGACCAACAAAAGTACTGGAGGTCTTTGGAGGGACTTATAGGAGTTGGCTGGTAGCTCATTTCTGTTGTTCTGCACTAATTAATATTTAGTAAGAGGCATTGCATTAAGCAAATACATCTCCAAGTTCTGCATCCTAGCAGAAAATTTTACTTTTTATACCACACTGGCTCTCCAGAATCAGCAATATAGCCTGTATTTGACTCTGACACACTTAAGAAAAAACTTGCATTCACAAATATGGTGGTGCTGATTATTGAGCAGCTGCTTTACCTATCAACTCACCGATTGAACCACCAGCCACTCCTGCTCTCCTGTGCGCAGCTGCCCATTAGAAACCTGTCATTGTCCCTGTCAGAAGTCGAGAAGGGCATCCCATGGAGTGATGCAGACCACTGTTGATCGAAGTTGCTCCCTCCAAACAAAGCATCCCCAGCAGTCCCAGAGAAGGTGCCAAAGGATATTCTATAATTATCCTGAAAGAAACGACAGAAACATTTCTTAAAAGTCAGGTATGCAACTGAGCTCATTAAATCAGGCAGAGATAAGCTTTCACCTTGCCTCCTCTGAATATCAGGGCAGCCTGGCAAAGTCTGTCACTGCCTCCACATTTTCTCCCTCTGTTTGCCAGTTATCAATCAGTCTCGTTGCCATAACCTTGATTTTTTTAATTTGTTCATACTTCACCTTCCTACTTCATAGTTATTTGCGTATTGGTTCTCACCCTTAAAACATATTTATATTTTTAAAAATCCAAATCCAATTATTCTTTCATGGCAGGTAGGTAAAGGTAAAGGTTTTCCCCTAACATTAAGTCCAGTTGTGTCTGATTCTGGGGGTTGGTGCTCATCTCCATTTCTAGGCCGAAGAGCCAGCATTGTCCATTGACACCTCCAAGGTCTTGTGGCTGGCATGACTGCGTGGAGCGGCGTTACCTTCCCGCCGGAGCAGTACCTATTGATCTACTCACATTTGCATGTTTTTAAACAGCTAGGTTGGCAGAAACTAAGGCTAACAGCAGGAGCTCGCGCCGCTCCCCGGATTCGGACCTGCGACCTTTCAATCAGCAAGTTCAACAGTTTAACCCACTGCACTACCAGGGGTTCCTCCTTCATGGTAACGTAATAAATCACCAGAATGTAAAATATCAATATCATAAAGTTGCATAGCATTGAAGTGACTAGTTTCCCACTTGCACCTTACAGTTGAGAAACCGTGACTTCCTTCATTATATAATTATAGCAAATAAAATCTCAATTCAGTATTTTTCCACATCCTTATGTTAATTGTATTTTATTCTTTGAAAAGAGCACTTGTTAGATTTCCTACTCTCAAGTAGTTACTCTAACAGTTTGCTTTGTCAGTAATAAACACCTTTTTATTTATCCAGAATTAATTAACTGCTTAGAATATTTAGGCTACTGTACTAAGAGAGCCTTTAACTTTAAAAAAATATCTGTTATATTATCTCTACTATAACCCTATGGGATACTGATAGAGCACCATTAATTCTCCTCCACCTGTTATTCTGCCAGGCTAATGGATTTATAAGATAGGTCGCACACCGTCTCATTCTTGAGCTGGAAGTCTTCATACATTGCATATCGTCTTTCCCCATGCCAGTCCATCAGGTCTATTTTCAGCGAGTTTTCTCCTAGAATATAAAATGAGATTACGCCAAACTCTCTTATATAAAAGGAGACGGAAGTGTGAACACACCGCAGAGATATCAAAGTATAGAAAGACCATGCCATAACCAAAGTGCATGCAGAAGGTAAACAAAGCATGCCATAACCATGTAGCATGCCATAACCAAGTTGCATGCAGAAGGTAAACAGAGTGCATGCTGCACCACAGTCAGGAAAAGGGCATAAGAGAGAAGAGTCATGCTCTCCCCAATCCCTAATTAAACTATGGCTCCGATCATATTGGAGTCTTCAATACAGTTGCACCAAATGAAAAAACAACACCAAGAAAGTTGTCAAACGCTTTCATGGCTGAAATTTGGCTAGGTTGTTTTGAATTTTCCAGGCTGTATGGCCATGCTCCAGAAGCATTCTCTCCTGACATTTTCATCCACATCTATGGCATGAATCCTCGGAGGTTGCCTGACATAGATATGGGTGAAACATCAGGAGAGAATGCTTCTGGAACATGCCCATACAGCCTGGAAAACTTACAGTAGTAAAGTTCTAATAAAGTTCTTCAGGGCTCTTCTTCATTCTACATGGCTTAGCCTGCAAATGTGCCCATTTTGAATTAGAAGAAGTGACTGGGAATAGAAAGTCCTGACATGCTCATGGACTGACATGGAAGTTAGTCTGTTTGAACAACATCACAGAGATCTATCTAGAGGAAATGTCTGTACTTACCTCTAAGCAGTAGGTCATAGATTTTATCATTACCCAACCAGTACTCATCACCTTTGCTCTGGAATTCTCCAAACCCTTCTTTGTAGTCTGCCCATAGTCTGCAATGAGGCAATGCACACCTATTAGTGCTCTGAGGTCAGATACAAAATGCAGGATTTCTTGTTTTCATATTATATCCTGAACTCCTTCCATTAAAGAACTTAAACTAGTGCTCCCTATCAGACCCTAGCCTCCTTGACATCAGCAATATGCTGTATCAGACATCCTCTAAAAACATATCAGATAACAATCCTATGTCAGAAAAGCTTTGCAGCCCAGTCTAGGGGTGTTTCCATACTGTAGAATGAATGCAGTTTGACACCAATTCAACTGCCACGGCTCAATGCTACGGAATTATGGGAGTTGCCGTTTGATCAAGTATCAATACTTTTTGGCAAAGAAGGCTAAAGTCCTTGCAAAACTTCAATTCTTATGATTCTATATATTATTCAGCCATGACAGTTAAAGTGGTATTAAATGACAGCAATTCTACAGTGTAGATGCACCACAGGAAAATAAAGACCAGACGTTGTCCATCAACAGTACAATAAGCAAGCACATAGGATATCCGGTAAAGAGCTTCCCTGCTATTTCTATTCAAATACTAGAATGTTTCACTTATATGTTGATTGAGCACATGCACATTTTATTCAAATTTATTTTGGGATGTGTGTGGTGGTAATGCATTGATTCATTTCTGGAAAAGCACAAATGCTCCCTCTAAAGCAGTGGTTCTTAACCTGTGGGTCCCCAGGTGTTTTGGCCTACAACTCCCAGAAATCCCAGCCAGTTTACCAGCTGTTAGGATTTCTGGGAGTTGAAGGCCAAAACATTTGGGGACCCACAGGTTGAGAACCACTGCTCTAAAGGAAAATAAGATATCCGTATTGTCGAAGGCTTTAATGGTTGGAATCACTGGGTTGCTGTAAGTTTTCCAAGCTGTATGGCCATGTTCCAGAAGCATTCTCTCCTGACATTTCGCTCACATATATGGCAGGCATTTCGCTCACATATATGGCAGGTAGGAGCCCCCGGTGGCACAATAGGTTAAACCAGGGATCCTCGAACTTTTTAAACAGAGGGCCAGGTCACAGTCCCTTAAACTGTTGGAGGGCCGGATTATAAGTTGAAAAACACGAATGAATTCCTATGCACACTGCACATATTTGTAGTGCAAAAAACACTTAAATACAATACAATAATTAAAATGAAGAACAATTTAAACAAATATAAACTTATTAGTATTTTGGTGGGAAGTGTGGGCCTGCTTTTGGTTGATTGAGATAGGATTGTTGTTGTTGTGTGCTTTCAAATCATTTCAGACTTAGGTTGACCCTGAGTAAGGGCCAGGTAAATGATCATGGAGGGCCATATCTGGCCCCCGGGCCTTAGTTTGAGGACCCCTGGGTTAAACCCTTGTGCTGGCAAGACTGCTGACCAAAAGGTTGACAGTTCAAATCTGGGAATGAGGCTAGTTCCCATCTGTCATCTCCAGCTTCTCATGAGAGGACATGAGAGAAGTCTCCAATAGGATGGTAAAACATCCGGGCATCCCCTGGGCAACGTCCTTGCAGATGGAAAATTCTCTCACACCAGAAGTGACTTAAAGTTTGTCAAGTCGCTCCTGACATGAAAAAAAAATCCTCAGAGGTTGTGAGGTCTGTTGGAAACTAGGCAAGCAGGGTTTATATACCTGTGGAATGTCCCGGGTGGAACAAAGAACTCTTGTCTGCTTGAGGCAAGTGTGAATGTTGCATTTGGCCACTTTAATTAGTATTTAATGGCCTTGCAACTTCAAAGTCTGGCTGCTTCCTGCCTGGGAAATCCTTTGTTGGGAGATGTTGGCTGGCCCTGATTATTTCCTGTCTGGAATTCCCTATTTTTGAGTGTTTCTCTTTATTTACTGCCTTCATTTTATATTCTTGCAGACAGGAAGCAGCCAGGCTTTGACGCTGCAAGGCCATTCAATGCTAATCAATGTGACCTTTTGCAATATTCAAACTTGCCCCAAACAGGCAATAGTTTTTTCTCCCACTCTGGACATTCCACAGATATATAAACCCCACTTGCCTAGTTTCCAAACCAATAAAATATCAATTCCAAAAAGAATACAATACAATACAAAACTTTATTACAGTCACTGACCAGCACAAAGCGAGGCACAAGCACCCTGGGAAGGGGAAACACAGCTCCCCAGTGAAGCAGTTATTAAAACACAGATTAGAAAAAAAATCGCAATTTAAAAATACAGGTGAATGTAACAGGTATGGAAGCGGGGGGCGGAGGGGAGACTGATATTCCAAATAAGCTATTATTAACTGTATACCTGAAGAAATTCTCCTTGCCATTGCTCCGCCGCTGGATCACTGTCCATCCTCCACCATCTGACATATCACAGTACACAAGGAAGGGTTCCTTATCCATTCTGGGTCTAATTCTGTAGTATCCACTTTCAGTTTTTCCACGGATGAACACCATTGCACAATCTAAACAAAACAGCATTAAAAGTAGAAGAAGGGTGATGTACCAGGGAGACTGAATCTGTGCAGCAACTCAGGTTGATGAAGCGGCACCATTCTAGAAATGATTTCATATCTCTCTTTCATTACATGATTCTGCTGACTGTTAGCTTTTGTGTATTTTGCAATTTATTAACGTATGTGGTCTATTACATGTGTTCTCTCTTGAGTCATAGTCCGACACTCAAACAATTATATCACACAACTCTTGCATTCATATATTATTGTGAAATTAATACTGGAGTTGATGAGTTTGTCTGAGGAGAAGATACTCTCAGCAGAAACATGGGAAGGCTTTCTAATAATTGTAAATAAACATGAATAAATGGCTCTTAGTGCCTAATTATTTTCTTGTTGCAGAAGCCTACAAGTACTGCTCTTTGTGATGCATCATGTGGAATGGCCATTTCGCTGTAGACAAATAAAATGACTATGAACATTTCCCCCATAATAGTAGTCCCATTTCTGTAGTTGAAATATACGATTTAAGTATTTTTACAGGCACAGTTCACAAAAATCCAAGTAACGAGTAGTCCTAGATTGCAGTCAAGTGGTTTTTCCAATATAGTTCAAAAGTATTATATAATTTAGAGCACATTGTGTTTTCATAGTATCTTAATCCACAAAGAAAAAGCCAGGTCTACTTATGCCTTCACTCGATATTAGTATTTATACTTATTGGGTCAATGTCTGTAGGATTAAACTTTCAATTTTCATGCACAGGAATCTTAATTCAGATCCCACCACTTCTGTAAAGCAAAACAAATATTGGGATATGGATTATGACCTGTTAGGATCATAACCTATTGGGTAGCAGAGTTACGGAAGTGTTCCTTTAATTTATTGGGTAATGGATTATCACTGGGCACATAAATATCTTGCTTCTGTTGGATGCTCTCAGCAGACAAAGATTCAAGTAGACTTCTTTTAAAATAACATGTTTGTTTTACACACAACTTCATGTATTTAAATATACAGGCACATTTCTTGTCAGATTAAACTTTAAAACATTTCAGTTTGTAACTTTGAAAGGGAACCCTTACATCGGTTCTTATATCTTTCACTTATAGTCTTTATCAGTTTCTTCAAAACTATATTGCTCTCTACAGCTCTCTTCCGTAACAGTCTACTACTAAGGGACTCAAGCCTCAACAGTTTTCTAACTTTCTACACTGACTTCTCTACTCAAACTGACGCACGCCTCAACTGTCATACATCAACTACATTCTAAATGGTCACTGAACTAGTCACATGGTCTGCAGCCCTTCCCACTGCCTCAAGTCCATAGAGCTAAGTAAACTGCAAACCAAAGAAGACATACACTTCAGGAAATAAATGACACATTATAAACAGACAAAACATTAAATAGAGGAGGCTTGAGAAGGTTGCTATCTCCAACAACAAATGCCCCTGTGTCAGCTTAAACTGATACATTCAAACTATGTTGTTGGATTACAAATCCCATCAGACTGGGCAACATAACCAATGGTAAAGGGTGGTGGGTGGGGCAGACCAACAACTTCTGATGGGCCACACATTTCTTAACCTGATTTAAAGTAATACAATAAGTAACCCACATCTGACTTGAGATGCTTTGATACGTCACATTTGCTCAGAGATGAGGAGTAAATTTGGCAACTGATGTGGACAACATCCGCTCCAGAGTCTACTATGCCTCAAACTCAGGAGTTGGCAATTATATCACTCCAGATATTTTAAAACTACGTCTCCCATAGTGCCTCACCATTGGCTCTGCTGGCTACAGCGGATGGGAAATGTGAGCAAATAAATACCTGCAGAATTACAATTACCCATTCTTGTCTAACCTCCTGGGAAATATATTAGATTAGGAAGAAAATTGATATATTGAACTAACAGCTCTTGAAAAAGAAGTTCTTTAGTGTTTTTGCAACTCATTTTATTTACATCAACATTTGAATTTTTAATAATAAGTAAATACATCCATAAATAAGTAAAAACTTTATGAGATTTCCAGAGTGTGTCAAGATAAAACTATGACACTTGTAGCAAAATTATCACATTGCAAAGCCACAGGAGAGACAGGGCAAGCATCTGTTTAATGGGTGCAGTCCAAAATAAAGCAACATATTTCACAAAAGTAAAATTAAAGCAAGATACTTCCCAGTGCCCTCAGATAAATAGGTCCCACTTGCAGGGATAATCTACCTTGATCATAGACTAAGAGGCCCCCACTGGTTGTGGGTAAAGATGTGTTTTGTGGAGATGGCTCTCTGGCAGAGAAGACTTTGCTTGTTTGTCTGTGGTAATTGTTCCCCAGGAGGTCATTCAGCTGGAGTTCATAGAGCTGGGATAAATCTTGGAGTGTTTTCAATGTCTGTTGCAGTTTGCTGTTTTCCAACAGACACTCATCCCTTTCCTACAAGTGGAAAGAAAAATCTTTATTCACAGGAAGGATAGACCCAACTCTGGATGTTTGCAGATATCTGGGTCCAACACCATCTGCTGGATGTTGACCAAAGTGACGTGCCCAAGCTGCAGCCCTCCAACTCCCAGAATTCCTGACCACTGAACAAGCTGGCCATGGCTTTTGGGAACTGGGGGCCTAAACAGCTGGAGGGCCACAGTTTGGGGATGCTTGACCTAGAGATTCCTAGAGAGAAAAGTTCTCTATAAATCTCTAGGTCCTTCAGCACAACTCTGTGGTAACCTTCCTATAAATGACAGGGATTGGAAATGATGGGTTTTTTTTCCTGTTCATGTCTTTTCCACTTTCACTGGGCTTCCTGTGCATCTAAACCCTATGGAAGTGGGAAACCGACTGTACTGGATCCTGATGTGTCTATGTGCACACACAGGCAGGTATTCTTATATTTCATATAGGGCAGAGTTGAAGGCCATACCACCAACTAAATGTGGTTGGAGTCTGGGAGGGTTTAACCCATTGGGCCACTGTGGGTTCTGGAAATGACTTGAAGGCACACAGTAACAACAAACCAGCAAAGGCCAGATTATTTTCCTTCCCATACTCTCCTCCCTTCCCTACTAAGGTGATTTAATGCTAACTAATTTTGCATTTTGGACTCTTGTTTGTGGTGTTTGAAGGAAGATGAGGAATCAGTGAGAAATTAAGGTGGAACATGGGAGGAGAAGGGAGAACCTGGAACATGTTAAATGCACCTGAAAGTTGTTCAGCAGTGGAACTCTCTGGCTTGGAGTGTGGTGGAAGCTCCTTCCTTGGAGGCTTTTAAACAGAAGCTGTTGAGTAACAACCCTATTTTTAATTGTTAAAAAGGAAACTGTTATGGACCATAGTAAAAAAAAACTTGGAGTCAAGACATGTCTGTACCAATAGGTGTGAAATGTGGCATTCCTTGAATTAACTACCATTCTATATTTTCAGTAATTACAGTTCTACAAATTTAACCTCCATATTAGTAAAACCAATTATACAGGGATTCTTAGAAGATTGTCATGTGCATCTTGTACATACCAAAAGTCGAGGTGCAGACAAGCAAAATGGTCCGAAGAACAGCAGAATTAACAGCTGGCTCATTATTATGTTCATTTTATTGAACTATATGGGGAGAATAATACATCATTTTAGATAGATACACACACATATATTTGACTGCATTTACCCTATATACTCGAGTATAAGCCGACCCAAATATAAGCGGAGGCACCTAATTTTACCACAAAAAAACTGGGAAAACGTATTGACTCGAATATAAGCCTAGGGTGGGAAATGCAAAAGCTACAGGTAAATTTCAAAATAAAAATAGATACCAATAAAATTGCATTGAGGCATCAGTAGGTTAAAAGTTTTTGAATATTTACCGTATTTTTTAAAAGGCCTTCCTGACCCAATAGGCCTGAGTGCTCACAGAGAACTAGATCCTATCTGATCTTGGAAATAGATTAGATCTGGTTAGTAATTGAATGGGAGACCAGCAATGCATAGCAGGCTCCTTAGCCTCTATTTCAGAAGAAGGAACTGTGCAAAACCACCTCTCAATATTTGTTGTCTAAGAAAACCCTGTGAAATTTGTGATGTTGCCAAAGGAAGCTTCCCAGCAAACTAATAAATACACCCATGAATGCCTGTTGTGAAGCCACACTAAGTACCCCTCTGGGGGTGAGAAGAACGGGATACAAACATGTTAAATAAATAAATAAATATCCTTTATTTCAGTCAACAAACCTTTGGCTGAAACACACCTATGTTTTCTAAACCACGAAATAAATCCAGGGACTACAAATAATATTGTACGGAGGCATATCTGGCTGGGTAGGGCAGCAATATGCATCACAGAGAGATATCGCTAATTATGCAGCTTATATCACTCTATATGCAGTTATAGCACTATGATTCCACTTTAAATGCCATGTCAACATTGTGCAGAATCCTGGGATTTGCAGTCCAGAGCAAGGAGTTTAGAATTGACAGCCAAACAGTTGTAGTCCCTCGCAACCATTGTCCAAATATTAGGATGCCATAAGACCCAAGCACAGCTGTTAATGTGGGATGCCACTGCGTCATAATTGAATACTGTAGTATAAAATAATCTATGGTTCCCTGTCTTTCAGCACTTTTTTTTTTTTTGCAAATCCACACTTGGCACATTCACATATTACTTTAGTAGACATGAGCGTTAATAATCTTATCCATCCAGAAAAAAGTGGATAACAGTTATAAGCTCTCTCCAAAAGGATGCAGTCATCATAACAAACTCAGAACATTTTGTTCTCTGCAAAGATAGTCCCTTTGAGATTCTGGAACCCTCTGAAAGAGCCAAAGTCTGCCAAAAATCCTCCCTCTTCCTGGAATAGGCAAATCTCCATGTATTGTTCATTCCTTCCCAATTATTTTATAACAGCAAATCATTTGCTACTATCAAATTCACACTTTATATGCTAAATCCTCCCCCTTATGTAACAATTGGAATTACATAAATATGGTCATATTTAAAAAAAATTCTACAAAAGCATACAACAATCTTGTCAAAGTAAATTGTTAATACAGTAAAAAAAAAAGACTTCTGAAGAGAGCTATTTCAGTTTTCTCAATGGGACCTGAGTGCAAAGAAAATGGATTCTTATTCCACATTTTGTTTGAAAACTGGACTAGGAGATTAAGAATAACAATAAGATTACATGTTATGCATTTAGAAAAAAACAGACAAATTATTTTTAAATTATACAAAGATAGGTAAATATTTGGGAAAATATTGTTATGAGGATGTGGTTCTCTTTAGATCAGTGGTTCCCAGCCTGTGGTCCATAGACCACCAGTCGTCTGCAAGAATTGAAATATGGTCCGCAGCCTCACCATTGCAACAAGAGCGACTGGTCTCGCGAAACCACAGTGCCGCGGCTTATTAAATATGGTTTTCTGTGGGCAAGAAGATGGCGACTACTGGATGGCATATGTTCTGTTTCAGAAACTAGAGTTGATATGGTTTTCTGAATCAGCACCCCAAATAACCAAGCACCCCAAATCTAAAGTTGACCAAAAACTGATTCGTAACCCTTTTGGTACTAATGTTGGAGAGTGGTCCCTGGTCAAAAAAAGGTTGTGAAGCACTGTTCTAGATGCTATTCATAATTGTCATCAGCATTAGCCAGCATAGCCAATGATAAGGGATGATAGGAGCTATGAACCAACAGTATCTGGAAAACTATCCTGACTTAAACTTAAAACTTGGACAAGGTAATTGTGAAAAAGGAAAGATGGGGCCAGAACTTCCAAAGATTACATTCCACCACTTTGCCTCCTATACTGCTAAAATGCTATTTATTTAATTAATTAATTACTATATGATAATTAACTTACAACATAATACAAAAATGTAAAGAGAACCCACTGTGGAACCTCAGATTTATCTTACAGACCTGGAACGAAACTCTCAAGACTGAACCCCATGTGTAAACTTCTATGAGCCTTAGCACAATTAAAGTGGAGTTACACCCATGGCAAGACAGCACTGAATCTACTGAGCTCCTGCCAAGCGGAGTCCTGTATTGTGATGAGAGGAGAATATATATATAATCCATAGTGTCTTAAACACTTCCAGTCTACCCTGGCATTATCCGCTGACAACAAAAGCCAATTTTTATCAGACAGGCCTGATAGTGCTTTATTTACCATCAGAATTTATCCTTGTTTCCACAATAAGCCATTTTTTTCAAAATCACCCCCTCCCCCAATAACTTTCAGGAGTGGATTTACCTTCCGAGGGGTTGTTTTTTCTCCCCTGTTCTTAATTATGAGTCAGGACCCCCTGGTGGCACAATGGGTTAAACTCTTGTGCTGGCAGGATTGCTGACCAAAAGGTTGGTGGTTCAAATTGGAGGAGTGGGGAGAGCTCCTGTCTGTCAGCATCAGCTTTTATGGGGGACATGAGAGAAGCTTCCCATAGGATAGTAAAACATCTGGGTGTCCCGTGGGCGACTTCTTTGCAGATGGCCAATTCTCTCACACCAGAAGTGACTAGCAGTTTTTCAAGTCACTCTTGAGAACTATAAGTAGTTTGTAAATCAGATGTTTGTAACTCACAGACCGCCCATTAATTTGCTGCCCACAAACTCCCTTTGAGTAAATTATATTCAATCCACTTGAAGTTAGCTACCATTTACACTGTAATTTATGACAGCTTTAAATACTATCACAAACTAATCAAGGATATATATTTCCATACCTGTTTCAAATAGTCTAAAGACTCATCTTACCTAAAGTCTGTTGCTTTCTTAGTTTGATTGTTATTAAAGTGCCCCCGCCCCCGTTTATTTGACATTTTTTTAAATAACTTAGCATTCCTATTTGTTATTCGTAAAATGTAATTTCTCAAATTCTGGGAAATTTCTCCAAGAATTATGTTTTCCAACTAACTGAGAAACATGCTGCAGGAGAAAGTATTGAAATACTGAATAGGTTTAGACAATTCTTAAAAGAACAGGACAAGAACACTGTTGGGGAGAGAAGTGGAGAGAGGAAAGTGGTTTACAAAAAGGTAAATGGCAGGTGAGAGAAAAGTAAAGTAGGAAACACCTGTCCCTTGCCTACTGCGGGATAACACCCTCTTCAGCAGATTTCCAGATCCTTATCATGGCTGAATGTACAGTCTATCATGCTTCAGTGATTAGGGTAAACAAAAGCAATGGCACATGTTATTTCATAATAGTAACAACTGCATATATGTGTTTGTGTGTATTCCTCAAAGTATGGGATTCTTTCTCCCTTCACCATGCTTTGTTAAATTGGAAAGTTTTTTCTGCCAATGCAACTCAAACACAATGACAAAACTTCCTTAGATGAGCATCTAACAAACATTAGAGTCAATTTTATGTGTTTATGCAGCTTTAACAAAATATAATTAAGAAATTTAAAAGAATTTTTAATATATATATAAATACTTACCACATGGATTGTCACCTGATGCATGTGAACAGCGGAGACCCTGAATCCACATCATAAGAGTTTTACTTCCTAAGTGTTAGTAGATAATAGACGGGAATTCGAAAAAAATTATAAACATAGATATATTTGTACAAAAATCCCAATTGCTAAAAGACCAAATGAGGCATACTTTCGGCTCCCTCTAGTGACTGCAAAGTAGAAGAAACTCCCTTTGGAAAAGAATAGGGGAAAATGTAGAAATGGCCGGAATCACTGGGTTGTTGTAGGTTTTTTCGGGCTATATGTCCATGTTCTAGAGGCATTTTCTCCTGACATTTCACCTGAGAACACAGAAATGCTGGACCACTCTAACAACCACCATGTCAGACTGCACAGAGAAGCCATTGAAATCCACAAGCATGTGGACAATTTCAACAGAAAGGAGGAAACCATGAAAATGAACAAAATCTGGCTACCAGTATTAAAAAATCATCTAAAATTACAACAGCAAAACAATAGAGAGGAAACAATCAGGCACATCTAGTCACCTCTCAACAAAAGATTGCCCCAGGCACTGCCAGGCCATCAAATGCTAATACAGGTAGTCAGTTGAAACATTCACACCTAGCTCCAACAGACAAGAGTCCTTTGTCCCACCCTGGTCATTCCACAGATATCTAAACCCATGTCCCTAGTTCCAATAGACCTCACTACCTCTGAGGATGCTTGCCATAGATGTAGGTGAAACGTCAGGAGAAAATGCCTCCAGATCATGGCAATATAGCCCGAAAAAACCTCCAACAACCCAATTAGAAATGTGATTTCTTATGTGATTGAAAAAAGGGGGTTTTCAATATTTTGCAGACTTGCAGAAATTGCTTTTTGTTATTTTTACTTCCAAAATGGACCATGGGAGACATGGAGGTAAAGGGAGAAAGCTGACGATGTGCCTTCACAATGAAACTACCTATTTAAGATAAGTATCACCAGGATATTTTCCCCAAGTTGATCACTTTCCTCTGTAATTAGAAAATATGACATTCAACTTTCAACCTGATACATCTGTGGTCCAATACCATATAGGGCAGCTGAATTATTATTATGGCGGATAGAATTTCCTGAACTGCATACAGTTCTAATTCTTCCAAAGACAAGCAATTGGTTGGTTTACCCATAGAATAATGCAGCTTCTCTCCAAGGATTAAAATATAGATTATTTTAGTTTCTAGAGTAGGTCTGGAGCTGCTTCTGTCTATAGGGCTCTGCTAAATTTAAATACTAGGTGGAAGTCTGACAGTGGGTTATGTTTATTAATAAGTGTTATTATTATTATTACTCTCACGCAGAGAAGAGGTTTCTTCCTTTAAGTTAACTAATTAAAACATGAGAAGCAGCCTTATAATGAATGGGACTCATTCATTATAAGGCACGTAACCCAGTAAAGACTGGTGGCAGCTGCAGACATTTCCAAGGTTTCACCCAAAAGTCTTTTCCAGTTGCTGGAAACTGAAAGGAGGGCCACCTGAATACAAAGTAAGTACACTGCCAGTGACTTTTCTGCAGTATTAGTGATGGTTTCTGTAGAAAGATGAGCCTACTTTGCTTTTTGTTCAGATTTTAAAGGTGCTGTCCAAGGTTCTGAACCCCATCAGCACCTTTAAAGTGCAGACTAAGGGCCCCTACACACAGCTGAATAAAATATCGAAGGCCGCTGAGAGGTCCAGCAGAACTAACAGGGACACACTCCCCCTGTCCAGCTCCCTGCGAAGATCATCTACCAAGGCGACCAAGGCTGTTTCCGTTCCATGTCCCGGTCTAAAGCCAGACTGTGCCGCATCAAGATCATCAGTGTCTACCAGAAATCCCTGGAGTTGTGCTGCCACCACACGTTCCAGGACACAGCCTATCCCAGAATATCAAGCAGAAATTTCCACATTATCTGCTTTGAACTGGGATATATAGTAGTATGGACTCATAAACCATGGCAGTCTGGAAAGGCTCTGAGAGCTGGCATGGATTAGTGATTTGAGAGTAGGACCAGGACTCTAGAGATCAAGCTGTGAATCTTTTCTTAACCATGGAAACCTACTAGGGCCCTTCCACACAAGCCCTATATCCCAAAATATCAAGGCAGAAAATCCCACAATATCTGGTTTGAACTGAGTTACCTGAGTCCACACTCATATAATGTAGGATTTTCTGCCTTTATATTCTGGGATAGAGGGCTGTGTGTAAGGGCCCCTAGTTGACCTTGGAAAAGCCATACATTCTCAGCCCCAGAGCAGCAACAAAAACTTCCAGGGCCCTATTCTGGGTTATATGGTTGTGTAGAAGGGCCCTAGGTTATCTGAGTCCACACTGCCACATATTCCAGTTGAAAGCAGATAATCCACAATATCTGCTTTGAACTGAGGACCCTTCCATACAGCCATATAACCCAGAATATCAAGGCAGAAAATCCCACATTTTGGGCTTTGAACTGTAATGTATGGCAGTGTGGACTCTGATATCCCAGTTCAAAGCATATATTGTGGGATTTTTTGCCTTGATATTCTGGATTATATGGCTGTGTGGAAGGCCCTAAGACCCCAGTTCAGATTCACCAATTCATTGAAATGAGAACCAACGGGAACCACGGCTTTTCACTGAAACTCCCTGGCTTTATGTATCTATTATTTAAAATATTGAATCCCATGTTGGGATAAAGATGGGATAGAAATCCAACCAATAAATGTTTGTATTTCATAGGAAAGAATATACACCACTTCTGAGTATAGTATTCCTTGCCTGAGCAACCCCATGAAATTCATAGTTTGACAAGTGAATTAAAAGCATATACGTCTAAATTAGTCAATGAACACAAATATGGTACCATTCTGGAAAACACTGGGTGGTGGTGTCCCTTTCTTGCCTTGTAGTTGTAGCTAACAGCTGTCTGAGGACCCTTCCTCACAACTGAATAAAATCTCACATGTTCTGCTTTAAACTGGGATATATGGCAGTGTGGACTCAGATAACCCAGTTCAAAGCAGGTCTTGTGGAATTTTCTGCCTTGATATTCTGGGTTATAGGGCTGTGTGGAAGGGCCCTGACGCTGGATCTACACTGCCCTATATCCCAAGATCTGATCCCAGATTATCTGATTTGATCTTGATTATATGAGTCTATACTGCCATATAATCCAGTTTAAAGCAGATAAGCTGGGATCAGAGACTGGACTGTATGGTAGTGCAGATATGGTCGGAGTTGATTTTCTTCATGCCAGCTTTTCTCCAGGCTCAGCTTTCCCACGCCACACCGAGTTCACCTACATTAGATAAAACTCACAAGCACTGGTTTGGTTTATTATAAATATTTTATTATCTATAATAAACTGAACTTATGGGGATTGGTTGATGCCAAATAAAGATAGTTCCTGGGGGCCCTTCCACACAGCCCTATATCCCAGAATATCAAGACGGAAAACCCAACATTATCTGAGTGTGGACTCAGATAACCCAGATCAAAGCAGATAATGTGGAAATTTCTGCTTGATATTCTGGGATAGGCTGTGTCCTGGAACGTGTGGTGGCAGCACAACTCCAGGGATTTCTGGTAGACACTGATTATCTTGATCTGGCACAGTCTGGCTTTAGACCGGGACATGGAACGGAAACAGCCTTGGTCGCCTTGGTAGATGATCTTCGCAGGGAGCTGGACAGGGGGAGTGTGTCCCTGTTAGTTCTGCTGGACCTCTCAGCGGCCTTCGATACCGTCGATCACGGTATCCTTCTGGGACGCCTCATAGACATGGGTCTTGGGGGTACTGCTTTGCAGTGGCTCCAGTCATTTCTTGAGGGACGGTCCCAGAAGGTGTTACTGGGTGACACCTGTTCGGCCCCACAACCGTTGTCGTGTGGAGTCCCACAGGGTTCGATTCTGTCCCCAATGTTATTTAACATCTACATGAAGCCGCTGGGGGAGATCATTCGGAGTTTCGGAATGAGATGTTATCTCTACGCAGATGATGTCCAAATCTGTCACTCCTTTCCACCTGTCACCAAGGAGACTGTCCAGACCTGTCACTCCTTTCCCTGTCACCAAGGAGGCTGTCCAGACCTTGAATCGGTGTTTAGCTGCTGTGTCGGACTGGATGAGAGCTAACAAATTGAAATTGAATCCAGACAAGACAGAGGTCCTACTGGCCAGTCGTAAGGCCGAACAGGGTATAGGGTTACAGCCTGTGTTGGACGGGGTTACACTCCCCCTGAAGACGCAGGTTCGCAGCTTGGGAGTGATCCTGGACTCATCGCTGAGCCTGGAACCCCAGGTCTCAGCGGTGGCCGGGAGAGCTTTTGCACAATTAAAACTTGTGCACCAGTTGCGCCCGTACCTTGGGAAGTCTGATCTGGCCACAGTGGTCCACGCTCTTGTTACATCCCGAATAGACTACTGCAACGCGCTCTACGTGGGGTTGCCCTTGAAGACTGTTCGGAAACTTCAACTAGTCCAGCGAGCGGCAGCCAGATTGCTCACCGGAGCGACATACAGGGAGCATACCACCCCCCTGCTGTGCCAGCTCCACTGGCTGCCGATTCAGTTCCGAGCACAATTCAAGGTGCTGGTTTTGACCTACAAAACCTTGTACGGTTCCGGTCCAGTGTATCTGTCCGAACGTATCTCCCTCTACGTCCCACCTCGGAGTCTGAGATCATCTGGGGAGGCCCTGCTCTCGACCCCACCACTGTCACAAGTGAGGCTGGTGGGGACGAGGAGCAGGGCTTTCTCAGTGGTGGCCCCTCACCTGTGGAACTCACTCCCGGGGGAAATCAGGGCATCATCATCCCTCCTCGCCTTTAGGAGAAGGGTGAAGACTTGGTTATGGGACCAGGCCTTTGGGCACTCCGGCAATTAAATCAGACAACCAGGCGAGTAAGACCAGCAGGATTGATGAAGTGGAACGTAAAACTAGATCTATGAGTAGCGAACGCTGACCATGTAAGAGGAGAAACTGGGTTTGTATTTGGTTTATTGATTTTATTGATTTTATGGTTATAATGTATATTTGGTGTTAACTGTGTATTGATGTAATTTTGTGTTTGATTGTTTTTATGATGCAGGCATCAAATTGTGCCTTGCTTTTGTAAGCGCCCTGAGTCCCCTTCGGGGTGAGAAGGGCGGGGTAAAAGAACCCCAAATAAATAATAAATAAATACACACCCTCCAAATGGGAAGTTTAGTTCCACAACCCTGTGTATTTTTATGAGCTCCCTGCAAATAACCTGCTCCTATTTTTATCTCATTAGTTTTCTAATCATTTTATTCTGTACATGTGGCCTGCCCACCGTTATCGTGATTGTGTTTATTGGAATGTTATTTTGTTACTGTGTTTATATTTTTTCCCCTATGTAATTTTGATGATGTTGCTTGTTATGTTCTGGTTTTATTTTGCTGTAACATGTTGTCTGGGCTTGGCCCTATGTAAGCCGCTCCGAGTCCCCATTGGGGAGATGGTGGCGGGGTATAAATAAATATTATTATTATTAATATTATTACTAGCCGTCGCCTGCCACGTGTTGCTGTGGCCCAGCCTGGTGATCTGGAAAATAAAGTCATGAGAAAGTGTTGGTTTCTAATATATGTATTGTCTTGATGCTTGTGGGTAAAAAGTATTTCTTGCTGTTTCTTTGTCAGTGTTGATGTGGAGATCGTATGGTTTGCCTACTCTGGAACATGCCACATCTAATTGTCCTTCTTTAGGTGTCCCTTTCAAATCTATGATACTATCTCTCTCTGTGTGTGAATCATATCTATCTATATCTATGGCTGATTGGCTCGTCAGGAGGGCTTTGATTACATTTTCTTGCCCTGGTGAAGGGAGTTGGACTGGATGGCCTGAAGTATTTTCTGTTGGTCATGGGGGTTCTGTGTGGGAAGTTTGTCCTGATTCTGTCGTTGGTGGCGTTCAGCATACTCTTTGATTCTAGGTGAACTATAAATCCCAGTAACTACAACTCCCAAATGTCAAGGTCTATTTCCCCCAAACTCCATCCGTGCTTATATTTGGGCATATGGAATATTCGTGCCAAGTTTGGTTGTGATCCATCATTGTTTGAGTCCACAGTGCTCTCTGGATGTAGGTGAACTACAACTCCCAAACTCAAGGTCAATGCCCACCAAACCCTTCCAGTATTTTCTGTTTGTCATGGGAGTTCTGTGTGCCAAGTTTGGCTCAATTCCATCGTTGGTGGAGTTGAGAAGGCTCTTTGACTGTAGGTGTACTATAAATCCCAGCAACTACAACTCCGAAATGGCAAAATAAAAAAAAAATGAGTGAAGGACATACATTGGGTTGTGAGACATTTTGTTGCCAAATTTGGTGTGATTTCGTTCATTTGTACTGGGATATATGGTAGCGCGGAGTCAGATAACCCAGTTCAAAGCAGATATTGTGGCATTTTCAGCCTTGATATTCTGGGAGAGAGGGCTGTGTGGAAGGGCCCACAATTTGGCGGGAAAGTGCGGAGCACGCGCCTGAGTAGCAGCAGGGGACTCAGGGAGGGAGGGCATCCCAGCGCGAAAGCCCGCCACACTTTGCAGGGAATAATGGCCCGCTTGGAAGGGCCCTACGTCTCCTAGGCAACGGGGGGTTCCACAGAACAGCCGCCACTCCTCCTCCTCCCTCCCTCCCTCCCTCTCTGGGGCGATAATGGGAAGCGCTTTCAGGTGTGAAGCTGGCTCAGGTGGCGTCGCCCCGCCAAAGGAGCCGGCATGATGCTGGCCCCGCCCTCGCCCCTGGCCGCGAGCCGCCGGAGAAAGAAGCCCCGCCCCAGCCCCGCCGGAGGGAGCAGAGAGGTGAGCGCGCGGGCCCGGGAAGCAAGGGCCACGAGGCAGCCTGCAAAGAAAGCGGGAAAGAGCGCATTTCCCTTCCTAAGAGAAGATTTCTCTCACTCCCTGTTACCTCGTCCCGTTCTTAACTACGAGGCGGGTGTTTGTAACCCAGGGATTACCTGTCCTTGCTTTGTTAGTGCCTTCTCCGCTGGCTCTTTTCCTCTCACCTGACTTGCAAGGCCAAACAATTCCTTCATGTCTCTGCTGAGTTCTATCTGTCCTTCCCAGTTAATAGTCCTCCCACTGGGTGTACTTCCACTGCATGTGCTTTGGCCTTATATATTCCCATAGAATCGCATTGTTTTTATTTCGTCAAATGGTGTCCTGTCTATTTGCCCCTTCCACACAGCTGAATAAAACCCCACATTATCTGCTTTGAACTGAAATATATGCCAGTGTAGACTCAGATAACCTAGTTCAGGGGTCCACAAACTTTTTTGAACAGAGGGCCAGGTCACAGTCCCTCAAACTGTCGGAGGGCCGGATTATAATTTGAAGAAAAAAAAATGAATGAATTCCTATGCACACAACACATATCTTATTTGTAGTGCAAAAGCCACTTAAAAACAATACAATAATTAAAGTGAAGAACAATTTTAAAAACTATAAATTTATTAGTATTTCAATGGGAAGTGTGGGCCAACTTTTGGCTGATGAGATAGGATTGTTGTTGTGTGCTTTCAAGTTGTTACAGACTTAGGTTGACTCTGAGCGAGGGCCGGGTAAATGACCTTGGAGGGCCGTATCCAGCCCCCAGGCCTTAGTTTGAGGACCCCTGACCTAGTTCAATGCAGATATTGTGGGTTATCTGCCTTGATATTCTGGGGGTCCTTCCACACAGCTGAATAAAACCCCACACTTTCTGTTTTGAACTGGAATATATGGCAGTGTGGGCTCATAACCCAGCTCAATGCAGATCTTGCGGGTTTTTCTGACTTCATAGTCTGGGTTGTATTGCTGTGTAGAAGGCCCTATGTGTGCCAAAAGTTGTGCTCAAGGTGGCTCAAAATAAACAGATAATAGAAAATGCACAATATCAATGATACAGAAATTATAGAAGCACGCTCACACACATACAGATATACATATGAATGAGTTTATGTATGTATATATAGTGAGAGAGGAGAGACAGATTGAGGGCCCTTCCAGACTGGAAGGCCAAAGGTTTCTCCCCTTGGTCTATATCTAAGTGTGGAAGGCTACACTATGGACCACACTTAGATATAGACCAAGGGGAGAAACCTTTGGCCTTCCAATGTTTTGAAGTCCAACAATGTGTTAGTACAAACATTACTAACACATTAACAAATGAAATAGGCTCTGTGGCCCCTTCCACACAGCTGAATAAAACCTCACATTATCTGCTTTGAACGGGAATATATGGGTTAAATGTGTCCACACTTAGATAATGTGGGATTTTCTGCCGTGAAATTCTGGGATATAAGGGTGTATGGAAGGGCCCTCAAATAACCCAGTTCAAAGCAGATATTGTGGGATTTTCTGCCTTGAAATTATGGGATAGAGGGCTGTGTGGAAGGGCCCAATGAAATATTATTATTAAAAGTAAGGGAAAATAGAAAAATTAATATATAAATAAAGTGACAAAATAACTAGAAGAAATACGAATAGCATAGGTCTAGAGGAGAAGATAAGAAAAAGATGGGACAATATAAGAAGGAAGATCAACGAGAAAGACAAATGGTATAAAAAAGAAAAAAAATCTGTTTGTTTTCCTAAGTAAAAGACATTGCGAATGGAACTACTTTAAAAATAGAATATGTATATCAATACCCTCCCTTTCCTCATTCTTGGATGTACATTAGACTTCTGGATAGATCTAACTTACTAACAAAATTCCATAATTACCTTACTTGGCCTTTCCCCCCACTCTTATGGTATAAAAAGTGTGAAAATGAAATAAATACTCTTTGAAACAAATTAAAACTAAAATAAAATTTCTGAGGTGGAAAAGGATTGCAGAACATTACACTAACCCCCACCCCCCAAAAAACCCCCAACAAATCAGAGCAGGGCTTAGCAGAAGGCAAATCTAGCCTCCCGCAGAGGGGTGCTCCAATGCCTGAGGTGCCAACCAAGGCATCTTGTTTCATATTTCTACTGAATATGATTCCAGTGATTGTGAGTCAAAGGGAAGGCTGGAAGGGACTGGACCCGTCCCCTCCTCTGGGATGGAAATAAACCTTGCTCCCCTTGGACTTTTTGCAGCCTGTTTACTGCGCTTTCATTAAGGTAGTTTTGCTCTCCACTGGAACAAATTCTTCCCTGTGTTTCCTACTCCTCCACCTCTTCCTCTCTCTCTCTCTCCCTTCCTTCCTTTCTTTCTGTCTGCTGCTTTCCCTCCCCACTTCTGCTCACCGCCCACCTCCTGCTTCAGTGGTTTCAAGTGCTTCCTGCCCCCCTTTTGAAGGCGTTTAGTTGGAGCTCAACTTATGCTTTGCCAAGGTAAAAATCCCTTCTTGGACTTCGGGGGGGAGATGGCGGAAGGGCTCTGCAGAGGGTGTCCGGCTCTGAGTGCACCTCCTACACTGTCAAATTAATGCAATTTGACAGCACCTTTGCTACCGTGGGTTTGATAAAACAGCCACACTCTAGCCATAAGGCTCTAAAGCAGGCATGGGCAAACTTCAGCCCTCTAACCGACTGTTAGGCATTGTGGGAGTTGGAGACCAAAACACCTGGAGGGCTGAAGTTTGCCCATGCCTGTTCTAAAGACCTTATGAAACTATAGCTCCCATAATTCCATAGCTTTCAGCCATAGCAGTTCAGGTGATGCTGAACTGCATTAATTCTACAATGTAGATGCACCCTAAGTCACCCTGTTTTCAACAGCCTTGCTTGGGTTTTGCAGACTCCAGGACATGTCTTCCTTGATTAAGTCCATCCAGAAGCAGTGTTGAGCCTCCACATTGATTAATCCTTTTTACAATGTTTCATGAATGCTGCAAAGGGGTTGTCCCTGTGGGCTCAATCCCACCAAGACAACTGCAAGGGGGCTGGCTCCTCCAAAAAATACTCGACAGTGCTTGCCTCCAACCCCCCCCCCCCCAAAAACAGCCCAACAATCCAAAAATAGAATCATCAAGGTTGCTATGTAGTTGAATATCCTAAGGCATTATAAGTCTGAAGTATAGCAAAATGACCAAGTGCTCAGAAACAACAAGCCATTGAAAACTACCACAAATTATAAGGAGTGTCTGCTGTCTGTCTTGTGCTCACTTATTTGGGAATGAGCTACACTAAACACATAGAGGACACTTTGGAGTGCACATTGTGCTTGTAACAATGTTTCAATTGCAGTTTTAAATATACTAACTACAACTTTGGAGACTAGAGTTTGGTTTCTCACTCGGGTCCCTTCTACACTGCCTTATAGCAGATAATCCACAGTATCTGCTTTGAACCAGATTATATGAGTCCACACTGCCATATAATCCAGTTCAAGGCAGATAATCTTGATTTTATATGGCAGTGTAGAAGGGGCCTCAGCTATGGAAACCCAATAAATGCTAATCAAACATTTACACTTGCCTCAAACAGACAAGAGTTCACATATATATAAACCCCATTTTCCTAATTTCCTACAAACCACACAACTTCTAAGGATGCCTGCTACAGATGCAGATAATCCAGTTCAAGGCAGATAATCTTGATTTTATATGGCAGTGTAGAAGGGGCCTCAGCTATGGAAACCCACTGAGCAGTTCAGCAGTGGACTATGCTACTGCTTTGGAGTGCAGTGGAGGCACAATCCGGAAAACTAATGTTACGGGAGTGTCCCCGTTTTCCAAGATTCCGAGATCAGCGAGGAAGGAAGAGGCAGAGACAGCTGCTGCAAGTTCACAGAATTTATTGCTTACCCCGGGTAAGGGCGCCCCAGCTTCAACATGGCTGATGTGGCACAGAGCACTACCCCAAAAGCAACCAGTATTTATAGGCAGAATTACTTAGTTTGCACATGCGCATAATTTTCTTGACATTTACACAATCTAATCAGTATCAGTTTGTCCTCGAGGAATCACAGCCAAGAACCCTTGTTTGGCAAGATATTATAATTTCCACTGCTCCCCTTTCATCAGCTGACCAGACTCATTCCCAGAGGAGATACATAAAAGTAAATCTTAACTTCATATATCTCTTCATACATATATATGACTCCATACATCTTCATATGTGTATCTTTAACTTATTCAAAACAAGCATTTCCCTTATTACCGTATATTCCGGCATATAAGACGACTGGGTGTATAAGACGACCCCCAACTTTTCCAGTTAAAATATAGAGTTAAGACGACTCCCATGCATAAGACTACAGCCGCGTATAAGACGACCCCTGACTTTTGAGAAGATTTTCTTGGGTTAAAAAGTAGTCTTATATGCCAGAATATACTGTAATTCTTCTGTAATTACTTTCACATCATTTTCCTATATTCTTACTTATGTAGGATTGTTCATAAGACTGAATTACCTGCTATTTACATCAGATGGAGGATAGATGGCGCTGTTGTACCATATCTTCAGATGTCTGTTTTTCTTAGATCAATAATTATCGATTTACTTTTAGAGCCAATTCTCTGACCTTCCACATTTAGCACATAGCCGTCCTTCTATTTATTTACTTAAGATATGGTTTCTCCTGCCTTGTCCCAGTCCTGTTCCATCTGTCAATTTTCCCTTCCACCAGAATTCTACCCCCGTACCTTAAGAAAACCTTTAAGGTAAGACTTCTTCATTAATTTCATTAGGTTCTAATTATTTTTCTTCTTGATGACTGCCACACTAACAACAACCCAGTGATTCCAGTCATAAAAACCTTCGACAATACAGTCTTGATAATACTGAACATATATTCACCTGAGCTTCCCACCAGCAAACTGAAGTTGTATAGACCAAGCATAGTTGGACTACTTTAGTTAGGTTATCCCTAAACTCTACTTGAGTTGCAAGGTGGCCTAAGATATGCTACTGCACCATCTTCGACTCAGATAGAAATATATTATTGATCTGTTTTAAATAGAGGAATTGATATGTGGTTTACTGAATGTATAAATGTATACACAGCAAATTAATGCATGGACATAAATGCATACATATGTGTATTACTGTATTTCAGTTCAACTGGTCTGTTCTTAAACAACTAGGTACATTCCAAGTATGTAACTTCTAGACGTTAATGTTGCTTCTCTTTGACCAAAATACAATTTAGACTTCCTAGGTAGGCTAATTTGATAAAAGATTCTGACAATGGCTTCAGACTACAGGAAAGGAGTTTCCACCTGAACATTAGGAAGGACTTCCTGACTGTGAGAGCTGTTCAGAAGTGGAACTCTCTACCCCGAGTGTGGTGGAGGCTTCTTCTTTGGAGGCTTTTAAGCAGAGGCTGGATGGCCATGTTTTGGGGGTGCTTTGAATGTTATTTTCCTGCTTCTTGGTAGGGGATTGAACTGGATGGCCCACAAGGTCTCTTACAACTCTGTGGTTCTATGATTTGTATGTGAAATAATCCTGTCAGTGCCATCTATGTTTATGTTTGTTTTTCTCTGTAGAGAAATCATCTCGTGACTGTGTAGGCAGTACAAGTACAATGAAAACTGTAAAATATGAACACAGCTTGGAAATGAAAGACTCTCTGGGGTAAGTAATTTAGGGTGGGGTATAAAAGGAACCATGTAACTCGTTGGTTCAGGGTCTGCAGAAGGTCCCAATTCCAGGATGTAATGTTTTTGATTGAACCATGTGTGAATGTTACCACATTTTATGGTGTGTTAAGCACATGAATAGAAGTTCATGTTAGTTCTTCTTGTTATGCTGAATCAGTTTGTTGCGCAGTAGCAATGTCCAACATGTCCAGAACCCAATGCCAAAGACACAGACCAATCAGAAGAAATAAAACAGTAGAACTTTACTCTTGGATGCAGAGTTGAAAATAAAACAGTTTGGCACACTTACATAGTCACTATAAGTAATAGAGAATAAATCTTCTGTGTTATAAATCATAGAGCATAACAAAATAAAACATGGTTACTTCACCATAGCATAAGCTTCTTGCATCTGCTCTCCAGCAAATCAAACAGCCAACTGCTAACCGTTTGCAAAAGCCTCAAAAACTGTTACATTCAAAAGGTGTGGCCTAGCCTTGCTTAGCTGAGTTAGTTTTGCAGCTGCAGTTAATCATTAACACTTTGCAAGGCTTTTCTGTTAGGCTTTCTTTAACACACACACACACTGGGCTTACAACAATATACCTTAATACTTCTGTATGGTGATCAGGTGACATTTGCTCCTATAGGTGTCTTGGTCTACGATTTCCTTATAATAGCAAAATAATAGCAAAGGCTTCTGGGAGTTGAAGTCAAAACATCTGGAGAGGTGAAGATGCTCCTTCCTCAGACTGTGTGGCTTGTAAGATTTGTGCCCGCTTCATAGCTGTTCCAACTTCAGCTCAGTTATAAATGATTACAACATGAAATCCATTTGCCTTAGGAGTAACTTTCCACATCCTGCAAGTGGGGTAGAGTGGCCACCTTATTCAAGGTTCACATGCTCCAAACATGAGTGAATTTTGATAGCGTACGACCTTGATGCTAAAGACTCTTCTGATCTTGACAGTATTGATGGAGCTTGAGGAGCTCTTATCCAAAATGCTTGGGACCAGAAGTGTCTTGCATTTTGGATTGTTAAAAGTTTTTGAAATACTTGTACATATATACAACATGGGACTCAAGCCTAAACATATACATTCATTTATGTTTCATTTGTATCTTATAGCCTGAATGTAATTTTACATGCACAATATTTTAAATAATGTTGTGCATGAGATGAAGTTTATGTACACTGAACCATCAAAAAGCAAATGGTGTCACTATCTTGACCACTCATGTGGACAATTTTGGATTTTGGTATATTTTGGAATCCGGATAAGGGATGCTCAACCTATATTTTTCCAACACTGAGATAATTGGGGTTGAATTATTGTTGTTGTTGTTGTTGTTGTTATTTCCAACATTTCTACCCCGCTCTTCTCAACCCCCGAGGAGGGACTCAGAGCAGCTTACACTGGCAGCAATTCGATGCCACAATGTACAAACAGATATAACAAATATAACAGCAATTTAAAACGATATACGTATAAACAGTAAGTTTAAAATAATTTAAACATTAAACATTTTAAAACATTATTATCAACCAATTATCAATCAAAATATAGCCATTTCCTATCCAGTTCGACATCCAAAAGTGCTGTCATGTCTGCTGTCCAAAAGCCTGGCCCCAAAACCATGACTTCAGTTTCTTCCTAAAAGAAAGGAGGGATGAAGCCGACCTGATCTCACTGGGGAGCGAGTTCCACAGACCGGGGGGGGGGGGTCACCACCGAGAAGGCCCTGTCCCTCGTCCCCACCAAACGCATTTGCGTGGCTGGTGGGACCAAGAGCAGGGCCTTCCCAGACAATCTTGGACTACGAGGTGGAACATAGAGGGAGATACATTCGGACAAATAAGCTGGACCAGAACCGTATAGGGCTTTATAGGCCAAGACCAGCACTTTGAATTGTACTCAGAAGTGGCCCGGCAGCCAGTAGAGCTGACATAGCAGGTGGCATGCTCCCTGTATGTCACTCTGGTGAGTAATCTGGCTGCCGCCTGTTGGAGTTTCCGAACAGTTTTTTTTAAAACTTGTTTTTTAAAAAGGAAATACATTCTAGCACTGGCATGGGCAAACTTGGGCCTTTCAGGTGTTTTGGACTTCAACTCCCACAATTCCTAACAGCTGTTAAATAGGCTGTTAAGAATTGTGGGAGTTGGAGGACCCAAGTTTGCTCATGCCTGTTCTAGCAATAATTTTCTACAGATAACAACAGTACAGACCTATTTTTTGGACAATGTAGGATCCTTCAGATACTGTTGGACTTTGAATTGCACCATTCTTTACCACTGGTTATCCTGGCTAACTGTAATGGAAATTGCCATCCAACAATGCCTGGAAGATCAGAAAATTGCCCTTTCCTGCTTTATGAATTGGTTTGAGCTTACTAGTGAAATCACAGAACTCAGAGGAGGAATGAGGTGGCCTCAATGCTTATTTTCTCAACTTGTTGAAGAAGGAATATTTGATGTAGCTGTTTAATTCTGTGGCAGAAATCAGCAGACAAAGGAACCTACTGTTACAATTGATGATGGTGTTGATGAAGACGATGATAAACCACATTCATTAACTTGGTAAGTTGAACTTCTGAATGAATCTGTTAGCTCAATCAAAATCTTACAGTATCTTTCACGGTATTCTAATAACAAACTCAGTCTCCATTTCTAGTCAAAATACCAGCATCAAAAGAAGCAGGTATTGACAGATTTGTTTAGAAGGTTGAGGGCAAATTGAAGGTCTAAAATACTTTTGGAAAAAAAAAAGTGAAAAGAAAGAAAATTACCCTGAAACCTGACTGAGCATGATCAGAATATTTTGGCTGACTGGGAAGAGAAAATGGAACAGAGTATTGTGGAAAAAGGGCTTCTGCATCAACAAGAGTGAAGTTCTGTGAAGTATCACAGGAAAATTCCAATTTAGGGCAACCCTATGTATTCTTGCATGAAAGCATAGAAACTGTGGGAAGCTAGGCTGCTGCATCAGCCCCCTGAAGGTTTTGGAGGGCCACACTACCACTGTATACACACTTAAACACCATTTTTTTTGTAGAAAGGTGGGATACAAATACAATAGTTTCTGACTTTCTAGCCAAATCATGGCATAAATTAATTCCAAAGATTTAGTGTCGTGGAAGAGCGGTGTATAACACTTCATTGTTGTTAGTGACATTCAAGTCTTACAGTTTCCCTCTTCTGGGATTTTCTTGGCAAGATTTATTTAGAGGAGGCTTTCTCTCAGGCTGAGAGAATGTGACTTGTCAAAGATCATCCAGTGGGTTCCATGTCTGAGCAGGGATTTGAGCTTTGCGTTGTCGAAGGCTTTCATGTCCAGAATCACTGGGTTGCTGTGAGTTTTCCAGACTGTATGGCTATGTTCCAGGGGAAAATGCTTCTGGAACATGGCCAGATGGCCCGGAAAACTCATGACAACACAAATTTGAACTCTGATTTCCAGGAATCTTGGTTCGGCGTCCAGACCACCACACCTTTTTAAATCTTTTTGATTGACCAACACTTCACTACCTAGCAATGAGCAATTGGGTGCCCGCTACTGTTTGCAGCCATTCCTAGCTTATCTCTTCCGCATTAATAATTTTTGCCACTTTGACCACATTCTGATGTTGCTTGGCCACCTCATCCTGGTTTTTATTTGTCAAATGTTGGAGAACATGGTGTCCACAATTGCCGGAGCCCCTTTGCACTGGTTTACAGAAAATGCTTCCATTGCTAATAGCTAATAAACTATGTAACACAAAAGTGGAAGATGGTGATACTCAAATTTGTTTTAGCGCTTCAGCTCCTGTCACCCCTCACAATGGATTTTGTACTTTGAATGGGGCCATGGTAGCACAATGGGTTAAACCACTGAGCTGCTGAACTTGCTGACTGAAAGGCTGTCAGTTTGAATCCACAGGATGGCGTGAGCTCTTGCTGTTACCCCCAGTTTCTGCCAACCTAGCAGTTCAAAAACATGCAAATGTGAGTAGATCAATAGGCACCACCTTGGCAGGATGGTAAACGGCACTCCATGCAGTCATGCCGGCCACATGATCTTGGAGGTGCCTACGGACAACACGGGCTCTTAAGCTTAGAAATGGAGATGAGCACCACCCCTCAGAGCCAGAAGGGAAAGCATTTACCTTTATTTATGTTTTGTTGTTTCTGGGCATTGAATATTTGCCATTATGTTTGTGTATGCTGGAATCTGCCCTGAGCCTCCTTGGGGAGATAGGGTGGAAAACAAATAAAGTATTTGTATTATTATTATTATTATTACTTGCTAGGGCTGATAGGAATTATAGGCCAAAAAATCTGGAAGGCCATTGGAATGTAATAGACATACCTCATTTCAGAGCTTAATTAGATAGCCATAAACCACAGTACTTTGGTACACTTATTTATTGATTTACCCAATCTGTTTGTTTGAAGCATTAGCCAAAGTCCTAATAATGATTATTTCTTCACCTCTTTATTTTTTCTCCTTCCCCAGTAAGATTAAGAAAAAGATTTCTCCCTTTGTGATGTCTTTTGGATTCAGGTAAAGAGATTTTATCATATTGTGGAAATTAATAAAGCATAGAGAAGTAATTATAGAACTCATTCATACTTTGCATTGTCCTCATTTCAGAGTTAGGGACAACTAAAGCAAATATGATATATTGATTCTCCACCCATCCACATTCTTCTTCAGGTGTCTTGAGCAGGACTGGTTACTCCTGAGACACGTATAGCATGGGATAATCACTGCTGGTCTGGCTGGAAGACGCTGCCTTGCACAGGACTCTATCAACTCTTTTGTGGTCTTTTTGCTAATATCATATATTTCTACTTGATATATTTTCTAAATGACTATTGGGACAATACACCTATTCAATCAAAACATTTGCATTACAAAATTACTTTGTTGTGCTGTATTGGAACATCAGTTACCATTCCCTTCTGCTGTTTTACACTTGGTCTTTTCTATCAACAGAAAATAAATATTCTGTTAGCATTAGCTGAACTGCATATTAATTCCTGTTTCTAGACTGCTTTCTCTAAACTTGAAGCAATTTGCAGTGCCCTAATATAATCTGATACGAATATCACCCATGAGAAAAATTGTAGAGTCTTACATCACCTTAAGGATTGGCAAGTTTTATTTGCTAAATGCAATATAGAGTTTGAATCCATTCTTGCTAAGAATAAAGGAAAGGCTAAAAGATAGATTTTCAGTAAACACTTTGAGCCCCGTGTGACTGTCTGTGCTTAGAAGTCTATTTTCTGTTAGGCTGTTTTTTGGTTCCTTTTATGGAAGCCATTAAGCACCCCATATGCTGGACTACAACTCCTGGCATCACAAATATTCAGCAGATTGTGTTGTCGAAGGCTTTCATGGCCAGAATCACTGGGTTGCTGTGAGTTTTCTGAGCTGTATGGCCATGTCCCAGAAACATTCTCTCCTGACGTTTTGTCCACATCTATTGGCAGGCATCTTCAGAAATTGTGAAGTATAGGCAAGTGGGGTCTATATATCTGTGGAAGGTCTGGGGTGGGAGAAAGAACTCTTACCTGTTGGAGGCAAGTGTGAATGTTGTAATTAATCTCCTTGATTAGCACTGAAAAGCCTTCCATCTTCAAGGTCTGGCTGCTTCCTGCCTGGTGGAATCTTTTGTTGGGAGCTGATTAGCTGGCCCTAATTGTTTCATGTCCGGAATTCCCCTGTCTTCAGAGTGTTGTTCTTAATTTACTCTCTTGATTTTAGAGGTTTTTTTAAAAAAATACTGGTAGCCAGATTTTGTTCATTTTCTTGGTTTCCTCCTTTCTGTTGATATTGTCCACATGCGTGTGGATTTTAATGGCTTCTCTGTGTAGTCTGTGTATTCAGCAGACTGGTTGGGGGTGACACGAGTTTTGAGATGATATATTTTGAGATGATATATTTGGCATGTTACCACTACGAAACTTAATTTTCTTCTCTTGCTCCCTTTGCCCCTTCTTTTGCAGGCTTTTTGGCGTAGTGCTTATTTTTGTGGACGTTGCACTTGTGGTTGTGTCCCTGTTGGTTGGTGATAGATACGAATCTCTTGAACAAATGATTGGAAACATTTCTCTGGCTATAGCACTCTTCTTCCTCCTGGATGTCAGCCTACGAGTATTTGTTGAGGGGTAAGAGCAGAAATTCCTGTGAAAACATTGCACTGCAGACAGCTTCAAGGAATGAGAGGGAAATTCAAACTTGGTTCTGCAATAGGGGATGATGCAAAAATCCACTGCAAAATATACACTTGTGGTTCTACTGAGGTTAGGAACTTGGGTGAAGAATTTATAATTTTTTCAAAAATAGCCCTTTCCAGCTGTATCTTTTTGTGTTTCAGTTTCAGAAAATACTTCGAATCCAACCTAAACATTGTAGATGCCATCATTATTTTGGGCACACTGTCAGTCAATATTGTATATTCCTCCTCTGATTTGAGTGGCTTAAGCCAAATTCCAAGGTAAAGAGAATATACTTTGGGTTTTTAAAATTCTGTTCCTGTCTGTCAGTAGTTTTCAGTTTACTTCTTTAAATGGAGAACTCGATAGAGGGAGTGCAGTAAGGAAAAAAACAGTAGTTAACCTTGCTTCAAAACGTCTTGATGCTGGAAGGTGTTGTAATGCAGGAACGAGGCTGTCCGTTGTTCTGATGTGCACTTCCAGGTCTCTCAGTCCTGGATTCCCACACTGTTCCCACTCAAGACTATGTATAACATTTACTCTATCCCAGTGTGCTCCCTGACTACAGAAATCAAGTAATTGGAGAAGAAGGCTTTGGATACCAAAGAGTAGTTTTTAAAACTGAGTAAACAAATGAGAGAACAGGTTTGTTGGTACTTGCGACCTTTCCTAGTTTTTGAGCTCCCATTCAACCCACTACTGCAATGTAGACTGTGACAAATTTTGATAGGAATAGTGTAATTGTCAGCAGTAAAATAGTTTCCCACCTTTGCAGTGGAGCCCCCGGTGGCGCAATGGGTTAAACCCTTGTGCCAGCAGGACTGAAGACCGACAGGCTGGAGGTTCGAATCTGGGGAGAGCACAGATGAGCTCCCTCTATGAGCTCCAGCTCCCCATGTGGGGACATGAGAGAAGCCTCCCACAAGGATAGTAAAACATAAAAAAACCACATCTGGGTGTCCCCTGGCCAACGTTCTTGCAGGCTGCCAATACTCTGAGACCAGAAGCGACTTGCAGTTTCTCAAGTCGCTCCTGACCCAAAAAAACCCAAACCTTTGCAGGCCTGCAATGTCTTGTGATTATAGGCCTTTTGACGCTACCTTTCATATGTTTTAGAATTTTGATATTATTAAAATAACTTTTCAAAAACAATACAAACTTTGCTTCTCCTAGTTCTGCTGTTTAGAAGTTTGCACTTCTAAAAATAATGCTTCAGGGTACATGTAAAATGATAGCTTTTCTGTAGATGTGGCAGAATTAAGGGGAAATATGACCTTCACCATAATGCTACAAACATACAAGTTGTGTATTTCATATTTGAAACATTTGGGACCATAGTATTTTGGAATTTGGATTTTTTCAGATTTTGGTTTACCTGTATTTGCGCATGTATATAATCTTGGAGATGAGACCCACGTCTACACATGAAATACATTTTTGTTTCATATTTATCTACTTTATACACGCGACCTGGAGGTAATTTGATACAACATTTTTAATAATTTGGTGTATGAAGCAAAGGCTGTATGTTTAACCATCAGAAAACAATGGTGTCACTATGTCAGTCACTCATGGTGACAATTTCTGATTTTGGAGTATTCTGGAGTTTGGAATTCCAGATAAGGGATATTTAGTTTGTATTTTAAAATACTTGTCTTTTCCTTCTCTTGTAGGTAGTAAGATCTGATTACATTAGGTCATGCAGGTTCATTCTGTTCCAAAACCTGTATTGTTTGCAGGGCCTGCATACTGATACTGGCATGCATAGTGCCCACAGGTTCCCCTTTCATGAAATCCTATTAGGTATTGAATACTTCTGTGGGATAGAAATATGTGTATAGCCTGTGGGGTACATGTTAAATACAAACTCCCATTGTGTTTGATATGATCCTTTTGTATGTCTTGACCAGAACGGTTATTCTATTCCGAATCCTGAGGATTATAATCCTGGTAAGAGTAATTCGACTGGCTCCTGAGAAGGAACGGCTTGAAAAAGTGACACGGAGGATGGTGAGTCATATGGAGCCTCATCAGCCATAATACCACAATGGTGGAGCTTGGTCCTTGCAAATTGGAGAGAATCAAAACATGGCTTTCTTCGTATTGATTCTAGTGTTTGGCCTACTTAATTAGTTTTTAAATTTTTTAAATACAATGAATATTTTAAAAATCTTTTAAATCATTTTGTATATATGTTGTTGTGATTTCTCCTGAGGGACTCTTGTCAGGAAAGAATGAGAGCAATACTGAAACAACATATGGTGGATCCTGGGGATCTGCAAGATCTAGGTCTGGAATTTTCAGTGACTCTGGATCAGGGGTCCTCAAACTAAGGCCCGGGGGCTGGATACGGCCCTCCAAGGTCATTTACCCAGCCCTCACTCATGGTTAACCTAAGTCTGAAATGACTTGAAAGCACACAACAACAATAGTCCTATCTCATCAGCCAAAAGCCGGCCCACACTTCCCATTGAAATACTAATAAGTTTATATTTGTTAAAATTGTTATCCATTTTAATTATTGTATTGTTTTTAAGTGGGTTTTTTTTTGCACTACAAATAAGATATGTGCAGTGTGCATAGGAATTCATTCATGTTTTTTTTTCAAATTATAATCTGGCCCTCCAACAGTTTAAGGGACTGTGACCTGGCCCTCTGTTTAAAAAGTTTGAGGACCCCTGCTCTGGATTGTCATGCAGTGTGAATGTGGACATGCTTAAGTGTGCATGTTCACATCACTGCCATTAAATAATATGGGGTATGTTCATCTATGCCAGTGGTTCTCAACCTGTGGGTCCCCAGATGTTTTGGCCTTCAACTCCCAGAAATCCTAACAGCTGGTAAACTGGCTGGGATTTCTGGGAGTTGAAGGCCAAAACACCTGGGCACCCACAAACTGGGAACCACTGATTGAGAGGTTTTCAGAACTTGAAGCCTTCTCGGTGTGCAGTTTTCAAAGCAGAAAACATGGTTATTACCGTGGAATTCAGTTTCTCTATTCCATTGTCTATATTATGCTAAAAATAACAAAAATGCAAAAACTGATTAGGTTAAACTATGTGAAAATTCTGTCCAGTTATATAAAACCTGGTATATAGCCTTTGATTTAGTCCAAGGTAGTTTCCTTGATTTGTAAGGGTAATCTTTTAAATGGCACCAAAATAGTGTTGTTTTATCTCTTGAAGTGAATGTAGATGTGATCTCCTGGTACATAACCAGCTATGATTTTCTTTTGGATTTATGGCTTAGGGTGGTTGGTTTCCTGGCCCTCCTGTTCCAATTTTCTTGTGTATGTTTTGGCTGGCAGGTCTCAGAAAACAAAAGGCGTTATACAAAAGATGGCTTTGATCTGGACCTCACCTATGTCACTGGTTTGTATCCTTTGGTAAGGGGTGGGGTGACTGATTTGTATAGGCAGTTCCCGAGTTACTAACATCCGACTTACAAACACCTCATAGTTAAGAACAGAGGTGAGAAACAGGAAGTGAGAGAAATCTTCCCCTCAGAAGGGAAATCCACTCCTGAAAGAGTTTTCATGGGGGAAAGCTGTCCCAACTGAAGTTTTATCACCAATCCTTGTTTCCACAACAAACCAGATTTTTCAAAACCCAATTGTCACAGGGACAGAAAGTGGGGTGAAATCTTCAGAACGGGCATAGACAACAAAACAAATGTCACTGGAGTATTAAGCCTTTCCTGTGTTGGTGATGGGAACTTGCAGTATCCAGTCACCCAAGAACTGTGAAAACTGTGTGAATTAACAGTCCCCTTTGCACTACTTCCCTCCTGGCCTGAAAAGCTGGAATGATGTGACACTGCATGTACTTCTAGGTATTGTTTTTCAGTTAGATGTCAATAAACGCAATGGCAAATCTTGCCAAATGTCTCAAGCAGTTAAAATCTAACTACATTCAATAAGACAGTAACGTGCTTAGAGGCACACTATGGAAGCCTCACGTAGCCAAGATCCACTACTATGATACTGCTTTTCTTGTCAATCTGCTGTTCTTGCCAAACTTTGGCCTTCGCTGTTAGTCATATCTTTCCTGTCGTGCAGCTCACCAGAAAGACATTAGTTCTTGATTATTAAGCTAAATGAGTGAACTCAAAGCGTTAATGTCAACATTAGGGACTGCTTCAACGGGGCACATGAGTGTCATGAATCAGTGATGGTCTTGAATAAAAGCTTGAATGCTGGTGGGAAACACTTGTTTCTGTGCTTTGAATTCAAATGCCACATTCCTCCCATTCTCTGGAGGAAAACAGGTGACTAGATATTGGACAAGGTCCCAAGTAGCTAAGAACACATCATTGATACTATTAGGATCATGGGTTGCATGATCAATTCTTTCCTGAGGCCCTGGATGTGTGCATATATTATTTTAATAATTATTAGATGTGCAGATGAACATAGAATCTTAGAGTTGGAAAGGGCCATCGGGGATGTCTAGTTCAATCTTGCCCCATGCATAGATACACAAACTCTAATACTCTTCAATTCAGTACAAAAAGGCAGGTGCACACATCTTGTCAGTAATGTGGGAGATAAGAAATATAGCTATTGATTCTGAATGTGTATCCCTAGTTTCCATGGGAAGGTCCTGAGACCATAGAGTTGGAATGGAGGAATAAAAATGAAACATCAGAAGTGGATATCTGATCGGTGTATTAAGCACAGGATAACAACACCAAAAGTCCTGATGCTTCTCAGCAGCTTTTTAGTTTGGTTGAGTTTCTTCCTATTTAAAAGAGAGGGATATTGAGATGCATGCACAGAGCTTGTGGGTTTCCCTGACATTTCTATTTCAGTGTCTTCAGTTCCTCTTTTTTTTCTTCAAGCACATTACTGATGTGTTGTGCTGTTAATTTTGTGTGTGCAGTAACTGGGGAAAGCAATGCCTTTTAGCAGAGAAATATATCTGGCTCAACATTGAGATTGTCTTGCTTAGTAATTCTTAACTTTAATTGCTGACCTGATTTTCACCCTAGAACCTCCACATTTACATTCAATCACTCATTAATCTAGCCTTTTTAAAAATCACTTCTACCAAACAACTTTCAGATGAGGTACAGACACAAATTGGAGAGCATAACAACCCAGAAGAGTCATGCTTTCAGGCCAGGAAACACCTCTGTATTTAACCTCCAGACCAAGTTAAATCAGCAAAGCAGTTCATTAAAAATTATATAAAAAGCACTGCAGCAAAAATAGTAAAAACTTAAACGTCTGTACATATAAAATAGTCCAAAAAATCCAAAACAATAATTCAAACTTGGAAGCATGAAACAGGAGCAAAGACATGGAAGTAGAATTCCCTCAGAAAGCTTGACTAGGGCTTGGCAAGAGCTGTTGCCTCAATTATCAACGTTGACCAGACTGGCTGGAAAATCCCCCCCGGGCTCTCTAATATACACATGAAATCATGCCTTCTTCCATGACTCCATGATACAAGTCTCTTCTCTAACAAGCACTGTGACCTTGTTAGAGATTCTGTTGAGTAGCATGAAGTTTACAAAAACTGAGTCTCCTATCAACCAGCTCATTATCTTGCAACTCATTCTCTCCACCTGGGATTTCAGCCTCTGAACTTGTTTCCCTAAAGAATGACTCTTCTGCACCATCTCGGCACCTCTCTGGAATGTGACCTTCACTAACTGCTGGAGACACAGACTGATCATTTTCAGGACTTAAAATTTCATGTTGGCTTTCAGACCCAGAGTTCTCATGATCCACTTCCCCATTTACATTGGTATCAGCCACAACCATGGGCTGAACTGCAACGCTTATATATGAGAGTGTGAATGCAAAAGCCAAATCTCAGAGTGGCACATGATCTAGGGATCATGTGGAATAGGAGTGGAATAGGAGCAAGAAGGAGCTTTAAACTTCGAAAGCTCACTTTACTATGCCCACTGCTTCTACCAAAGCAAAATCTAAATTGTTAGGTTAATTAACATATTTACCCTTGCCACGCAATGAATATCAATATATAATTACATTTTTATTTTCTCTAAGGCGGAAAAAGTCCAGCCCTTCAGATACTGTGGAGCTGTGAACCTCAACAGCCCTATCCAATGGGAAACAATCCTGGGAGTTACAATATGGGAGGGCTGCTTGATTCTCGCCCCTAGTTTAAGGAGATTGGGGTAATTCTCCTATACCATTCCTATAACAATCCCATTAGATAGTTTTGACTTGGGATACAACTACACTGTAAAATTACTGCAGTTGATATCACATTAACTGCCTTGGCTCAGTGTTATGGAATCGGGTTAGTAGTTTGGTAGGGCACCAGCACTCTTTGGCAAAAAAAAGGCTAAAAGCCTTGTACACTTCAATCTCTATTCCACAGCACTGAGCCATGGTGGGTCTAGTGTGTCAACCTACATTAAATTACAGTGTAAATGTACCCTAAGAATACTGAAGTGCCCAAGTAATGTTAGTTGTATGCAGCCATGGAACTCAACTGGAACCTGGTTTTCCTTTACCAAAACTATACATATCATTCACTACCTCACACTTCCTGCTGGCACTGCTATAATCTAAAATAGAGTCCAAAAGGGGGTAGATACAAGCCAGTTAGATTTCCTTCTTATAAGGGATGCTGAATGGTAGTTGGAAGTCTGGATGCTCTAGAACTCGATTCCAGTTGTAGTTTGATTAGGTCCATGATCGCAGGTGGACGCTGAAAATATTTTTTTTCCTTCTCATATACTTAAAAATTCTACTTGGGTTGTTGTAATTGACTTTCTGAGCTTTGCATAAACTTCACTGTTTTCAGTTATGTTACACTTGTCACAACTTTTTGCATTTTTCGCAGCCCGTATTATAGCAATGTCATTTCCATCTTCTGGACAGCAAGCTTTCTATAGGAATCCTATCAAGGTAATTTGAAATCAGAAAGACTGTGCAAATAGCGTGTGGTATTTTTCTGGCTCTTTATCAGTCCATTCTCTTTCCTCCCCTATCCCACTCTTAATAGTTGCTGGTTTTATTTTAATTAGTACTAGTAAAGTGATGGTTAGCAATAGAATTACTGCTACAGTTCTTGTATGAATCTGTGACTAGTCTTAAGTCCTTAACCATACGTCTTCATTGTGTTTCATTTTTTTAACATTTACTCAGCTGTGTTTGACTCCCAGACAAAGAAAAAATAAATGTTCAGGTAGCCAATTTAAAGAATTAAGATGCTAATCAATGAATGTTTCAGTGATATTAAGGAGAATTAAAGATTGACATAGAATACTTTCTTTAAATGTGAAATCAGTAGCGCTAATGCTTCCAGCCTTCTTTAGTATTGCAAATCCTTTGAACATCTCACTTTGGTGTTTGTAGGAAGTTGCAAAGTTCTTGGATACAAAACATGAAGGCCACTACAAAGTCTACAACCTTTGTAGTAAGTATTCATTGTATCTTTTAGCTGTCTGTCATCAATACGGATGTTCTTTGTTAATTAGATTGGACTTTTTATATCTGACCAAGTAATCTAAGTCCACTCAAATTCCTTCCATTCTCTGCTGCATGTTCGATGCTTAGTTATTGTTTCACCTTAGCACTTTAAGGAACTGATATTAATTACAGTTTATTTTATATCTGCAGCTATTGCTGCATTTTATTGAATTTTAACTAGTAGGGTTTTATGATACTATTTGTTATTGCTATTGTGCTATTGTTTATACACTTGGTGTATTTTGTATGTTAGCACTCCAAATGCTTTTGTGAGCCTTCCCGAGTCCTTTCGGGGAGATGGTGTCAGGGTATACATAAAGTTGTTGTTGTTGTTATTATTATTATTATTATTATTATTATTATTATTATTATTATTAAATGAAGTGCTTATTAGACCACCTCCAAATTGTTTTAAATTAGGCTTTACTTAATGTTCAACTGAATTCTTCATGCCAGGCCGCACACTTTGAAACCACACTTTGGCTACACAAGGCAGTCCTAAAGATACATTTTTTTTTAATTTTTTGCTTTTGCATGTACAACTCCACATAGATCAATTGGTCAAAATGTCTGAGCAAAACTAGCACTACTCTGTCTTCCCATAGCAGCTTTCGGTGTCTTTAATTAATATTTCTATGCTTTGCTCCCTGCAGGTGAACAGGGCTATGACCCCAAGTATTTCCATTACAGGGTGGAAAGAATGTTCATTGATGACCACAATGTCCCTACTCTAGAGTAAGTGCCATGCCAAGATGGTGCTATGGGTATTTTACAAAAGGCAGGCCTGTGAATTTCAACAGGCTTATTTGGAAGTGTCTTTATTATGTGAGAAATTATTTCACATTGACCTTAAATAGCATGTTTTCAGCAGCCCTGTTTTGGAGTTCATTATTTACATCTGTGGCGAGGATACCTATCTGCCTAATATCTATCTGATGGGGAGCATGAAAGGTTGAATTTCATTTAAGTGCTTCCTGTAAGAAGGAATACTAGTTGTGGGGAGGAATGTAAGCACATTTAGCCACACATTGTTGTCATGAAGGAAGCTTGGAGTAGCCGTTACGTGACACCCACCTCCACCCTATGACATAATTTAATGGATTTTTGCATAGGGGTCTAATGCAGCATTTCTCAACCTGGGGATCAGGATCTCTGGGCGGTGTCAAGGGGGTTTCAGAGGGGTCGCCAAAGACCATCAGAAAGCACATTTTTCTCATAGTCTTAGGAACCCAAAGGGGTTCTATCAAAGGATAGAGAAGGCTGAAGATCTCTCAGCCTATCCTTCTCTTCCTTTTTGGAAACTAGATGGCAAATCCTCCCACCAAAAGCCCTCCTCTGCTGTGATTGGCTGGCCTCTTAGCCAAGGGGAGGGCTGTTTCTGTCTCAAAGTGGAGAGGTGAGATCAGGCATGCTTGGCTCATGGCAGCATGATGTGCACGTGCATGCAAGGGAGAACGTGTGAGGCATGGGAGTTCAATGTGGGAAGTTAGGCCAATTCTATTGTTGGTGGGGTTCAGAATTTTCTTTGATTGTAGGTGAACTATAAATCTCAGCAACTACAACTCCCAAATGTCAAGGTCTATTTTTCCCAAACTCCATCAGTGTTCACATTTGGACATATTGAAGATTCGTTCCAAGTTTGGTCCAGATCCATCATTATTTGAGTCCACAGTACTCTCTGGATGTGAGTGAACTACATCTCCAAAACTCAAGGTCAATGCCCACCAAACCCTTTCAGTATTTTCTGTTGGTTGTGGGAGTTCTGTGTGCTAAGTTTGGTTTAATTCGATCATTGGTGGAATTCAGAATGCTGCTTGATTGTAGGTTAACTATAAATCCCAGCAACTACTACTCCCAAATGACAAAATCAACCCCCCACCCCCCAGTATTCAAATTTGGGCGTATTGGATATTTGTGCCAAATTTGATATAGTGAATGAAAATACATCCTGCATATCAGACATTTACATTATGATTCATAACAGTAGCAAAATTACAGTTATGAAATAGCAACGAAAATAATATTATAGTTGGGGGTCACCACAACATGAGGAACTGTATTAAGGTATCGTGACATTAGGAAGGTTGAAAAACTCTGGTTTAACGTCATATTAATAACATTGAAATAGATAACTCAGAGCTACATGAACTCTAATAATAATAATACTCTTTATTTATATTCCGCTCTATCTCCCTGAGGGGATTCGGGGTGGATTAGAGTATGTACATATATAGGCAAACATTCAGTGCCTTTTATACAGTGAATAATGACATAGAATACACAGACTAAGGCAAGGGTTTCCCTTTCCATCTCTGGCGTCTGGAGGCGATGTTCAGCTCTGGCCATGGGGAGGTGCTCTTGTTCCATTTTCCATGCTGAGGAGCCTGTTATGGCTGCAGGGCACCTTTTGCCTTCCAGCCGAGGCAGTACCTATTGATCTATTTCCATTACATGTTTTCGGATTGCTAGTTAGACAGAAGCTATGGCTGACAGCAGGAGCTCACTCTGACTCGTGGCTTCAAACTGCCAATCTTCCAGTCAGCAAGTTTTTTCTGCAGCTGTTTAACCCGTTGAGCTAGCGCAGCCCCTCTAATATTACTGCTCTGATCCAGAAGAAACTGTTTTCTTAGAAAACTATACTGGAAGAATTGTTCAGCAAAGTATTCCTCTTTTTTACTTAAGGGACATGCTTAAGTTTACTGCTAGTGTCCGGAAATGGATGGAACAGGACGAGAACAATGTCATAGCGATACACTGCAAAGGAGGAAAGGGTAAGCAATTACTTTTCTAATGGATACATTGAGTCAAAACTGAATAATTTGAACTGGCCTGGGTATCATTTTGTAACTTAGTTCACCTCTACATTTGCTCATCTTAATTAAAAAAAATATCCTACCATATTTGGTTCGCTTTGAATGCTCCCTAATTTCAGATATTAAATTATCACTTTTACTTCTCTGAAGGAGGATTTTGAGGCAGAGAAACAAAACATTGTCAGTGAATTATTGGAAAATAAAACTTGGTAGCATTTTTTCTTATCTCAGACAAGTGTCCCTAGGTAACTTTACTTGCATCCTGTTATGTGTGCTAATGCTTTAAAAGATAGCATTTGAATTCAAGAAACTGAAATCATTTTACCTTTCAGTCATTTTAGATTAAGGATCTCCATGACTGCTTATAGCCGGACCTCTGCCTCAACCTCAATTCCAGAAAAGGAGTTCAAATTGTCATTAATTTTCTCAGCAGAACCTGGTCACAAAACATTACCTAGAATTTGTGAAGCTTTCCATAAAATGTATTGTCGAAGGCTTTCCATAAAATGCTTGATGTGATTATGAGCATGTCAGTTTGTGAAGTTGATTTTCTGGAAGGTAAAGAGTCACCGAAAGTTCTCAAGTACCCACAAGTGTTCCAATTTTCTATAAGGAGGATACTGGATTATGTGATTCTAATGTTTTCAATGTTGAAATATTTTCGTGGGTGTTTTAATATATATGTTTTTATTTGCTGGACATGTAATGTATGTATTGTATGGCATCGGATTGTGCCTTTATATGCACTGCTCTGAGTTCCTTCAGGGTTAAGAAGAGCAGGAGATAAATATGGCAAATAATAAATAAATAATGATACTGCTGCAAAGCTATTTATGACATAACTGCAATGCAAAATGGATGTAAAATATGCCCTGAGCCAGATTTAGGTGGTACCTGAAAGCAGTGCAAGTTATGAAGTACAGATGATGTGGTTTGGGATGAAGCAGCAACATTTTTGTTGCCAGTGATTTATTATATATATCATCATGAGAGCCAAGCCTACAAAGGCACTCATTAATGATACAGAAATAAATAAACTGGCATGCTCTCTGAAGCTCTCAAACAAGTAGTCCCACACAATGCTGTACAACAGCTTGTCTTTTGTAAAGGGAAAAAAGGATTTGATTCTTTATTTTTCTGAAAATGAAAAAGAAAATCAGTTCTCCTAAATTAAGAGATTCCCAATCATTAAAGTACTTGGGCTGCAAGGGGAAATACCCTCTGGCGTAAGATCCCTAAAAATGGTAATTAGTGGATGCAAGAATCTATGAGGGAGTTCAGCAGTCAGCAGTCAGATTGGGTGAGGATTGAGAGTGGCATTTTGCAATGTCCAGCGAGTTTGGATGAAAGGTAAGTTGTAGGCAGGATCAGATATGTTTCAGAGTTGAAGGGAGGCATGGGAAGTAATATGATCTAGTGCAAGTGGTCATATTCTTGAGACATTGCTGGTTTTATTTTTTGATGCAGGTCGGACAGGAACAATGATTTGCATCTGGCTTATTGACAGCGACCAGTTTAATAGTGCCGAGGTACAGAAAGAAAGGGTGGTGATCTCTTCGGCTTGATTCCGATCTAACTGAAACACTTAAATTCCAAACTGTGTAAATCAGTCCCTTTTTGAAGGAAGGGGGCTCGTAAGCACATCAGCTCTTGCCAGCATGCTCCAGAGTTGGAATGGAGAGGTGTAGTCTTTATATGTGCTGGCATTATAGAGTGGCTCTGATTTTGTCTGTGATTCAGTGATGCTGAATATTGTCCTTAGGTTTGACTTGGCCAGGTACTACATGTGATAGAATCAGATATAAGTACAATGAATACATCCCCATTAAACAAAGATACTGTATATCAATTGCTAACACTTCTGTTGATTCACTAATCTAAAACCTACATGGCAGATGTATCTCAAAACTGGCACTCCCACTCCACTTGTGCAAGGGGAGTTTTTGGACCCATCTGCTGTGTAGGCTTCAGATTATTGGGGACACTTGGACTATGTGGGAAATAGAGTAGAGGGCTGCAAAAAAGAGGGAAATTATAATATGCTTGTGTCCATGCCTCTCCTACACATACAAGGGGTTGGGGGAGCATCTAGACACTTCCCATCTGTTAGGGAAAACTATCCTAAAATATAGCAGATCATCCAAAAATCAAACAGGATACAAAAAGTTGAGCATTCGGCTCATAAGCGAGTAGAGTGTGAAGTGCTTTGTGATGTGGCTGTAAAGAATTAAGAGCTTAGGCAGCAAAGATGCAGAGTGCAATCTTTACAAAAAATCACAAAAGATTTATTTACAACTAGCCGTTCCCTGCCACTCGTTGCTGTGGCCCACTCTGGTGGTCATGGGGGTTCTGTGTGGGAGGTTTGGCCCAATTCTATCGTTGGTCGGGTTCAGAATGCTCTGTGATTGTAGGTGAACTACAAATCCCAGCAACTACAACTCCCAAACGTCAAGATTCTATTTTCCCAAAACTCCACCAGTGTTCACATTTGGACATATGGAATATTCGTGTAGAGTTTGGTTCAGATCCATCATTGTTTGAGTCCACAGTGATCTCTGGATGTAGGTGAACTACAATTCCAAAACCAAAGGACACTGCCCACCAAACCCAGTATTTTCTGTTGGTCATGGGAGAACTGTGTGCCATGTTTGGTTCAATTCCATCGTTGGTGGGGTTCAGAATCCTCTTTGATTGTAGGTGAACTATAAATCCCAGCAATTAAAACTCCCAAATGACAAAAGCATTTTTTGAGTGAAGTACATACATTGGGTTGTTAGGTGTCTTGTGTTCAAATTTGGTGTCAATTCATCCAGTGGTTTCTGAGTTCTGTTAATCCCACAAACGAACATTACATTTTTATTTATATAGATAAAGAACTAACTACATTTCATCATGGCAAGAACTGGATCTGAACTACTCTAACACCCATCTCTTCTAGGGTTTCAAGAGAGGGATAAATCATTCAAGCACTACATCTCCCTGACACACAAGCAGAGAGAGATCTCAAAGCACACAGCACTTACTCAGATGTAAGAAACAGAAGTCAAAGTAAAGGCTAGCAGTAGAAAAGTATCCAGTCTACACAACCAATCAGAATGAGAGCAGAAACAGAGAGGAGAGAAGAAATTAGATCCCCTATGTTTCATTCATGAAACATAGGGGAAGGGAAACCTTAGTACAGGCATCCTCAAGCTGCGGCCCTCCGGCTGTTTGGGCCTCTAACTCCAGAAGCCCTAATGAGCTTGTTCAATTGTCAGAAATTCTGGGAGTTGAAGGCCAAAACAGCTGGAGGTCCGCAGTTTGAGGATGCCTGCCTTAGTATATATACTAAACCAACTAAATTATTCCTCATTGAGGACTTGAGACTTGGGCAGTGTGGGGTGGAATTCCAGCACCATCCACAAATAGCTTCAATAGCTTCAAAAGACTTTCAATTCTGACCGTTGGATAAAACTGTGTCTATGAATTGGAATTTATAAGGAGGAAATGAGTTCTTTTGTATTAGGAGCAAGATTCCCATGGCTTTGGCCCTGTATGGAAGATCCGTATTTGGAGCAGGGTTTATGTTTTAACAATGGCATTTCCCAAGCTCCTCCTCCATTCTACCATGACCTTGAAAATCTGCTCTTGTGAAACTCATAGAAAGGGTACGGGATGTTGTAAATGGCTACCTGACTCCAAAGGAAAGACAATTGGCTTAAATCTCTTTTTTGCTTACATGAAGACACTTTTGGATGAGGACACAGTATCTGGGGCCCTCTATTGTGGATACATAGCAAAAAAAAACTTTGTATGGATTGTGTTAAGCAATTATTCTATTGAATGTAAACATTGCATACCTGAATGCACATATCCCCCTAGATGTACAATAGCACCACATATATTGATCCATTTTTATACCCTTGAACTAAATACATGTACATTAGGCATTGGATAGGGAAGCCCATTTGCTTCCATAGAGGAACATACACCTATCTAAAGACGCTGCCAGGATTCTGGTGAATCTGTTGCTTTAATGCCACAGTATCACAACTCTCTTCTGTTTTTAGGACAGTTTGAACTACTTTGGTGAGAGGAGAACGGATACAAGCACTAGTTCCAAGTTCCAAGGCGTTGAAACTCCATCCCAGGTAAACATCTAAATTGAAGTGCTGCTTAAGACATTACAGGCAGTTATATGGCATGGCATTAATGTAATAAATTGATGATCCAAACTCACGGTACTTCATTGTGCCAGACTTCCTTTCCCTCTCCTTGGATTTCTGGATGGTATCAAAGCTACTTCCAGTTCAGTGAATGATTGAAATTTGGTCACCTGTTGGCCACATGTATCCCTTTGGGGTTCAGTGTAGCTCTTAGGATTTTCTGAATTCATTCAGCCCTGAATGTTAAAAATTTGGCCCAAAAGATACATTGAATTGCTAAACAAAATCTTTGCAAGACTGTTAAATGTTATCTTGGAGTGCTCCTTGCCCCAAACAGACCCCCTCCCCATATACAGTGGCCCTAAATGAATCTGGAAGTGATGTGTCACCTGATAGTCCAAAATGATAGCTCTGGCAATGAGCTATGGCACTGGTTCTCAACTTGTGGGTCCCCAGATGTTTTGGCCTTCAATTCCCAGAAATCCTAGCAGCTGACAAACTGGCTGGGATTTCTGGGAGTTGTAGGTCAAAACACCTGGGGACCCACAGGTTGAGAACCAGTGAGCTATGGCCTTCTGAACCTTTGGAGGATGAGAAAGTGGGGGTGGCGGGACCCCAGGCCCCTGGACTCTGGAGCATTCCCAGCACTGCATTACAGGCTGGAGGAACAGCGAACCGTGACTCTTGGGTTATGGCATGTTTGTGTAAAGCTTAGGCAGTGATGGGTTTTCAGGCCCTTATTCTTTTGTAGCTAAAGAGTGGCAAAAAAAAAAAAAAAACCTCTCCTGTTTTCAGGATTATCTTATTGGTTTGATTTACCTTGGGACCTGTACCCTTTTAGAGAGTCTGAGTCCCAAGAGAGAGTGAGAGTTATATTAAAAAATTGTAGTAACTTTATAACTTTATAAAAAAAATATAAAACATGCTTAACATTTTGTTTTTAGAGTAGATACGTTGGATATTATGTCACTATGAAATTTGTGTACAACTTGAACCTCCCTCCTGTGAGACCACTGCACATCAGAAGCATAAAACTCTACGCTATCCATGGTAAGAGTCACAGAAACTGTGTGTATGCATATGTATGCATTTTTAGATCTATGTTAACAAAATGAATTTCATAGGGTTTTCTTAGACAAGAAATATTTCTTAGACAAGGATTTACGCTATGCGATTTGCCAGTTCCTTCCTCTGAAATGCAACCTACAGTAGCCGGCATTTGTTTGTAGTCTCCCATCTAGCTAACCAGAGCTGACACTGCTTAGCTTTCAAGATCAGATGGCTTCTGGTGCCTTTAGTATATTTAGGCCTTTTCTGTAGAAACTACTCTGAGATTTATCAAATTGAAAGCAAGCTGCTTGTAGACCTGAATTCCAGGATTTCATGCAAGTGATTATCTTGCCCATCTTGTTCATTTCTTTAGATGTTGGAAAAGGTAATGGGACTGATTTGAGAGTGAAGGTAATCATGGAAAAACGAGTGGTTTTTCTTTGCATTGGTGCCAACCAAGAGAACTGCAAGGTAAGAAGCGCCTGAGTTAATCCAAAGAGCCAGTGGTCTCGAAGACCTTGGATTGTCTTCCTAGTCACTAAATGCATTTCTGGATTTTAAAAAATGTGGTTTGGGGAAGGGAGGCTTACTGGAAACAACACAAAGCCAAGAGATAATAGATTTTTTAAAAATGCCTTGTTTTGTTGTAGTTTGGCACATGATTGTGCCTGCTCCTAATGCCAATGAGGAAGTGAATCATGGGATTTCTGGGCCTGCTGAGCCTGCGAGCCAGCATGAGATTTTATGTCCCGAAATTGAGTGCTCTGTGTCTCCTGCAGTTAGTGAAAGCGAAGGCCACATTCCAGAGAAGGGCCCAGAAAAGTCTTTCTCTAGGGAAGCTAGTTCAGAAGATGAAATGCCAGATGGAGAGGTTAATGAGCTGATAGATCGAAGGCTTGGTTTCCGCAAACTCCAAGCTGCTTCACAGACTCGGCGAAGGTCACAGCACTTGTTAGAGAGAAAGCCATTATCAGATAGTCAGGGAAGACAGAATGCTTTCATGGCTTTATTGGAGAGAGGGATTTTCCAGCAGTCTGGTCAGCATTGGTGATTGAGGATACATCTCTTGCCAAGTCAAGCCTACTAAGGGATTTCTAGTTCTATGTTTCCGTTTGCTCTTGTTTCATTCTTCGAAGTTTGAAGGATTGTTCCTGTATCTCGTGTATTGGATTTATGCTACATTGTGTATCTTGCTTCCTTTGTATTCCTGGTTTTTTATACCACTTTTGTACCATGAAACTTGTCGACTATTTCATACCTTTGGACTTTGACATTTTTACTATTTTTGCTGAACTGGTTTTTATATAAACTTCAGTAAACGGCTTTGCTGATTTAACTTGGACAGGAGTGAGGTGGTTGAGTACAGAGGTGCCTCCTGTCCTGGGATACAACATATTTAGCCATTAAAATGCCTGCATTTTTAAAAGAAAAGTTTAACTCCTTCATGGAGCAAACAAAGTAGTTAGAATGGACAAAGAAGTAAGAGGAAGAGAGGGTGTTTATTCCACTTTTGTCCATCCACAAGTAGTAAGAAATCACTGAGAATATTTAGTACAGAATTCTGTAATACTCCAAAATGCATGCTGAATGTCATACAGCACAAGGAAACCCTTTCCTGAAAAGTAATAAAAATTTTAAAACATGGCTAGAAGACTCAGCCATTGCAAATAGCAAGCGAAACATGGGATGCAAGTGCTGTGTTAATTTTCCATCACTGCAGGATTCTTTTTGAACTGTACATGTGAGCCTTATTCCTGCAAGTAGTAATAGATTAACAGGAAATTGTTAGACAGGAGGAATTTAATGGGGACAAAGGAATGCTGGTAACCTGAGAGAAATACATTTCCAAAGAGTGGATTAATTTGGGTGACTGGCTGCATTCACAGCACGACCAATCATTGCCTAGGTTTCCACCAGAGATGGCCATTAATGCTGCATATAAATTACTGTAATTCCTTCCAAAGATAACTTCAGGAGCCTGTGGCATGACTCTTCATCCCCTGTCCTCCTCCTTGTGTGAAATTAGGTAACACTACTGATGTATGCATCTGGGAAAGACATCTGAAGCACATATATACTTCATAGGGTGGGATGATATTATTGGAAACCTATATAATTTGTTTAAGTAGAGGGAATATCAGACCCTCCTCTGGAAAAATGCTCAGAATCACAATTTTTTTTGGTCGTGTCAGGAGTGACTTGAGAAACTGCAAGTCGCTTCTGGTGTGAAAGAATTGGCCGTCTGCAAGGACGTTGCTCAGGGGATGCCCAGATGTTTTTATGTGTTACCATCCTTGTGGGAAGCTGCTCTCATGTTCCTGCATGAGGAGCTGGAGCTGATAGAGGGAGCTCATCTGTGATCTCCCCGGATTCGAACCTGTGACCTGTCGGTCTTCAGTCCTGCTGGCACAGGGGATTAACCCACTGTGCCACCGGAGAATCACAATTATTTCAGTCAAGAGAAAGGGCAGGACAGTGGTGAGGGCAAAGCAGGTGGTGTTTGCTGGTTGTGTTTGTCATGGGCATCACAAGAAGACTAAGATGTCCTTCTGCTTCTTTGCAGCTGTTCTTTGATGGTGAAAATGACTGGGTGGTGATTGCCTTCAAAAACTGTCCTGTTGTTAGCAAGGATGTCAAAATCAAATTTGAATCTTCTTCTGTAAGTAAAGAGCTTTGTAGTTGTGTCCATGTATCCAGTGACAATATGCTAACTCTTACCTAAAACAAAAGGTTGATTGATTACTCCTTGTTGGGCTTGCAAGAGCAGAAACCTTTGGTACAGGAATCTTACAGTCTATGAGATTTGTATTTTTTTAAAAATTCAAACTTCTCTAAACATTCAACTCCATAATTTATAGGAAATGAATTTATTGTTATGTGTCCTCAATTCATTTCTGACTTATTGTGACCTTGAGGTGAACCTATAATGGAATATTCTTAGCAAGATTCCTTCGGAAAGCCAAGCCTTTGCATTCTCTGAGGAAAGGTGACTTGCCCATGGTCACCAAGTAGATGTCATGACCAGGGGCCCTTCCACGCAACCATAAACCCCAGAATATCAAGGCAGAAAATCCCATGATATCTGCTTTGAACTGGGTTATCTGAGTCAACACTGCCATATATTCCAGTTCAAAGGAAATATTGTGGGGTTTTATTCAGCCGTGTAGGCCCAAGTGTAGATTAAAACTCTGGTTTAAGTCCAAAAACTCAAACAACTACACCATTGGCTCTGTCATTGTGGGAGCATCAGTCAAATAGTTGTATTCCTATTTTATTACATAGAGAGGATTGAAGGTTTTCACAGTTTTGAAGAAATATTAGAGTGAAGAGTTTATGAAACTAGCTTGATGTAGAAAAGCTACTCCTTTCTCAGTAAATTGTATTGAGGAGAGTGTGAAATGAAAACACAAAAAAATCCTTAGGCACCATAAAACTACCAAATTTATTTTAACACCAGCTTTTCTAAACAACGGCCCACTTCCCCTGATAGTTGGCACATCCATCATATGCATAAATAGTATACTGCAGATTGGAGATCAGGGGTTTGTAGCATGAGGCCCTCAGTTAATTGCTGGACTGCAACTACCCTATCTGTCGGGGATACGTTCCTGGACTTGATGTAGATATGTAAAACTGCGGATAATAGTGAACCTTTTTGAAATGAAGGACTTCTGGCCCCAGAATACCATAGAGTAGAGCTTTCCAAACATTTCATTTTGGTGACGCTCTTTTTGGACATTCATCATTTCACAACACAGTAATTCAGTTTTATTAGCAACAGAACACTAAACCATTCCCTTATAAGAGATATAGGCACATGCATAAATTGTAATAATGAACTATATGGGGGTACAACGTATCTCATGAAAGCCTTTAATTTATATTTTGAAAAATATATCATTCGTAAGGTCATAACATACATTTCCAATATTTTGTCATTTATGAGTAACAATATGTTACTAATACCAATTGGTACCTTTGCTGCGTAAATATCCTTGCAAGTTGGTATTATTTATTTCACATAGATTTAGAGGTTTCTCTTTACATTCATGCACAAACCTACACACTGCAGCCGACACACTAAAATGTTGTGACACACAGTTTGCAAAGCTCTGCTATAGAGAACCTAGAAAATGTTTAGAAATCTAGTCAGATGTGAATAAATGAAATTGCAGGTACCAGTCCCAACAATATGGAGGTTGTCCTGTAAGCACTAGCTATGATAGGTGATGTGGATGGATTATGGTTTGTTGTAGTCCAGCTACATCTGGAGGATTGTGCTGTCTCCAGCTATACTGTAGACCAGTGTCTCAAACACTGCTGCTTGAGATGTTTTGAACTTCAGCTCCCACAATTCCTAGCAGTTGTTTTTTTTTTCATGTCAGGAGTGACTTGAGAAACTGCAAGTCGCTTCGGGTGTGAGAGAATTGGCAGTCTGCAAGGACGTTGCCCAGGGGACGCCTGGATGTTTTGATGTTTTACCATCATCATCTCATGTCCCCGCATGGGGAGCTGGAGCTGACAAAGGGAGCTCTCTCTCTCTCCCTGGATTCCCTAACAGCTGGTAAGCTGGCTGTATACCGGTAGGCTGTTAGGAATTGTTGGAGTTGAAGTCCAAAACATCCGGAGGGCTGAAGTTTGCCCATGCCTACTGTAAACAGCGAGGTCTAAGTGAAAATTATATCAAACGTACTGGCAATGGCAGCTACAGTATTGACATTATCGTTAATGTTTTGATTACATTTGGACTTCCTTCACTTTCTACAATTCCATCAGCAACCATGTATCCTGCATTCATGCCTGTAGCTACAAGTAAAGTGTCACAAGAGTCATTTGATTCAGCAAACTAGTCTGCCCCCCTGGAGATTGATAGAGTGTGGCAAACTCCCTTAAACTGTAGAGCCAGTACAGAGTTGCAGCTCCAATGCTAAGCTGTGAATGCAGTCATTGCTGGTTTCAGCCTTGCTGATCCCGTATACTAGATTAAAAGGCCTTAGGCAAACTATACGGTTTCTCAAACCCTGCCCAACTAATGACTGCATTCCAAGGGATAATTCTGATGTGTCTTTCAGAATCACCTTGAGTTTCAGTTCTGGGAGAAAATTAGAATACAAAAATCAGTGTGACCCCTCCAAATGTAATACAGTCTCTTATTTCTTATCCCTGAAAGCCAGGCAGTTGTCATTTTTTCTTTTTGCTTTATATTATAATAAGTTGCATTATACCTACCTAACATGGTTGATGTTTCTGGTTGTGTTTTTATTTTTTTTCTAAACTCAGCCCAGCTCTCATGCATATCTCATGGGAGGTTTGCTTCTGAGTACTTCCTCTGGTCCCTAAAAAGTGACCTTTTGGCTTGCATTTTGCTATGGGAAAATATATTTTGTTCCAAAACTCAGTTTTCAGGACCAGCCCCATCCCATCCCAGAAGAAAATAATGCCATGTTTTGCAGGAAAAGGGAATATTTGGATGCTCATCTCTTTGGGGAGAAAAATCATTCAGTTGTTATTTTCAAGAATCAACTACAATATGATCGCAGTATCTACAGAACCAGTATCTGTGGTTTCATTTTTCCACAAAATACAATATATGCTCTCTAGACATTTTCATTTCAATAGAGTTAACGCTTTTGTGTATCCACGAGAAGTCCAGAAATTTATCCTCTGCAAATATAGGCCTCATATCATACGAACAGTGTGTTATTATGTCTTGTATTACATCCAAGCTTTGAAATAAAGAAAATGCAAGCTAGGTAGCAGGTGTGAAGAGCTTTAGAAACTGCATGGAAGTTAAAAGAGATGATTTCCTTGTTGACATGCAGGATATTCCAAAAGGTTACGATGACTGTGTTTTCTTCTTCTGGTTCAACACCTCCTTCATTGAAAACAACAGGTAAGTTGTAATTTTTTGATAGCATAGGCCTGGAGTGGAAAGCTAACTTTGTACTTGGCTTGAGGAGAGCTAGTGTATGAGAGATTTGACCTTCATGAATGGCTGGCTCAAGCCAAGCCTTTAGGATTAAGAGGCAAGTGTTTCTTTCTTATAATGGAGGGCATGCTTCTCTATGGGTAAACAAACTATAACTGCTCTTCCATAGCTCCAAGAGAGTGGGGCATGACATCTATCCAGACCTTTTAAGAAATCCAGGCTAAGAAATGCTTCCTCTGCCTTGAGAAGTGAAGGGATGAGCCTAGCTTTCTGCTGTTTGTCCTTTTGTATTCAGGATGGATCCAACTTCTTTGGCTCAAACTGTTGGAGGGCCGGATTATAATTTGAAAAAATTCCTATGCACACTGCACATATTTTATTTGTAGTGCAAAAAACACTAACAATTTTAACAAATATAAATTTATTAGTATTTCAATGGGAAGTGTGGGCCTGCTTTTGGCTGATGAGATAGGATTGTTGTTGTTGTCTGCTTTCAAGTAGTTTCAGACTTATGTTGACCCTGAGTGAGGGCCGGGTAAATGACCTTGGAGGGCCATATCCACCCCCCGGGCCTTAGTTTGAGGACCCCTGATGTACAGTGATGACGTTATTATAGTAAATGATAATAGTAATTTTCACAGATACAATTGGTAGAAGAAAAGCAGTTACCCTCCAGATGTTTTAAGCTACATTTTCCGCATGACTTTTGTTGTTATATGTACCTTGGGGTTATGGTGACCCTGAAGTAGACCTATCAGCTAGCAGTTTCTTGGCAAGGAGCTTTGACTTTGTCACCCTCTAAGGCTGAGAGAATGTGACTTGCTCAGTGTGACAGAGTGGGTTTCCATGACCACTTGAGTGGAGATTCAAACCCTGATCTTCAGTCCTAGTCCAGTAGTCAAATTATTGCACTAAACCTCCACTACAGCATCGCTGTAACCAGAAATATAAATGTATTGTCAAAGGCTTTCATGGCCGGAATCGCTAGGTTGCTGTAAGTTTTTTCAGGCTATATGGCCATGTTCTAGAGGCATTCTCTCCAGATGTTTCGCCTGCATCTATGGCAAGCATCCTCAGAGTGGTCAGTTGAAACATTCACACCTAGCTCCAACAGACAGGAATCCTTTGTCCAACCCTGGTCATTCCACATTTTCTTAACTCCAACAGACCTCACTACCTCTGAGGATGCTGGCCATAGATGCAGGCGAAACGTCAGGAGAGAATGCCTCTAGAACATGGCCGAAAAAACTTACAGAAACCAGAAATATAAACTTGGGGAAGATGTCCAAACAAATTGGTAAATGCAGCAGCAATGAATTGTGTTGAAAAGTTGGAAGTGAAGTCATTATACTTTTACTTTTTTTGTGTCAGGAGCGACTTGAGAAAATGCAAGTCACTTCTGGTATGAGAGAATTGGCTGTCTGCAAGGACGTTGCCCAAGGAATGCCCAGATGTTTTGATGTTTTACCATTCTTATGGGAGGCTTCTATCATGTCCCCGCATGGGGAGCTGGAGCTGTCAGAGGGAGCTCATCTGCGCTCTCCCCAGATTTGAACCTCTGACCTGTCAGTCTTCAGTCCTGCTGGCACAAGGGTTTAACCTACTGTGTCACTGGGGGCTTATACATTGAAGTGCACATTTCACTGTTTGGCTGCAGGGTATTTACAACAAAAATATCTTTAAAAGCTTCCTGTTTCGTCTAAGATGGACAATTGTTTCTTGCAAATAGATGTATATTGCCACTCTTTCCCCCTTTTTTCCAGACTTTATTTACCTAGAAATGAAATCGATAACCTACACAAGCCAAAAATGTGGAAGATTTTCAGCGAGAATTTTGCTGCAGAGGTGAACTTCACTGAACCGTAACCAGGAATGAGCAACAATCATTTTAGACGGAGTTACTTGCTACTCACTTTTCTCCCAGAATCATGTCCCTTTACCTCTATGTCTTCCAAGACTTTTCCTCCACATATGTAGTGAAAGCCACACTTCAGGCTAAACCAAAAGGTCGCCTGGTTTTCTCAGTATATATGCTGCTGCTTTATGGTGATTAAAATAATTAATTTTGCCAACTGGTTTGTGTGAGTAGGATGGAGTTTTTGGTGGATTTACTTCACTTTTTGTCATCTCCACTTTCCACTGAGTTTGCATTCACAGCACCTCTTAGGATGCCCGCCATAGATGTGGGCGAAACGTCAGGAGAGAATGCTTCTGGAACATGGCCATACAGCCCAAAAAACTCATAGCAACCCAACCCTTGTGATCGTAAGATATTATGACGATCTAGTACAGAAGATCATTACTGTTTAGGTACACAAAACAACAAACCACACAAAGTTTAGAAAACACAGCATGTTTACTAAAGTCAACAAATACTTTAAAAGCAAAACCACAACCTGTTAAACTTGCTTTAATAGCAGTTTTACAATAGTGTGACTGTTGTGTCCTATACAAAGTCTACAAAGTTTTATGCATCAAACTGATTCATCATCAGTTTCCGGCTATATTCGTAGGCAAGGAACAATGCACCATTGGCGGGGAATGCACGGATCATTGTGGGTTTGAGTCCAGAATACAAGGCAAACACACCTGCAAAACAAGAGCCATGAGTTAACAAAGATGTTTCTCAATAGTGCCTCACACTTAGAATCCTAGAGTTGGAAGAGACCTCGTGGGCCATCGAGTCCAACCCTCTGTCAGGAAGCAGGAAAATTGCATTCAAAGCACCCCCGACCTATTTCTGTAGAGTTCAAGTTGCAGAAAATCTTGGATGATGATAAAAAGGCCAATGCTAACTAAATACATTGCTGGGTAAAGTTGTTTTTTGAATGGCAGCTTCCAGGAACCTCCATCCAGCATATTTTTGGAACATAAGCTTGTATTGTGTGATTGGAAAACGGGCTCTATGCTTATACAGTACCACAAATCTGCCGTGCTACCTGTCCTAACAGTCCAAATTGAGCTCCTGAATAGCCATGACTACAAATGTGTTCTATAAGAAAACAACCACTAGTTATTCTGTAGAAGCAGGGAAAGTGAGCTCAGCTGGGGCTTCAAACATTACAGGTTTCACTCCCATAGCCTGTGGTGATAATTGCTAAATTCTGTCATTTTTAATTTTTTTATAATTGTAATTCTTGATAGCAGACTGGAAGTTACTTTGCATGGAACTAAAACAGTGTTTCTCAACCTTCCTAATGCCGCAACTCCTTAATACAGTTCCTCATGTTGTGGAACCCCCAACCCAAAAATTTATTTTCGTTGCTACTTTATAACTGTAATGTTGTTACTGTTATGAATCGTAATGTAAATATCTGATATGCAAGGTGTATTTTCATTCTCAAATACCTGATACGCCCAAATCTGAATACTGGTGGGGTTGGGAGGGGATTGATTTTGTCATTTGGGAGTTGGAGTTGCTGGGATTTATAGTTCACCTACAATCACAGAGCATTCTGAACTCCACCAACAATGGAATTGAACCAATCTTGGCACACAGAACTCCCATGATCAACAGAAAATACTGGAAGGGTTTGGTGGGCGTTGACCTTGAGTTTTAGAGTTGTAGTTCACCTACATCCAGAGAGCACTGTGGATTCAAACAATGATGGATCTGGACCAAACTTGACATGAATACTCAATATGCCCAAATGTGAACACTGGTGGAGTTTGGGGAAAATAGACCCTGACATTTGGGAGTTGTAGCTGCTGGGATTCATAGTTCACCTACAATCAAAGAGCATTCTGAATCCCACAAGTGATAGGATTGGGCCAAACTTCCCACACAGAACCCCCATGACCAAGAGAAAATACTGGAGGGATTTGGGAGGAATTTACAGCAATTTAGGGGAGAGCACACCTGTTCTCCCCTCCTTGCTCAGAAACAGTCCTTCTTGGCTGAAAGGTCGTCCAATCACAGCAGAAGGAGAGCTTTAGGTGGGAGGGTTCACCATTTGTTTCCAAAAAAGAAGTGAAGGACAGGCGGAGAGATCTTCAGCCTTCTCTGCCAAAGAGGTTCCTAAGACCATGAGAAATATGTGCTTTCTGATGGTCTTTGGTGACCCCTTTGAAACTCCCTTCCCAAGACATCCCTTCTCCCATAGTTCGAGCCCTCACCTTCATTCCGGAACACGCTTACAAAGGTTCCCATGAAACCAGCCTGCTTTCCTGCCATGGAGAGAACCTGGATTCTTGATTTGATACAGTCTATTGGATATACAGCAATCCATAAACACATCCCGCCAAAGCCACCACTAACCATAAGTGCAGCAGGACCTGTAAAAACCAAGCAGGGATATCATAAGACATATGACTATTTGGAGCAAAAAAAAAAAAGTGTGCACCATCTCTTTATTGCAATAAAATTAATGAAATACACCCCCCCCCCCCACACACACTTCACATCAGTCTACCTAATGGCACAATAAGTCCTGACTTAGATAAAGCCTGCATATGGATATGGTTTTCTAAGGCAGCTGGTTGCTACCATGTTTTTTGGATCAGTAAATCTGCTCTGGGCTTTAAGAAAGTTATCTAAGTTGTTGAACCAACTGGGAGATAGGACATCTTGATGTACCTTGGACATCTGAACTTCATGCGCAAAACTTGTGCGGATACTCTGCCTCAGTAATAGGGAAGCTACCAGTTGCTACGAATCTTGATCAGTTGGGAGACACATTAAAGTTAAATGTTGTTTTCCAAAAAAGGCTGATGAAGACAACTGAGGAACCAACAGTATCCAACCATGCACTAAAATGACAAGAAGGCAATTCTACAAGAATGACATATTTTTAGATGGTATTAAGAAAACCACCTGTGCCATTCCTATCTGCAGATAAATGTGGGTAATACCCTCTGTACCATCCCCTCCTTAGTGCTAGGGCTGAGCATCCCTTTTCTAGAATTCTGAAATTCAAAATGGTCCACCCTGGGTGGCTGAGAGAGGGACACCTTTTCTTTCTGATAGTTCAATGGATACAAACTTCATTTCTTGCACAAAATAATTACAAATGTATAAAATTACTTTCAGACTATAGGTATAAAGTGTATATGAAACATAAATGAAATTTGTGTTTAAGACTTGGATACCATCTCCAAGATATTTCAATATGTATGTACATGCAAATGCAATTATTCCAAAATTCCCAACAATCAGAAGCCCAAAACACACCTGGTCCAAAGCATTTCACATAAGAGATATCACCCTGTATTTAGAAGTATATTCCAGCATTTTGTTTTATAATGAAACTGTTGTCCAGTGTAGATTAAAGAAGTGTCAAATGACTGATTTAAAGAATATGATGCCAGCAAGTGCTTAATAAGAATCTAACCAGGGCAACTGAAATGATCGCTCCCTAACATCCTCTCTGACCCGTTATAAATCACACTCCTTACAGAGAACCTAAGGGGAATGAAATGGGAAGGACAATGACTAGAGTGCAGATGGCGGAAATGTTGACTTTGATGTCACAAGACAACAGTATAGAGGGCATCTCTGCTCCTCTAAGTTGGCAAGACGTGCAGCGAAAAAAAAGCTTTCTTCTCTGCACAGATTGTGTCTGTGAATTCAGTTCTAGCTGAGCTGTTCAGAGTGGTGAGAAGTTTAACACAAGTCCCCTCCACTCCAAATCCAGTATTAGAACCTTCAATGCCTTCAATGCCTTTAATAACCATTTCACAGTTAAAATATCTCGCATAAGAGCCGACTTAAATGCAGTCATTGGAGCAGAAGCCAACAAAAAAGGTGTCCAGTAACTCTGTAAGTGGGATTACACTGGATCACTGATATAGACAAGTTGCTGGTAAGAAGGACAACCTGTTTTATTGATCCCTGTCCCTCTTGGCTGGTCATCCAGGGAGGAAATGCAATTTGAAGTCAAATACAACAAATTATTAATGTGTATCTCAGAGAGGGGAACTTTCTATCCTGTTTAAAAGAAGTAGTTAGACCGCTACTGAAGAAACCCACCCTGACTCCCCTGGACCTTAATAATTACAGACCAGTGTCTAACCAAGTGTCCTAATATGGGGATGGAGGGGTGTCAACCAGTCCTGGATGGGGTTACACTCCCCCTGAAAGACTGTGATTGCAGCATGGGAGTGCTCCTGGATCCATCTCCCCAAATGTCAGCCCAGGTAGATGCGACAGTCAAGAGTGCTTACTACTAGCTTTGGCTGATACGCCAGCTGTGCCCTTCCTAGATTTGGAGGACCTTAAGATGGTTATGCACGCATTAATAACCTCAAGGCTGGACTTCTGCATTGAGTTCTACATTGGGCTACCTTTCTACCAAGTTCAGCAGTCAGACTGATTACAGGAGCATCCAGGAGTGAGCATATGACATCTATACTAAGGTCATTCCACTGGCTACCAATTAGTTTCTGGACACGGTACAAAGCACTAGCTTAGACATTTAAAATCCCTACATGGTTTGAGTCTAGATTACCTACAGGATCACCTTCTCCTATACAATCTGCCCTGAACACTGTGGTCCTCTGGGGGGCACCCGCTCCAACCAGCCAGAACCTGACTGGCGACCGTCTCTCAGAGGACTTCTTCATCGGACTGTGGAACGACCTGCTAGTAGAGCTCCAACAGCTAAATCAGCTGTCAGAATTTAAAACATCTGAAGAGATATCTCTTCTGGAAACCTATCCAGCTAGTTTTAATCACAAATATTAAACTAGCCTTATGTTTCATCTTTGTTCTGGGTATTCTGTAGAAATATGATTTAATATGTGTATTTTGTAAAATGGTTTTTAGATGATTGCATGTTTTTACTGATGTTGTAACCCGCTTCGAGCCACAAGGAGAGGCTGATAAGAAATAACAATTATAATAACAACAACAACCATTTCAAAACACTGCCAGTAATTCAGGGGGCATTGCTCTATAAGGATGAGTTGTATCTAATTAAACGAAGTCACAATCACGCCATTAACAACATACCTAATTCCTCCTTGGGTCTTCCAAATGAAAAGAACGTCCGACTCAGTTCATATCCTCCGAAAAACAAAAAGTAGCCTGGAATTTCCCGTAGCAAAGTGCTGGAGAGACCACGGTAGAATCCGAAGGGACCATCCTTTTGCAGAACAGCTTTGATTACTGACCAAACTGTACTAGGAGAGGAACAAGAGTGTCAGGAAAAAGATGCAGCTTCCTTACAAACAGCAAAATAATATGATGTATTTAGGAAGTTGGGTGTGTATAGTGTAAATTGCTGTATGTGTGATACAGAGATTTGTCTGTGTGAGGCAATCCTTGTATTCAGTGGCAACGTTGTACACCTAAACACACATCCATGTGTGCAATCTGATAAGCAATCTATGCACAATTCATCTGCAAACTTCAACTGCATGCATACATGCATCCTCAGATAAAAGGATTCACTTCTGCAAGGGCATTTACTCATGTGTAGGATACCAAAAGCATTCCTTTACATAGGTAAAGGGAGAACCACAAAAACAAAATCTACCTTTTGTCTGAGGGCCCTTCCACACAGCCATATAACCCAGAATATCAAGGCAGAAAATCCCACCATATCTGATTTGAATTGGGTTATCTGAGTCCACACTGCCATATATTCCAGTTCAGAGCAGAAAATGTGGGATTTTATTCAGCTGTGTGGAAGGGGCCTTAGATTAACGTATTTATGGGTTGCCATGTAGAGACCCCTCATCTACTTTATGCTATAATCTTCAATGTGGGCAAGTTGAATTGTATGGCCCTCCAGAAACTGTTCAGCTGCAGGTGCCATCAATCCCTTGCACTGGCTATGTTGGCTAGTAGTCATGGGAACTCATTTAAAAAACACCCGGAGATCCTCAAGTTGCTCTCCCCAGATCCAGCAACAGCAGCTTATAGCAACTGGGTGGTATCCTACCAAGAAGCAGAGGGACACCTGCCAATACAGAAAGAGAGACTGGTGGAGACTGTATAGCAGGCAATTTACCTATGAGTCAGGATACTTTGGGTTCAAAACTCATCCCTGCCAGGCCATGACTAGGCTGCCCTCTCAAATTCAATCTCTGCCTGAAATATACTAAATAATAATCTTCCTTCCTTCCAGACTACCTCTCAATTTGTTCTGCTTTAAGTATAACATAATAACTAAGTAAATAATAATAATAATAATAAATACATAAATAATAAATAAGTAAATGAAAAGGTGACATAGAGTTCTGTATTTCAGTAATTTCTGGTTTTTGACAATGTTCTGGTCCCTAACCTGTTGAATAAATGTGTGGCTGAGGCGTGTATGTGTCACAGAACAATGGGAATACTGTCTCTTAAAACTTATCAACACAGGAAAAATCTCCTTCTCTGAGTAGAGGGGCAAAAGGCAAGAGCTTAGTCCACTCCGGAAGAATCAGAAAAAAAGCAGCAGCCAGGAGCAGGTGATCCCTGACAGCACTGGAGTTTCCTCCCTCTGCAAAATGGGCCTCGACTTTTCCGTAACGTAAAGGTAAAGGTTCCCCCTTGACATTAAGTCTAGTCATGTTCAATTCTGGGGGGTGGTGCTCATCTTCATTTCTAAGCCAAAGAGCCGGCATTGTCCGTAGACGCCTCCAAGGTCATGTGGCTGGCATGACTGCATGGAACACCATTACCTTCCCACCGGAGCAGTAACTATTGACTTACTCACATTTGCATGTTTTCGAACTGTTAGGTTGGCAGAAGCTGGGGCGAACAGTGGGAGCTCACTCTGCTCCCTAGAATCAAACCACCAACCTTTTGGTCAGCAAGTTCAGCAGTTTAACCTGCTGCACAACCAGGGTTGCCAACTTATCCATGGATCATATCAAAACCCATAATTTGGTTCTCCAAACCTGCCCTCGACTTATACATGAGTATATAAGCGAACTGGTTTTGGAAGCGAGTGTGGAAATGACAGCACCACCAGCGGTCCGGTTCACTTACTTGTGTCCTTGTACTATTTTCCCAGACAGCTGCATTTCATGCATGGTCTGCAGGCGGCACTTCACCAGCTCTGTGGGGCAGAGGACCAAGGTGGCAAAGGCGGAGGCAAAGGAGCCAGCAGCAGCGTTTTGGAGGTCACTGCAAGAGAGACAAATTGTGTCTGGGACATGAGCTTTGAACTGCGGCACAACGGTGGCTGACAGGTTATCACTGCAGGTAACTCTGTAAAGTGATGGCAGAGGAGCAGCTTAGAGCACTGAGGGGGGACTACAACAAGAAGTGTTATGTCTGTGAGAGGTATTGTTAGTGCTGAAGATCAAAGCAGAGTCGGGATGAGAAGAAAAGCAAGGAACTATGCGGATTAACAGTGAGGTGAAAAGTTGGAAATTACAGTAGCAGTGGGAAGTGTAGCTAAAGAGCTATATGTATTGTTGAAGGCTTTCATGGCCGGAATCACTGGGTTGCTGTAGGTTTTTCCGGGCTTTATGGCAATGTTCTAGAGGCATTTTCTCCTGACGTTTCAGGAGCTATATGTTGTCCATAAGACGACGTAATATTGTGGTTAAGATCTCTGGGAACCCCAAAGTTTCTCATTGGGCTGGAAAACAACTCGAAACCAGTTCATAAATATGGTGGGTTTTGTTCCCTTGCTCCCTGAATTAAAGGTAAAGGTTTCCCCTGACATTAAGTCTAGTTGTGTCTGACTATGGGGGTTGGTGCTCATCTCCATTTTTAAGTCGAAGTGCCGACGTTGTCCATAGATGCCAAGATCATGTGGCCAGCATGAATGCATGGAGTGCTGCTACCTTCCCACCGGAGTGGTACCTATTGATCTACTCACATTTGCATGTTTTCGAACTGCTAGGTTGGGAGAAGCTGGGGCTAACAGCAGGAGCTCACTCCACTCCCCGCATTCGAAGCTCCAATCTTTTGGTCAGCAAGTTCAGCAGCTCAGCGGTCTAACCTGCTGCACCACCAGGGGGCCCTGCTCCCCCAATTACCCAAACATTTTTCAAATCATTAGATGCCTGCCCACTCCAAACTCTTCTAGGAATTTTTTACAAGCTGGCTGCTGCATAATTGATTTAAACTATTTGTACATAGACAAAACATCTGCACAACTGCAATAGTTTTAACATTTTCTCATCACAATCATTCCTCTACTTCTGTCAAACATTTTGAACACATACCACTACCACTATCTCAGTCTCCTCATATTTCTTTTTGATTGAACAAAAGCAAAGAGAACAGAAGTAAATATGGTTAATCTAAACACTCGAAAGACACCAGATCCTGTCTGATCTTTGAAGGTAACCGGAATCGGCCCTGGTTAGAACTTGGATGGGGGAATACCAATGAATGCCAGGTGCTGGAGGAGCAAAAACCCAAGTGCTTCAGCCCAATTAACTAATAATATCAACCGGGCTGCTGTGAGTTTTCTGGGCTGTCTGGCCATGTTCCAGAAGCATTCTCCCCTGAAGTTTTTCCAACATCTATGGCAGGTATTCTCAGTGGGGTTTATATATCTGTGGAATGTCTGTGGAACATGGCCATACAGCCCGGAAAACTCACAGCAACCCAATTATTCCAGCCATGAAAGCCTTCGACAACACAATAATACACTCGGGGCTGACTGTATCAGATGTATAGAAGGGCAGGATAAATATGTTTTTGTCAATAATCAAATTTGAAGATGAAGCAAAAAAAATCCCTTGATTAATGATAAGGCATCATACAACTAATGGAGAAAGTGTGCTTCTTGTTCTACTTGTTGATACTTTTCAGCATCTATCAGATATAGCCTGGTTACGAAGGAGACAAAATGCTCATTACTAACCTCAACTTTGCTTTTCTGTCTAGTCCAACAATCCTCCTCACAATCTTTTGGCAAAAGCCGTAACACATGAAGAGCACAGCGTTCTCAGCAATGTTTGCGACCAGTGCTGGGGTGGTTCCCTTGTAGAAGCCTCGGAAGCCCACTTGCTTGTAAGTCTTCACAAAACAATCAACGAGGCCTCGGTACATGTTGGGAAACGTCTGCATTTTCACCTTGGCTGTGTCAAATGGCTGGCCGGTCATCACACAAGCAGTGCCTCCTACACACACAAATAGGGGGGGGGGGGTTTGCAAACATTTATTTATTTATTTATGACATTTATATGCCACTCTTCTCACCCCAAAGGGGACTCAGAGCAGCTTACAAGGTATATATACATATAATAAATTATATTATTAGCATAGTACAATATCAGTATTATATATTACTATATGGTACTATACCATTATATTGTAATATTATTAGTTATATTATATGCAATATAAAATATATAATTACAATATCATATTATTATTATTATTATTATTATTATTATTATTATTATTATGCATTGTGTGTCTCTCTCTGTGATCACATGACATTTATGAAGCAAGACAGCTGGAGCTTCCCAGAGTAAGAATTTATGACCCCAGAAAAAAAGCACGAGATGGGATCAGTGGAAATCAGTGATGCTTAGAACACGATGGCTCTACTCTATTTCCCAATCAGCCTATCTTCAGCGCAGTCGTGAATTATCTATTTAAGGTTTTATGGTAGTACCACCAGTAACACCTTTCCATAAGGTAAAGATTTCCCCTTGACATTAAGTCTAGTCATGTCCAACTCTGGGGAGTGGTGCTCATCTCCATTTCTAAGCTGAAGAGCCAGTGTTGTCCGTAGACACCTCCAAGATCATGCGGCCAGCATGACTGCATGGAGTGCTGCTACCTTCCCACTGGAGTGATACCTATTGATCTACTCACATTTGCATGTTTTCAAACTGCTAGGTTGGCATAAGCTGGAGCTAATAGTGGGAGCTCACCCTGCTCCCTGGATTCGAACTGCCAACCTTTCTTTTGGTCACCAACTTCAGCAGCTCAGCGGTTTAACCCGCTGCATCACCAGGGGGCTCCCTCCACCTTTCCATACATCAAACTATTCCACAGGAATAGAGTTGTTACCTAGCACCAAAGGAACTCCTCTCGACTTCTGGGTGACAGCGGAAACCTCTGCAATATTTCTGCTCCATCCAGGAACAACCCCAAGGGGTTATGAGTCAATGACTGTCTATGAGATGCCTTCAGGCACTTTTAGATTAATTCCTAATAATACGGTGTATTAATTCTGCAGGAGCAAAGTGTCAATGCTACCAAAAGCAAGCTGCCCACATGGGTGAATTCAGACTGTCAAGGGAAGGGGTGGAGAACATATGGTCCTCCAAATGTTGCCGACTGCAGTTCCATTGGGTTGTTGTGAGTTTTCTGGGCTGTGTGGTCATGTTCCAGAAGTATTCTCTCCTCATGTTTCACCTGCATCTATGGCAGGCATACCTCTGAGGAACGTCAGGAGAAAATGCTTCTGGAACATGGCCATACAGTCCGGAAAACTCACAACAACCCAATGATTCCGGGCATGAAAGCCTTCGACAATACATTGCAGTTCCATTATTTTTCACCACTAGTGATGGAGACTAGGATAGACAGGATATAAAATACAGCAAATGGTGGAGAGGAATGTGTCTTGACTGCTGTGTGTGTATGTGAGAGCTTGAAAATTAAATAAACTCAAAGTCACAATGAGGAAATAATTAGACAAGAATGTTTATACATTTATCTTTCAATGTTAGCCCAGGTTTCAATGAACATACTGGAAGTGGCTCTTTCCAGGGAAGATCAACAACTAATCTCCCTTGGTGTCACTTTTCAGACAAGCACTTCTTTCAGTGCTTAGACGTCAGAAAACTTGCATTTCTGGGCTACCTCTCCCAGAATCCCCTAAGTAGTTCACGGAAAAGGTTGATCACAGATTTATTCACAAAGTACATTTTCCAAGCTTCTCTGTCATTCAGTATAGCTTGGCACATTTGTGGGATGTTATCTTAAAAAGGTACAAAAACATCAGCTTCGAAGAGGTTTTTGATACAGGCTTTCCTGAGTCTTACCTACGGCCCCAGCTGTGAGGTCGATGGCCGCTTGAATTGCAGGATTTGTTCTCATCTTTACCACTTGCTTTGTGGAGTCTCTAAATCACGAAGCTTTCTGTGGAATGAGCGGAGTTGTGATGGGCTCGTCTAAACTGGCAGAAAGAAAACACAACTTAGGCCTACAACGCATAAGAGTTACAAATGAAAAGAATTTATATTTATATCTAATATAATAATAATAATGATAACAACAACAACAACAACAACAACAACTTTATTTCTAGACTGCCCTATCTCTCCGTAGGGACTCAGGGCAGTAAGCCGCCACAAGTCCCTTCGGGGAGATGGAGGTAGGGTAGAAAAATAAAGTTCTTCTTCAGTTCACACAAACACAAAACAGGGCAAGTATTCAATGCCTCAGGTGAGTACAAACATATCAAAACAATACTTTTGGCACCATGCTGAATGAGCACCATGCTGCATTAAAAGTTACACTTTTTTGCTTTAGTAAATCATATACGTGAGTGGATTTCTCTGGCTTCTCTTATGCCAGTGTTTCTCAACCTGGGGGTCGGGATCCCTGGGGGGGGGGGAGTCTCGAGGGGATGTCAGAGGGGTCGCGAAAGACCATCAGGGAACACAGTATTTTTGTTGGTCATGGAAGTTCTGTGTGCCAAGATTGGTTCAATTCCATCACTAGTGGGGTCAGAATGCTCTTTGGTTGTAGGTGAACTATAAATCCCAGCAACTACAACTCCCAAATGTCAAGGTCTATTTTCCCCAAACTCCACCAGTGTTCACATTTGGGCATATTGAGTATTTGTGTCAAGTTCGGTCCAGATCCATCATTGTTTGAGCCTACCATGCTCTCTGGATATAGGTGAACTACAACTCCAAAACTCAAGGTCAATGCCCACCAAAATCTTCCAGTATTTCCGGTGGTCACGGGAGTTCTGTGTGCCAAGTTTAGTTCAATTCCATCCTTGGTGGAGTTCAGAGTGCTCTTTGATTGTAGGTTAACTATAAATCCCAGCAACTTCAACTCCCAAATGACAAAATCAATCCCCCATCCCCACCAGTATTCTAATTTGGGCATATCGGGTATTTGTGCCAAATTTGGTCCAGTGAATAAAAATACATCCTGCATATCAGATATTTACATCACAATTCATAATAGTAGAAAAATTACAATTATGAAGTAGCAATGAAGATAATTTTACGGTTGGGGGGTCACCACAACATGAGGAACTATATTAAGGAATCACTGCATTAGGAAGGTTGAGAACTACTGTTTTAGTTCCATGCAAAGTAACTTCCACTCTGCTATCAAGAAAGAAAAATCAAATCACATTCACTGTTGAGCTCTAAGGGAAAAACACTCCCATAATTCAATAACTACTATATTTTATTTTACTTATATTATGCCTTTCTCTCAATATGGGACCTGAGCGTAAGTTAAAACAAAATATAGTTAGAGGGTCAGCCTATTTTAGTTATATTTACTATTGGAACATCTCCTAGTTTTCTTTATCGGAAAAATATATAGAGAGCTTTCTCTGGAAGAAGCATACCATTGGATGACCTTAGAAATTACTAAACAGCATATTTTATCAGATGTGAGAAAATGAAACCGCGGGTACCAGTGCCCAAAAATAGGGATAAACGAGTCCTCTTCCTCTCTATTTAATCCATTTATCAAGATGGTAAGGAAAGTTAGGTTCAACAATACTTACCAAGTTTCATGACTAAGTATGGACCTTTTCAGTCCCAACTCTCTAAGCATAGTGGCAGACTTTGTGTCCTAGGTTTCAAGAAAGAGGTAACTAACCATGACTTTCTTTTCCAGATATTATAATGAGAATGTATATATGTATGGAGACACCCTGGTGATGCAGCGGGTTAAACCGCTGATCTGCTGAACTTGCTGACCAAAAGGTTGGCAGTTTGAATCCGGGGTGAGCTCCTGCTGCTTCTGCCAAACTAGCAGTTCGAAAACATGCAAATGTGAGTAGATCAATAGGTACCGTTCCGGTGGGAAGATAACAGCGCTCCATGCAGTCATGCTGGTCACATGACCTTGAAGGTGTCTATGGACAACACCGACTCTTTGGCTCAGAAATGGAGATGAGCACCACTTTCCAGAGTTGGACACAACTAAACTTAATGTCAAGGGGAAACCTTTACCTTCACCTTACTTATGTATGGACTTCATGTATGCACAGACTTACAAGTTCTGTTGAACTCAAGGAAATGTGCAGAGAGTCTGAAATGGGGAGAAATGTGCTTGCTATGATTTGGTGCATTTACCATGTGAAACTTGCAACACAATAGTACCTGCTGCACTATCTATATCAGGGGTCCTCAAACCTTTTAAACAGAGGGCCAAGTCACAGTCCCTCAAACTGTTGGAGGGCCGGATTATAATTATTTAAAAAATGCACGAATTCCTATGCACACTGCACATATCTTATTTGTAGTGCAAAAACACTTAAAAACAATACAATAATTAAAATTAAGAACAATTTTAACAAATATAAACTTATTAGTATTTCAGTGGGAAGTGTGAGACTGCTTTTGGCTGCTGAGATGGGATTGTTGTTGTTGTTGTTGTGTGCTTTCAAGTTGTTTCAGACTTAGGTTGACCCGGAGTGAAGGCCTGGTAAATGACCTTGGAGGGCCATATCCGGCCTCCGGGCCTTAGTTTAAGGACCCCTGATCTATATAGCGGGGCTGTGCAGATAATATATATTAATATATATTGTGGGGCTCTGCAGAAAATATATATTAATATATATTTTATATGTGGTTTTTAATCTGCTTGATAGATTGAGTTTTAATTGTTTATTTGCTTAGATTGTTTATATTTTTTAAGAGATGTCTTGTATTGGTTACCTGTATGCCATCAAATTTTTGCCAAATTTGTAAGCTGCCTTGAATCCCCTCTCGGGCCGAGAAAGGAGAGGTAAAAATAAATAAAAAAATAGCTGTTGGTGTGTGATTACAGGATTCCGGGAATTGTGGTCCAAAAAATAACTTTGAAAGCTCTCACAAAGCGAGGCATCAAACTGCATCCCATACAGCCCTTTACCAAGGATGAAGAGATTCTCTCCGTATCACTCGATGACTGAGTGCTGCAGGAACTGAAACAAGAGCAACAAGAGGGAAAACAAACCCTTCCCTTTCCATCTAACAACATTATGGAGCTGCTGGATCCAAGCTTGGAAAAGGACATGCTGGGCTGGCTGGTAGCACCGCCAGAGATACAATCCAAAAAAGTACCTTTTCCGGGCTCTACGCTCTCTCAATTTATAGCACTCCTTGACATTCCAACAGGAATTTAAAAACAAAACAACATCTTTCATGGAGGTGAGAATCTAATCGCAATGAGCCACCAAAATACATAGAGACACTTAACAATACACATCTATCCAACAGTTACACATATGCAATTATGCATGCATCCCATCATATGCACACCTCTTTGCACAAAGAACTGAATGGTTATGTCTTAAGATGCATCTACACTTTACAGTTCAATGCCACTTTAACTGCCATAGCTCAGTTCTATGGAATCCTGGGAGTTGTAGTTCTCTGTCAAAGGGGTTGAGGCCTCACCAAACTACAGTGCCGATGATTCCATAGAAGTGAACCATGGTAGATGAAATAGTGTCATTTACAGTGTGGATGCACCCAGAAAACAGGAAAGGATGCAAGAAAGCACATTCTCTCCAGCATTGAACCCTTTCCGGCAGATCATGAACAAGATAACCAAGAAACATCCTACAAATCCAGAAAGGTAAGCATTTAGGCAATCGCACTCACCAAATGTTACAGCCACTTTATCCCATGACCCAAGGTGCTCCTTTAATGCCTCTAATTCCTAATCTCAGCAACCCACTTTGATGCAAGCAGTTGATATGCTCAGCTGCGTGTGTTTTCCTGAGACAAATGCTTTGGGAGAAAACCAGCTCGTATTAAAAATGCACTGAATAAACAGTAATTAATCAACTATTCCCCAGCTTTGCCACAGTGCAAAGGTACAAACTCTTTTTGGCACCGCTGGCTCAGAGGAGATGAAGTACATCAATGCAATATGTAAGCCATCACTTGGATTTTTTAAAAATTTATTTATAAGCTAACTGAGGGTACCGTTGTAATGTATTTTTTTTAAAAAACATAAGAGTTTAAAAACTTGGCATTATACTAAATGTCCTTTGACCAGTAGCTGGCCACTTGGAGTATCTCTGGTGTTGATGTAAGAAGGTCCATTACGCATGTGGCAGGACTCAGACTGCATTGTAATAGACAGCCTGTGGCTTGCTCTTCTCTACACTCGCATGTCGTGGACTTCACTTTGTGGCCTCATTTCTTAAGGTTGGCTCTGCATCTTGTGGTGCCAGAGTGCAGTCTGTTCAGCGTCTTCCAAATTGCCCAGTCTTCTGTGTGCCCAGGGGAAAGTCTCTTATCCGGTATCAGGCATGGCTTGAGGTGCCAAGTTTTAACCTGCCACTTTTGGACTCTTGCTTGCTGAGGTGTTCTTGCGATATCTCTATAGATCTTAGAAAACTATTTCTTGATTTAAGGTGTTGGTGTACTTGCTGATATCTGAACGGGGGGATGGAATAGAGATGTCACTGCCTTAGTCCTTTCATTATTGGCTGCTTCTTCCCGGCAGATGTCAGGTGGTGTAATACCAGCTAAACAGTATAATTTCTCCAGTGGTGTAGGGTGTATACCTCCTGTAATAATGCAGCATGTCTCATTAAGAGACACATCCACTGTTGTGTTCCACAGTGGGCATGCATACTCAGCAGCAGAGTAGCACAAGGACAGATGTCTTCACTGTATCTGGTTTGATCCCCAAGTTGTGCCTATCAGCTTTCGTATGATATTGTTTCTAGCACCCACCTTTTGCATGATAGTCAAGCAGTGTTTCTTTTAGGTCAGAGCACAGTACAGGCTAACTTCCAGGTATTACTCCAGTGGGATTCCTTCCCAGTAATCCCAGAGCTCAAAATACTTGTCTGTTTTTAAGATGGAAAGCACATGTCTGTGTTTAGGAATCAGCTGGGTTTTTTTGTAATAGGCAATATGAACACCTAGAGCTTCGGAGAGTTTCTGTTCAACCATTTGAAAGCTCTCTGCTTGGGTGGTGATGGCACAATCATCAGCATAGATGAAACTCTCTGTCCTTCTGGCAGTGGCTGGTCATTTGTGTAACTGTTAGACATTGATGGAGCAAGCATGCCCCCCTGAGGCAGACCATTCTTCTGTTTTCGCCATCTGTTTTTCTCGCCCTGAAATTCAACAAAAAAGCTTCTGTTTTGTAGCAGATTTCCTATGAGACTGGTGAGGTGGTAGTCTTTTGTGACATTATAAGTTCTTCTCAAAAGAAAGCGATATTTTACAGTGCTTACAGGTCTATGAAGACAACTCCTGTACTCTGCTGCCTTTCAAAACCATCTTCTATGTGCTGAGTCAAGTTCAACACTTGTGATGTGCAGCTTTTGCCTTTCCTGAAGCCAGCTTGCTGTGGAATCAGACATGAGTCTATTTTTCCATAATTTTATGCAAAATAAGTAGCGGAAAGACCATATGCACAGTATGGAAGTGCTGTCTTTATACTTACTTAGGCGATCCCTCATTGTCCCAGTAGAATAGACTTCTAAGGTCAGTGTACTGGTGGGTCCATAGGTGACTGTGGAGCACTATTCTTGATCTGCATCTTCTCCTGCAGTGAGGGCATTGGTGTCCAGGTGGAAGGCGGTCGTGGTCAGGGTTGGCTTGACACGCCTTCCTCCTGGCATGTTTCTCTCTTTCACCCTCCATTCGTGCCTCTTCAAATTCTGCAGCACTGCTGGTCACAGCTGACCTCCAGCTGGAGCACTCAAGAGCCAGGGCTTCCCAGTTCTCAGTGTCTATGCCAGAGTTTTTAAAGTTGGCTTTGAGCCCATCTTTATATCTCTTTTCCTGCCCACCAACATTCTGTTTTCTGTTCTTTAGTTCGGAGTAGAGCAACTGCTTCGGGAGACAGTGGTCAGGCATCCGGACAACGTGGCCGGTCCAGCGGAGTTGATGGCAGAGGACCATCGCTTCAATGCTGGTGGTCTTTGCTTCTTCCAGCATGCTGACATTTGTCCGCTTGTCTTCCCAAGAGATTTGCAGGATTTTTCGGAGGCAACGCTGATGGAATCGTTCCAAGAGTTGCATGTGATGTTTGTAGACAGTAAATGTTTCACAGGCATATAGCAGGGTCAGGCCTCATATATTGAAGAAACCAATATAGAGATTATAACAGTAGAGCTTAATAACATCATGATTACCTCTAACAGCGGTAACAGCGGGAATTCATCCCGCTCCCCGGATTCGAACCGCTGACCTATCGGTCAGCAAGTTCAGTAGCTCAGCAGTTTAACCCACTGCACCACTAGGGATCCAGAGAGAAAATATACAATTAACAAAGCCTCAATTCGTTCCCTTGTATTTTTTTTCCTCAGGACCACTTCTACACCACCAGGTCCAATCTAAAGCTTTTGCCTTGCATTCAAATTAAAAATGTCAAATTACATAGGAATATTTTTAATTCATTTTATTGTGACTTTTTACATGCATATTTTAACACTCGACAAACATCTATATTGAACAAATCCTGTATTTTCTACAAACAATTAATACACTATGCATACTAGGGTTGTTGAAACAACTTGAAAGCACACAAAAATCCCTTGCCTTCAGTACACCGAAAGTGCCTATCAGTAAATCAATAAAATAAAACACTTAGCTGCAATAAAGCCACAATCAGCAATCAATCAGACAGATACAAGACCTAGAAATTCACACTGTGTTGCAAGATTTAAAATGCAAGGAAATATAAAGTGTTTTCCACCATAAAAATAGTGGATAACATGGATACTAATTATACACTGGAATATAGCTTTTTCCTGGGTCTCTGTGAAAAATTTGGCTTGTTGTAAAACAAGGATAAAGCTTCAGTGGAGATCCTTTTCCCAGGGAAATTCCAATTCTGGAGACCAGGATTCAAATTTCTGCTGGGTTAAGAAAACCCGCTGGCTGACCTTGGGCAAGTCACACTCTCTCAGCCTCAAAGGACGAGAAGGGCAATCATCATCTGAACAAATATTGACAACCCCAAGGTTCGCCATATGTTTGAAATGATTTGAAGGCACACAACCACCACCGAGAAGACCCATTCCACACAACTGAACAAAATCCCACATTATCTGCTTTGAACTGGATTATATGGCAGTGCAGACTCAGATAACCCAGTTCTAAGCAGATATTGTGGGATTTTCTGCTTTGATATTCTGGGGGCCCTTCCACACAACTCAGAATATCAAGGCAGAAAATCCCACAATACCTGCTTTGAACTGGGTTATCTGAGTCCACACTCAGATAATGTGGGATTTTCTGCCTTGATATTCTGGGATATAGGGCTGTGTGGAAAAGCACTAAGTACAGACTCAGATAACCCAGTTCAAAGCAGATATTGAGGGAATATTGATATTTTGATTTATATGACTATGTGGAAGGGCCCTGGGTTATCTGAGTCCACACTGCCATATAATCAGAATATCAAGGCAGATAATCCACAATATCTGCTTTGAACTGCATTATCCAAGTCCATGTGGATTTTATACAGTTGTGTGGAAGGGTTTCAAGACTAGGTTCTTGTGGGTTTTTTCGGGCTATATGGCCATGTTCTAGAGGCATTTTCTCCTGACATTTCGCCTGCATCTATGGCAAGCATCCTCAGAGGTAGTGAGGTGAAGACTAGTCAGAATGCCAGAACACTCAGCATCACTTCCATTGCCACCACAAAAGCTGGATCTGCATTGCCCAGGAATTGATCCCAGCATGTCTGCTTTGAACTGGATTATGTGAGTCTACACTGCCAGATGATCTGGAACAAGGAGAAAATCTGGGATCAGACCCTGCGATATAGGGCAGTGTAGATCCAACCTAAAACTGTTTGGCACAATTACTTTTATCCCAGGGTTTGATCCCAGATTGCCTGCTTTGAACTGGATTACATGAGTCTACACTGCCAGGTCATCAGGGACAAGGAGAAAATCTGGGATCAGATCCTGCCATTTGGCATAATGACCTATATCCCAGGAACTGATCTCAGATTGCCTGCTTTGAACTGGATTACATGAGTCTACACTGCCAGGTCATCAGGGACAAGGAGAAAATCTGGGATCAGATCCTCTGATATAGGGCAGTGTAGATCCAACCTAAAACTGTTTGGCACAGGAAGGTTTTAGTTGGCAGACTAAGGAATTGGAAGAGCCAACGTGGCATAGAAATCCCTGCATAGGCATGGAAACACATTGGGTGGCTGTGAGTGGGGGAGTCACACACTCTCAGCTTCAGAAATTTCTGTGATGGATTGGCCATAGATAAGAACCCACATAAGCTCCATTTAGCCAAACATAGGATGCATGAGGAATCAATTCAGTTCTGACCAGTTCTGGAGGATTCGGACTTCACAACCTCTGAGGATGCTTGCCACAGATGCAGGCGAAACGTCAGGAGAGAATGCTTCTAGAAGAATGGCCATATAGCCCGAAAACCCTACAACAACCCTGTGATTCCAGCCATGAAAGCCTTCCACAATACAATACAATTCTACTTCCAAAGATGCCATGGAATGCGGTAAATTGTTGCACGTGGGGAAAGCAGAGGAGGAGGGAGACTGGGCAGAACTGCAACTCCCAGGATTCCATCAGTGCAAGCGGGATCAGAACTGAATTAATTCTACAGTGTAGATGCGCTCCTCCTCCGCCACGTGGGTCACACCACCCTCTTCCTCCATGGATCTCATCCGGGTTCATCCCCCCCCCCCCCGCCCCCAAATATTAAATTCTCAGCCTTACCTCCCAAAGCCCCCGGGTTCTCCTCGGCTGCATCGTCCTTCCTGCCTGGACAGAGAGAGAGAGAGAGAGAAAGAGAAAAAGAGGAGGAGCTGCAGCCGGATCTTTGGGAAGCGGAACTGGAGGCGCCCCCGCCCGCTTTGGAGAGCCAGACCTTGAGGGGCGCATCTACACGGGAGAATAGATGCACTTCCACACCGCTTGGGCTTCCAAGGCCTCAATGCGATGGAATCCAGGGAGCTGCAACGTCACCAGTCTGGAGCCTCCAGTGCTAAAGAGCCAGCTGCCAGGATTCCATAGCACTGAGCCTGGGCAGCCCAGCCTATCCTGCAAGTTGAGAGAGTGTCACTTGCCCAAGGTCATCTAGGGCAGTATTTCTCAACTTCTGCACTTTCTGGTGTTTTGGACTTCATCTCCCAGGAATCCTACCAGCTGGGTTGCTGTGAGTTTTCCAGGCTGTATGGCAATCTTCCAGAAGCATTCTCTCCTGACGTTTCGCCCACATCTATGGCAGGCATCCCCAAAGGTTGTGAAGTCTTTTGGAAACTAGGCAAGTGGGGTTGATATATCTGTGAGACGTCCAGGGTGGGAGAAAGAACTCATGCTGGCCACATGACCTTGGAGGTGTCTATGGACAACCATTATTGCCCCAACCTTATTTTCCATCTTCATTGCTATGATACTTCATCTTGTTGATGGGAAGCTTCCCACCGGAAATTATCTGTTGGACAGATGGCAAGCGATTTAACCTCAGCAGACTGAAAGCCAAAACCAAGGTCACAACATCTGTTATAGAACTCCAATATGCTGATGACAATGTCATCTGTGCAGTAGGTGGTCTGTGGTTTGCTCTGCTCCACACTTGCATGTCGTGGATTCCACTTTGTAGTCCCATTTTTTTTGTTTTTTAAAATTATTTTATTAAATTTTCACATAGATATATATAAAACCACCACCACGTCACCAACACAGATAAACCCCATTTCTTAAGGTTGGCTCTGCATCTCATGGTGGAGCCCCTGGTGGCGCAGTCGGTTAAACTGTTGAACTGCTGAACTTGCTGACCAAAAAGTTGGTGTTTTAAATCCGGAGAGCAGGGCGAGCTCCCACTGTTAGCCCCAGCTTCTGCCAATCTAGCAGTTCGATAACATGCAAGTGTGAGTAGATCAATAGATCAATAGGTACCACTTCTGCTGGAAGGTAACAGCGCTCCATGCAGTCACGCCGGCCACATGACCTTGGAGGTGTCTACGGACAACGCCGGCTCTTCGGCATAGAAATGGAGATGAGCACCACACCCCAGAGTCAGACATGACTGGACTTAATGTCAGGGGAAAACTATGGTTTACTATGGTTCAGATAGGCGGATGACACTTTCACTATTTAGAGCGATGGAGAAGAAGAACTAAACAGATTCCTGTACGATCTTAACAGCATCCACCCAAACATCCAATTCACCATGGAAAAAGAAAATGAACGAAAACTGCCTTTTCTAGATGTCCTAATCACCTGCAAACCAGATCAACAATTGGGTCACACCGTTTACAGAAAACCTACACATATGGATTGATACCTACATTAAATGCTAACCAAAGTGGCCAATTGCAACATTCATACCTGCCTCAAACAGACAAGAGTTCTTTCTCCCACCCTGGACATTCCACAGATATATAAACTCCACTTGCCTGGTTGTCAACTGACCTCACAACCTCTGTGGATGCCTGTTGTAGATGTGGGCAAAATGTCAGGAGAGAATGCTTCTGGAACATGGCCATACAGCCTGGAAAACACACAGCAGCCCAGTAATTCTAGCCATAAAAGCCTTTGACAACGCATCTTACCAGCAGTTAGGAATGGTGGGAGCTGAAGTCCAAAACTCCTGGAGGAACCAAGTTTGTGAACCATTGATCAAAGGAGTTTCCTTCAATGGGTGGCAGTTTGAACTGAAAATCAGCATGGATTCGTGTTTTGAGAGTTGGACCAGGACTCTGGAGATCAGGCAGTGAATCCCCTCTTAGCCATGGAAACTTACTAATTGACCTTGGGGAAGCCATACACTCTCCATCCTAGAACAATAACAACAGCCATACAACCTAGAATATCAAGGCAGAAAATACCACAATATCTTATTAGAACTGGGTTATCTGAGTCCACACTGCCATATATTCCAGTTCAAATCAGAGAATGTGTCCAGCTGTGTGGAAGGGGTCTGAGTCTGCTGGAGCAGAAAGAATAAGAAAGTCTTGTAGCAAAGTCTTTATACAAAGTCTTGTACAAAAAGTCACCCACCTGCATCCCTCTCCATGGTATGGCTCTTAAGACAATGACCACTCCAATGCTCTTTAGCTTATCTCTGGTGGGAGGTTTGCACCTCCCTCCAACTACATTTGTCAATGCTCCCTGATAAGATAAGCAATGTTTGCAGTTCTTATGTGTCTTTCTCTCCTTCAGCCTACCGATTATATTTCCCTGGTCAAAGGAGATCAGGAAGGTTAGTTGGACAGCACATGCGGCAGAGTACAAACAGTCCCTGAGTTACAAACAACCGACTTACCCATGACTCACTGTTGAGACAATAGAAAGTGAGAGAAATCTCCCCCTGGAAGGGAAATTCACTCTGGGAAGAGTTGTCACGGGGAAAAAGCATCTCAACTGAAGCTCTAAATCCTCTTGCCAAAATATCTGTTATGTTAGGTGCTCACTCCAGGAGTGGTGTATCTGCATCAGTTTGGGGATCCCTTTCATTTCAAGCAATCTGGAAGAAGATGAGAAAAAAGGCAGTAAGGAGAACAACGGCACCCTTTATCTAGCTATGGAAATGGCCCTTCTCTTATCTCTCTGGAAGGGGAGGAGCCTTCTGGATTTGACCTGGCTTTCAAGGACAGTTTACTTTGAAAAGTCAACCAGCTCCCTATGGGATATTATTGGATATCCATTGTAATCTATTACACTATGTAACAAAATCTGGGGGAAAAAATCTATTCCTGGTTTGAAAGTGTTCTTTCCTGTTCAATTGTGCAGTCCTTACTTTTAAAATAGTTGTTATACCCCATAAACCTTATTTTTGTAGCTGCCTCAAACTATGTCAAATTGGTTGAGACTCTGTGAGATGTTCATTGAAAAACTAGAGCAAAACATGCTGCGGGATTTCCTGCAAAAAACAAACTGGCAGTTTATTAGACTTTTCCATGGTGCCCCCCCCTCCCCCCGGTCTGTGGAACTCACTTGCTAATGAAATCGGGTCGGCCCCCTCTCTTCTATTCTTTAGGAAGAAACTTAAATCTCAGTTATGGGACCAGGCATTCGAGCAGCAGACGCCACAATAATAACTGGAAATGACTTACATGATTGACAATGGACAGACCTTGGATTATGACTCTAGATTTGTCTTTGTATTATTTTAAACAGATGTTTTAATTCTGCTGTTTTAACTAATGTTTAGGTGTGATTTTATTATTACTGTTGTTGGCATCTAATGGGTGCCGGTTATGAGCTGCCCTGAGTCCCCCCCTGAAGGGATATAAATGTATGAAATAATAATAATAATTTTATGATGGAACCAAATAGGGAATGACATTTATAACCCAGGAACAAAAATTGTGTTATACGGTGCTATTGGATATCTATTATCATCTATTATTGTTGTTGATTTCATCTTCTTTTCTTCCTCCTCCTCCTCTTCTTTCTCCTCTTCTTCTCTTCCTCCCCTCCTCTTCTTCTTTTCTTCCTCCTCCTCTTCTTCTTCTCTTCCCCTCCTCCTCCTCCTCTTCTTCCTCCTCCTCCTCTTCTTCCCTTCCCTCCTCCTCTTCTTCTTTTCTTCCTCCTCCTCCTCCTCTTTTCTTCTTCTTCCTCCTCCTCTTTTCTTCTTCTTCCTCCTCTTCTTCTTCTCTTCCCTCCTCTTTGTCTTTTCTTCCTCCTCCCCCTCCTCCTCTCTTCTTCTTCTCAGGGCCGTAGCCAGAAAAAAATTTCAGGGGGGTTGAAATTGGGGGGGGGGGGGGTTAAAACCTGCCTCCTAGCTCACGCTGAAGCAAAGAGCACAGCAGGGGGCAGAGCAGCCTTCCATAGCCTGCAGCTCCACCCCTGTCAACCACCTCCACCAAGTTTGGCCTCCTTAATGAGAGCATTCAACACACACACACCCAACTTGGTTGCTTCACTACATCGCTATTGCTGCAAGTAATGACAGTGTGAATAAATTGTCAATATTTGCTTGAGATAGTGCTTACAGTTCTGGAGGGACTCTTAATTTTTTGCATCTCATAGACTTAGCATGGGATTTGGTTAACCAGTTAAAATTCATGAGTAAACCAGGTTTTTTTTAAAAAAATCTTAAACATTTCGGGGGGGGGGGTTGAACCCCTAAAACCACCCCCTCGCTACAGGCCTGCTTCCTCCTCCTCCTCTTCCCCTCCTCCTCCTCTTCTTCTTTTGTTCCTCTTCTTCTTCTTTTCTTCCCCCTCCTCCTCTTCTTTTCCTCCTCCTCTTCTTCTATGCTGCTTTCTCTCTCTATGGGCCCTTCTAGGCCCCTTCCACACAGCTGAATAAAACCCCACATTATCTGCTTACAACTGGGATATATGGCAGTGTGGACTCAGATAACCCAGTTCAAAGCAGATCTTGTGGGATTTCCTGCCTTGATATTCCAGGTTATAGGGCTGTGTGGAAGGGCTCCCAGACAGGCCCTATATTCCAGAATCCGATCCCCGTTTTTCTGTTTATCCCAGATTATCGGGGAGTGGGGACTCATAGAATCCAGCTTAAAGCAGAAAACCTGGGATCAGATCCTGGGATACAGGGCCTGTCTGGAAGGACCCTCAAATTGGCTAAGAGGGCGGTTCCAGAGCAGTATTTCCCAAATTCTGGTCTTCTGGGAGTTTTGGACTTCATCTCCCAGAGTCCCTCACCATTCGTCAAGGCAGCTGAAGCTGCGAGGAGTTGATACGACCTCTCGGAGAGAGAGCTTTCCTTTCACTGCGGAACCAAAGTGTCGGGAAGCTGGTTTCTGGCCGGACGGATTGCGCGTGACGGACGCTTACTGCGGAAGTGCCTCATGGAAAGTGGGGGGCGTTTCGTCGGGCGGACAAGCCGGGCTTCTCTGGGTGCCTCGTTGTCTTGAGGCACAGGATGTGGCGGAGGGGCTCCATTGCTGGGCTTCTGGGCCTGGGCCCCCGCGGAAGAGGTGCCCTCTGGCTGGACAGGTACCTGCATCCCCAGAGAGAGAGAGGGAGAGAGAGAGGCCCCTTCCACACAGTTGAATAAAATCCCACATTATCTGCTTTGAACTAGAATATATGGCAGTGAGGATTCAGATAATCAAGGACTCACTGTCCCAAGTTCTAGACATCCAAAGATAGAAGAGTTTAACCCCAATTGTCTAATGCATTGCTTCGTAAACTGTGTCCTGATCCCAAATGGGGGTCCCTTAGCATCATCATCATCATTATGTTTATTTATACCCCACTTTTTCTCTCCACAAAGGAAACTCTGAAATGGCTTACATTACAAGCATTTCAATAACATTTAAATTCCAATATATAAGCATTGAACTAGAATTAAACATCAATGGTGTTACAAATGAGACTGCAACAATAGTTATAGTTTACAGTGGGACCTTGATATCTGTAGGTTCCAAAGTCTGTTTATGTTCAAGTCCCATGAAATATAATGGCGTAATGAAATGGTATCCATTATTGTTGTTTATTTGTTCAGTCGCTTCCGACTCTTCGTGACCTCACGGACCAGCCCACGCCACCCTCAGCTCCTTCAAGGTCAAGCCAGTCACTTCAAGGATATCATCCTTGGTTGGCCCCTCTTTCTTTTTCCTCCCATTTCCCCCAGCATTATTGCCTTCTCCAAGCCTTCCTGTCTTCTCACACTACGGCCAAAGTATTTCATCTTTGCCTCTAATATCCTTCCCTCCAGTGAGCAGTCGGGCATTATTTCCTGGAGTATAGACTGGTTTGATCTTCTTGTGGTCCGAGGCACTCTCAGAATTTTCCTCCACCACAGTTCAAAAGTGTCTGCTTTCCTTCATTCAGCCTTCCTTATAGTATCCAATTCCATTTTGCTTGTGTGTGTGTGTGTGTATAATGCTGTATATGAGTATTTTAAGACATAGATGGCCGAATCCATAGGTGCAGAATCCATGGATATGAAATACCACCTATATACCCATTGTACATAACAGGGGTCCTCAAACCAAGGCCCGGGGGGCCAGATATGGCCCTCCAAAGTCATTTACCTGGCCTTCGCTGTGGGTTAACCTAAGTTTGAAATGACTTGAAAGCACACAACAACAACAACAACAATAACAATAATCCTATCTCATCATCTACACTTCCCACTAAAATACTAATAAGTTTATATTTGTTAAAATTGTTCTTCATTTTAATTATTGTAGTTTTTTTTTTGCACTACAAATAAGATATGTGCAGTGTGCATAGGGATTCATTCATGTTTTTTTTTTCAAATTATAATTCGGCCCTCCAACAGTTTGAAGAATTGTGACCTGGCCCTCTGTTTAAAAAGTTTGAGGACCCCTGGTATATAACATCATTCGGTCCCTTTCCTTCCAGGTTGCTTCAAAAAGGTCATTGAGAGCTTGAGCAAACTGATTCCCATTTTTGTCACCTTGTTTTCAGAAATCTTCTATCAATCCTGGAATCTCAGGAAATGTATTTTTTGTTTTCTTGTTACTATTAAAAAAACTCATTACTTACATACTTTTGCATAAGTAGTGACATTCCCAAATAGAAACTACAAACTTGTTTTTACACATTCAGCGCGATACTCACTCCTTCCATCCCACACTTTTCTATTAAAAGGGACAATTCAGTTGTGCATGAACTGTAATATGTATTTGAAGATAGAATTGATTTTCTCTGTGCCACCTTCAAAGACAATTGAAGAGGGAGATGCGATACTTGGCTGAAAATCCTTTGCATTGAAACCTTCATTCCAGAAACTCTCAGATACAGATATTTATGTAATACTGATCAAATGACCAGCCTTCTTTGACTGGTCATTGGCTAGTTAAAACGTGTAGTTAAAACTATTAGAAATCTATTGTCTGGTGAAGTTCAATAAAGATATAGCTCTCTGATAGAAGGCATATACAATACATTTTGAGGCAAGAATATCCTGGAATAAATTACCAGAGATAATTCATAGCAAATTCTACAGAGTGTTGTACACAGTACTGTCTTCATGTTTGCTGTTTGAAAGCAGTCGGGAAACTGGGCTGGACAATAAAACTTAAGTGTGACTAGTATAAACTATGTGTCAGTAACCTCCATATTATTGGTTTTGTTTTTCTTTTAGTAAGGCACATAAATTATTGGGCACCAGCTCTGTCTTTTGTACCAAGGAAGATGAACCATCCAACAGTGTGGATGCAAAGACTTTACCAGACCAGGAGAAGAAGGCAACAGCGACTGCAAAGAAGAATTTGTTAAACATCATTAGTGGAATGCAAGTAGAAATAAGTTCAAAGAAAAAGTTCCAGATGCTGAAAGCTGAGAAGACTGAGACCCAAGTGAAGGATTTGCCAAGGAATATGGAAAGTGCAAGTAGCATGTTCCAGAAAGCAACAGAAGAGAAAGCAAAGAGGTAACTTTTTTGTGTGTGCTTTCATGCACCGCTGCTACATGAGTTGCAGTTACTGGATGCTGTATTTGCTTACTTTGAGTGAGGTATCGCAAAGAATGTCCTCAGCTCCCTGAACAAATGCCATCTTTGATAATGCAACAACAGTGGCATGCCTTGAAAACACTTGTAGCTTTATAGTGTCTTTATCTGTCTCTGACATAGAGTGCTGGTGTCTCATCAAATTACCAATCCCATTACTATTGGACTGTGAGAACAAAAATCTGGTCCACAAACCTCTTTGCTCTTTATTTGTTTTATTTTATTTCCGCTCCTTTTCTCAGAGCTGACCAGCCCCATCCCTTTTTGTACTAATGTTGGAGAGTGGTCCCTGGTCAAAGTGGGCCCTGGTCAAAAAAGGTTGGGAACCACTGGTGTAGATGTAGGCTTGATGCTGCAGTCAATCCTACCTGTGTTGTTTTGTTGAATTCATTCTCAACTTCAGCGTCTTCTTTCTGCCCCTCTGATTTACTTGGCCAGAGTTGCACATTTCCAGACAAGTACCAGTAGTGATAGGGCCCCCTGGTGGCACAGTGGGTTAAGCTGCTGAGCTGCTGAACTTGCTGACCAAAAGGTTGGTGGTTCGAATCCAGGGAGTAGGGTGAACTCCCACTGTTAGCCCCAGATTCTGCCAACCTAGCAGTTCGAAAACATGCAAATGTAAGTAGATAATAGGTACTGCTCTGGTGGGAAGGTAACGACATTCCATTCAGTCATGCTGGCCACATGATCTTGGAGGTGTCTCTGGACAATGCTGGCTCTTTGGCTTAGAAATGGAGATGAGCACCACTCACCAGAGTTGGACACGACTAGATTTTATGTCAAGGGGAAACCTTTACCTTTACCTTATATATGGATGTATTTTACCTTTACAATGTGAAGATGGTAATCATTCTGTTTAAAATAATCACTGCAATTTTTCTGTGATTCATTTCAAATGGCTGATAAAATGGAAAGAGATGAAGAGTTAAAAAAATGAATGACTGCATTTTGCACCTGTTTCTTCCTGTTTCTTCCAACAGCAAGGAACTCAATCCAGAGCTGGTAGCAGCAGCCTCTGCAGTTGCATCTTCGCTGCCTTTTGACAGAAAAAAGACAGTTTCGGAATTGGTTCAGTTGCTGAAGAAGCACAAGGACGTCACTGACACACGCAAAAATGGAGATGCCACTGACATAAGGTTTGTAATTGCAGTGCTGATGGTAGTATTGCACTGTGCAACGTCTTCCACATGTATAGCACAAATTATTACTCTATTTTTTAAAAAAATGTGTACTTGACTTCTGTAGCTTATGTTCTCAAAGTCACATGTTCACAGAATGCATTTGTTTATTGCATTCAGCCCATTAGAATAAAAAACAACCTATTTACCTGTCTTGGTCTCTGCAAAAGAGTTTGAAGAGGCAACTGAGTAGAAAGTAGCAGTTTTGAATGTTGGACAAGGAAACTAAAGTTCAGATCCATGAAAGCCCAAGATGAAACTGAACTCACCCTTAGAAGAAAGCAGTGGCAAACCTCTGAGACCCCTTCCACACAGCTGAATAAAATCCCACATCTGCTTTGAACTGGAATATATGACAGTGTGGACTCAGATAACCCAGTTCAAATAAGATATTGTGGGATTTTCTGCCTTAATATTTTGTGTGAAAGGGCCCTGAATCAAACTTCCAAAAAAAAAAAAAACCCTATGAGAACGTCACTATAGGTCTGAATCAATTTGAAGGCACATAATGAAAACAGCAAAACTTTTGTATGTTTGAGGACTGACTGGTTCTGATGTTAAAGAGGAATCTGAAGACTTCTGCATTTTAGGTTCTTTCTTGGGGCACTTCTAGGCCCCTTCTATACTGTAATGTAATCCAGATTATCAAAGTAGATAATCTAGATTATCTGATTTGAACTAGATTATATGAGTCTACACTGTTCATATATTCCAGTTTAGAGCAGATAATCTGGATTTTATATGGCAATGTAGTAGGAGCCTTGGACCTCTGCTTTGATGCACTTTGGCTTTATCCTTCAACATCTAAGGCAGTGTTTTCCAGCCTTCCTAATGCCGTGACCCCTTAACACAGTTCCTCATGTTGTGGTGACCCCCCACCCATAAAATTATTTTTGTTGCTACTTCATAACTGTAATCCTGCAACTGTTATGAATTGTAATGTAAATATCTGATATGCAGGATATACTTTCATTCACTGGACCAAATTTGGCACAAATACCCGATACACCCAAATTTGAATACTGGTGGGATTGAGGGGGGATTGGTTTTGTCGTTTGGGAGTTGTAGTTGCTGGGGTTTATAGTTAACTTCCAATCAAAGAGCATTCTGAACTCCACCAGCAATGGAATTGAACCAATCTTAGCATCCAGAACTCCCACGACCAACAGAAAATACTGGAAGGATTTGGTGGGCATTGACCTTGAGTTTTGGAGTTGTAGTTCACTTACATCCAGAGAGCACTGTCCATTCAAACAATGATAGATCTGGACCAAACTTGGCTCGAATACTCAATATGCTCAAATGTGAACACTAGTGGAGTTTGGGAAAAATAGACCTTGACATTTGAGAGTTGTAGTTACTGAGATTTATAGTTCACCTACAATCAAAGAGCATTATGATAGAATTGGGCAAAACTTCCCACACAGAACCCCCATGCCTTGAAGGAACTAGTTGGTGTGATCTTCCCTCCAACTTCACATGCTCTCCCTCACCCGCATAAGCGCACCAGGCTGCCATGTGCCGAGCACGCCTGCTCTCCTATCAGAAGTCTCAGAAACATCCCCCTCCTTGTTTGAGAGGCTGGCCAGTCACAGCGGAGGGGGGCTTTTGGTGGGAGGATTCACCAACTGTTTCCAAAAAGGTAGAGAAGGACCAGCGAAGAGATCTTCAGCCTTCACTGTCAAAGGAGTTCCTAAGACCATCAGAAATATATGTTTTCTGATGGCCTTTGGTGACTCCTCTGAAACCCCCTCATGACCCCCTTAGGGGTCCCAATCCCCAGATTGAGAAACACTGATCTAAGGGCCTTTCGACACAGCCATATAACCCAGAATACCAAGTCAGAAAATCCCACAATACCTGCTTTGAACTGGGTTATTTTTAGCAGCAATAATAACAATAAAATCAGAACCAATCAGTCCTCAAACATAGTAAAGTTTTGCCATTTTTATTATGTGCCTTCAAATTGACTCAGACCTATAGTGACATTCTCATAGGGATTTTTTTTGAAGTTTGATTCAGGGCCCTTTCACACAGAATATCAAGGCAGAAAATCCCACAGTATCTGCTTTGAACTGGGTTATCAGAGTCCACACTGCTGTATATTCCAGTTCAAAGCAGATAATGTGGGATTTTATTCAGCTGAGTGTAAGGGCCTAAGAGAGAAGGCAGACACTGCAACACAATCTGAAAGGGGAGAGAAGACTTTTTCAATCATCAGATCCAAAAATTGCAGAGTTCAGTTGAAGACAAGATCTGGCAATCCTCTCTTGTCTTTTCTCTTGAAGTAGATGATGAATGTAGCACTGTAATAAACCAAGTTTTTCGGCCCTGTTTTATGCTGAAAAACTCCCCCTTGGCTAATATTCGAGTCAAGTTTATTATTTTACTCTATTATTATTATTATTATTATTATTATTATTATTATTATTATTACATTTATTATTTTACTCTCTTTATTATTATTGGAAGGTATGGAGGCAATGCAGTTGGTGTGGCAGGAGGGACCTTTCTTTTTCTGTCCCACCACTGCCACCAATAATAATTATGTATTACATCACACCCAAACGAACTGGGCAATGTATGACGATGAGGAGGGTAATTAAGTGGTATAGGTAGCGTAGTTGTGGCTGAGCACACAGTTGTGGCTGTGTGAGTGAGGTTGTAATGCTGGTGTGAGGTTTGACTTTTAAAATGTTTGTCTGAGGCACTTTTAAAATATGTAAACCAATACCATAAACTGAATCCTTTTTTCTAGATATTCAGCCGTCTCCCTCTGAGGTAAATCTTCTCTTCAATAACTGGACACAAGTCTTTACTATAATAAACTGAACAAGGACATATTTATTCAAGGATTCTCAGGCATATAAATCTTAATGGTTACTCAGTATTTCTTAGATGTTGTTACAACTGGCTTCTCTTATCAGTTTCCAATATAACTTGCAGAATGGCTTATCCTTTTACCAGACTGGCTTGAACTTATTTCATTTCAAAATATTATTTCTTTTCAGTCTCCTGACTGACATTTAAGGCACTGACTAGCCTTTCACTCCCTTCAGCTATCCCACTGAAGTTACAGAGTACCACTAGGGTTCCTTTTCCCTTAGCTTAATAGCTATTTACTAATTCAAACAAGTTCAGTTGACATTCTAAATAACTAGGTTGAAGACTTAAATCCCTTGGTCCAGTTCTAAACTAGCCAGAACCAACTTTCTCTTTGCTCACTGGCCAAAGACTGATTTTTAAAATATCTGCTCCACTCCAGTTAACACTTAGCTCCACCCCTTTTGGCTCCTACTCTGGATAGATACATTTCTATTGCAAACTACATTGCTATGGCAACGCAGCCAACAAGCAGCTACAGTTTAAACTGGCCTGCTTGTCATATTTATTTATTTATTTATTATTTATTTGCCTTACTTATATATACTGCTGTTCTCAGCCCGAAGGCGACTCACAGCAGTTCACAACAAATACGAACAGCAAAAATTCAGTGCTACAGTATAGAAACAGTTAACAACCTAACACATTACACAATTAATAAACAGTTACTACAATACCCATTCACTGTCGTCTCATCATCAAAAACATGTTCCAGATTCGTCATCCATTGTTCCATTCCAGTGTTCATTAACCAATCATTGCACAAATTATACAATACACTAGAACATCCAGGTCTTCACCTTTTTTCGGAATACCATTAGAGATGGTGCTAGTCTAATGTCCGTAGGAAGGGCGTTCCACAGCCGAGGAGCCACCACCGAGAAGGCCCTATCTCTCGTCCCCGCCAGCCGAGCTTGAGAAGCAGGCGGGATCGAGAGCAGGGTCTCTCCGGAAGATCTCAAAGTCCTGGTGGGTTCATAGGCAGAGATGCGGTCAGATAGGTAGCTTGGGCCGGAACCGTTTAGGGCTTTAAAGGCCAACGCCAGCACTTTGAATTCAGCCCGGTGGCAGATCAGTAGCCAGTGGAGTTGGCGCAACAGGGGGGTTGTATGCTCCCTGCGCTCCGCTCCTGTTAAAATCATGGCTGCCGAGCGTTGGACTAGTTGGAGCTTCCGAGCTGTCTTCAAAGGCAACCCCACGTAGAGAGCGTTGCAGTAGTCTAAACGGGATGTAACCAGAGCGTGGACTACCATGGCCAAGTCAGACTTCCCAAGGTACGGGCGCAGCTGGCGCACAAGCTTTAACTGTGCAAATGCTCCCCTGGTCACCGCCGAAACCTGGGGTTCCAGGCTCAGCGATGATCCAGGATCACACCCAAGCTGCGAACCTGCGTCTTCAGGGGGAGTGCGGCCCCATCCAACACAGGCTGTAACCCTATACCCTGTTCGGCCTTGCGACTGACCAGGAGTACCTCTGTTTTGTCTGGATTCAATTTCAATTATTCCTTTAATAAACATTTACAAAAACTCATATTACAATTAAACAGTTCATTACAGAAGGATATGTAAGCACATTTACATGGATGAAGGTTAGAATAATGGTTTAATCAGAGTTGGATAGTCTTATCTTAAATTACAGTTTTATGTACATTTTCAAAAACATTTCACTTTCTGATGCCTCAATTAATGTAGTTTTATTGGTATTTATTTTTATTTTGAAATTTCCCAGTTGCTGCTGCATTTCCTACCCTTGGCTTATATTTGAGTCAAAAACTTATCCCAGTTTTTTGTGGTAAAATTAAATGCCTTGGCATTTATTCGGGTCGGCTGATACTTGAGTATATGCGGTATATTTATTTGTACCCCGTTTTATCTCCTCAAAGGGACTCAAAGCATTAAAATACAATTTAAAATATACAAAATGCAAACATTAAAATAGAATTAAACACAAAATTACAGTTAAAATCCATCAAAACAGTTAAAAGCCACAGACTTGGTGCCTTTTAGGATATTTAGACCTATACCCCAGTTATTACTTTTTGTTAGTACTAAAAACAACAATGCGTCTCAAGGCATGTTAAAGACTAATAGATTTATTACGCCAGTCATTACCTGTCTGGAATTTATATTAGCAGTGTCTCTTAACATGATGAAGTCATGTACAGTTTTCATCAGAGTCCAATTACTTTCCTTTCAAAGGTCACTGATAAAAATTATGACTAAATGCCCTGTGCTCTGCTGATTGTTTTCGGTCACTTTATGTTCTTACCAGAACCTTTTATCAGTTTCGCTTTAAACATTTTTTTAATGAGCCCAATAGTAGTTGTATTAATATCATTTTTTTCCAAAGCAAGTACCTTAAATCCTATGCTGGGAGAAAGGAGGGGCATTAAATTAGTAAACAACTAAATAAATAACTGAGCAAGCACACTCTTTTTTTCCTGGGGCAAGTTGTCCCATGTCTTCTTGAAATCAAAGTAGATTACTCTGTTGCATATCCCTCTTGCAAAATCAGTGATCTTTTCCAAATATAAATAAGTAGGATGTTCTTGTATTTCTCAATCGCTTGATTGTCTCTGCCAGTAAATCATGGCCGAGTTACTTCCCTTTGTAGTAATGGAATATCACCTGTGGATGTCACTGTTCTACAAATTTTTCATCCATCAGTTTGTTTACAAGATTTTACTTAATGGAAATAACAACAAAACACAATTTTCGGGTGGAATGCATTTCCTCTCTGTGGAAATTATGAACCCTTTAAAAATATTAAAGGCTTCAGTTTCATTACAGATCAAACAAAATGTAAAATGAACATCTCTTCAAATGTAGAGTTGACCATTACTAGCCCAAGAAATGACACATCCTTCTTTCTTTCCCTCCCTGCGCCCAATAGTAACCTGGGTAAGAAGGGTCTATTGCAGGTCTTGTTGAGTTCCAGCTTCAAGGATCAGACTGTGCTCAAAACGCCAGGCATTTTCTTGATGGAAAGAAGAGCTCTTTCAAGCGAGTTTGCTCTTTTATTAGTGTAGCTGCCAAGGAAAGGAGCATGGCTAGCCACATCATGAAGGAAGTAAACAGTGGCATCTTTGCCAGCTCAACTTCTTTCTGGTTTGCTTGTCACATTGACCGCAAGTGATGAGTAGAGCAGCACTTTGTGTTCTGGCTATTTCCATATCAAAAATTCAAAAACCAAATGCCTAAGATTTTGAACATCTTTACTTCAGCCATCTGTTTTGGTGGCCTTTTTTGGCACTCATGTATGTAAATTGTGTACTTGTGAGACATGGGCTTTTCCTGCACATTTTCTTTTTCTGTTTATAGTTAAATATAGTAACTATATTTACCCTGGTTGTGCAGCGGGGTAAACCACTGAGTTGCTGAACTTGCTGACCGAAAGGTTGGCAGTTCAAATATAGGAGTGGGGTGAGCTCCCTCTGTTAGCCCCAGCTTCTGCCAACCTAGCAGTTTGAAAACATGCAAATGTGAGTAGATCAATAGGTACCGCTCCAGTAGGAAGGTAACAGTTCTACATGCAGTTATGCTGGCCACATGACCTTGGAGGTGTCTACGGACAATGCCAGTTCTTTGTCTTAGAAATGGAGATGAGCACCAACCACCAGAGTCGGACACAACTAGACTTATTGTCAGAGGAAACCTTGATCTTTTTATAGTAAACTTTAGGAGATGGTGGATATTTCCCCATTTCCATCACCCATATTTATTTAATGAATATAATATTTATATCCCACCCTACATCAGGGTGGCTTACAAATAGTGTTAATACAGGTTAAACAGGTTGCACATTGTAACAAGCCATAACATAATGAGCAATTCAATAATGTGATAAAAACAGAAACCTAAAACTTAAATGTTATATAATTATAGACATATAAAACAGTCTGTGGGTTGTATTAATGAGATCAAAAGGCCTTGATGCCAACCAAGTTTTAAATTAGCATTTAAATGACTTTAATGTTGATGTCATTCATACTTCCAGAGGGAAAGAATTCCACGGTTGGTGTGCCAGCTGAGAAGGCTTTCACCTTTATCCCTACACATTGAATTGACTTCACTGGTGGGACTAAGGCCCCTTCTACACTGCCATATAATCCAGATTATCAAATCAGATAATCCACAGTATGTGCTTTGAATTGGATTATATGAGTCTACATTGCCATATAATCCAGTTCAAGGCAGAGAATCTGTATTTTATATAGCAGTATAGAAGGGGCCAAAGAGAATGGCTAGACATCGTGTTAACAATCACTGGTACAATCGTGCTGTTTATTTGGATCCAGGATTTGTCTCATATTCTTCCCTGTATTTTAAAGCCCCTTCCACACAACTGAATTAAATTCCACATTATCTGCTTACAACTGGGATATAGGGCAATGTGGACACAGATAACCCAGTTCAAAGCAGATATTGTGGGATTTTCCGCCTTGGTATTCTGGGTTATATGGCTGTATGGAAAAGCCCTTGGTTGTCCTTAAATGCTAGGATTTCTTGGATTACTGCTCTTTCAACCTTTCCACTAATGCCACTGGTTAAATTATGTCTTAAGAGCCAAAATTCATCCTTGTCCATTAAAGACTTTAACTTAGGAACGAGGAACCTTTTCCAGACCAGTTTGGAAAGGATCCAAATGTTCACATTCCAGCAAAATCAAAGCAACCCTGATAGATGGCCATGCAGCCTCTGTTTGAAAGCCTCCAAAGAAGGAGCTTCCACAACACTCCGCAGCAGAGAGTTCCACTGTTGAACAGTTCTTCCGGTCAGGAAGTTCTTAATGTTAAGGTAGAATCTCCTTTCCCTTAATTTAAACCCATTGCTCCGAATCCTAGTCTCCAGGGCAGCAGAAAACTATTGTTGTGTTGATATTGTATATTATGCTTTGGTGGTTTTATCTTGTATATCGTTGTTGATTTTTAGGCTTGTTGTAAACCGCGTTGAGTCGCCTGTTAGGCTGAGAAACTGCGGTATACAAGTAAAGTAATTAATTAAATAAATAAATAAAACAAGCTTGCTTCCTCTTCCTTTTGACAGCCTTTCAAATATCTAAACACCCCTGATGTTGATTAGAATTGATAACAGAAGTGACTTGTGGACTAATTGACAATCCTTATTTCAGCTTTAAAATGAGTAGTGAGTAGACGGTAGAAAACCATGGTTGGTTTGTCCTTCTTTCTCCCTGCAGTGACTAAGGGGCTTTTCTGCGTTGTCTGTGGATTGCGTGGAAATGTGTGGTTCAGAATCATATCCAGATATGCCATTCAGTCTGCAGCCACAGGTCATGCCACACAACCCATTCTCAAGGTTAGCATAGTGTTGTCAGCAGAGTGACATTGAGTGGAAAGGTTTGTGTGGTGCAGGGCCCATTAAGGCTTGCTGCAATGGAAGGTAAAGCGATTTGCAGGTCTTGCAAGCCTCAGTTCACAGAGAGTTCAAGCCTGAGGCATTATTTGGTTGTCAGACCTGAAGCTTTTGTTTTATAACCCTTGGGAATGTGTTGACTGGGTGCTGGGGACTCACTGTGCTACTAGCCTTGATTCATCTTGATGAAAGTGGAGTAAGAGGTCGCAAGTTAGCTTTTGGTTGTTTTGGTCCAAATTTAGGGAACTTTAGACCCTCCAGATCTTTTGAGTAAACTTCCACCAGTTGAAACAACACTAAACACAGATGATACAGAATTCTGGGAGGTGTAGTCCAAAGTAACTTTTCTCAGCTCTGATTGTGCCCTCCATCTTGTTTCTTTTGCAGAAAGGCTGGGTGCTTTGCCTGGCACAGAGTTACTCTTGAACACATTTGAGATCAGTAGACGTATGCGTCAACACTGTTGATGCAGCTGTGTTGTCCTTTGGATCCTGTCTCAATTCAGGGACCTCATGCTGGCCTATGAAGCCCTCCCTGGCAAATCATCAAGACTGCTTTTCATCATATGAATGCTCACTCTTTACTTCATCTTTCAAATCTGACGTTTGCAAATAAAACAGACCAAGACTTCCTCTGTTATGGCCCCGAAACTCAAGGAAGATTTGTTCCCACCAACTTTGAGAAAAATGTGGGGAAATGTCTTTTGTCCTGGCGTGCCTTTCAGGGAGTGGTGGACTGCATTACATTGCAGCCATTTAGGGTTTTTTTTTAATGTTATATATTAATATGACTATTTAAGTGGTCAATTATTTATGATTTAATTATTTCTAAGCAACCCTAAATTATCAACAGTATAATTTATTTCTTTTGAAAATATCCTTTACACCACTCTTTATCTGGAGAGGTTCCAGAAGCACTTTGAAGATCTGTAGAAAACAGAGGGGTCCTGCTCTACAGCCTATAGTCAAAACGTTACCACCCAAAAAGAAATGGGAAAAATATGGAGAGAGGAAGAGAAAGGGAAACTTAGGAAACCTAGGAAAGGGAAACCTGCCAGACCAATCTGATCTGTTTTTTTTAATAGAGTTACAAACTGGGTAGATGCAGGGAACGCTGTGGATGTAGCGTATCTGAATTTCAGTAAGGCCTTCCCCCATGACCTTCTGGCAAACAAACTAGTCTAATGTGGGCTAGGCAAACTATGGTTAGGTGGATCTGTAACTGGTTAAGTGAACAAACCCAAAGGGTGTTCACCAATGCTTCCTTTTCATTCTGGAAAGAAGTGATGAGTGGAGTGCCATAAGCAGGGTTCCATCCTGGGCCCTTTCCTGTTCAATGTATTTATTAATGGCTTAAATGAGGAGTTAGAGGGCATGATCATCAAGTTAACAGACAGCACCAAATTGGGAGGTATAGCCCTAGAAGACATGAGCAGAATTCAAAATGATCTGAACAGATTAGAGAGATGATTGGGACACATGCAATATACTCCACTTAGGCAGAAAAAATGAAATGCAAAGATACAGAATGGGGGATGCATGGCTGGACAGTAGTACATGTGAAAAAGATCTTGGAGTCCTCATGGACAGCAAGTTAAACATGAGCCAGCAATAATAATAATAATAATAATAATAATAATAATAATAATAATAATAATAATATAAAACTTTATTTATACCCACCACCATCTCCCTAAAGGGACTCAGGGCGACTTACATGAGGCATGTCATGCGGCAGCTAAAAAAGCCAATGGGATTTTGGCCTGCATAAATAGGAGTCTAGTGTCTAGATCCAGGGAAGTCATGCTACCCCTCTATTCTACCTTGGTCAGACCACATGTGGAATTACACTGTGTCCAGTTCTGTGTCCACCGCAATTGAAGATAAATGTTGACAAGATAGAATGTGTCCACAGGAGGGTGACTAAAACAATCAAGGGTCTGGAGAACAAGCCCTATGAGGAGCAGCTCAAAGAGCTGGGCATGTGTAGCCTGCAAAAGAGAAGGCTGAGAGGAGACATAATAAGGGCCATGTATAAAGATGTGGGGGAAAGTCATAGGAAGGAGGGAGCAAGCTTGTTTTCTGCTGCCCTGGAGACTAGGATGTGGAACAATGTCTTCAAACTACAAGAAAGGAGATTCCATCTGAACATTGGGAAGAACTTCCTTACTGTGAGTACTGTTCAGCAGTGGAACTCTCTGCCCTAGAGTGTGGTGGAGGCTCCTTCTTTGGAGGCTTTTATGAAGAGGCTTTGTGTCCATCTGTCGAGTGTGCTTTGAATGCGATTTTCCTTCTTCTTGGCTGGGGGTTTGGACTGGATGGCCCACAATGTCTCTTCCAGCTCTAGGATTCTATTATTCTAGGTGCATACAAATGTAACATGGACATTATCTTCCTCTATGAGGTTAACGAGTACTGTGAAGGAAGAGTCTTCCTGCTCTGTACCAAATATGTATTTTAACAGATATTCTTAATTTTAGCAACATCGTTACAAATATGAAGATTGGGAAAAAGCCATCAACACGGGATGCTTTTAGGGCTTCCAATCAAATTCAGTTTGACGATGACGGGCGAGGTTATACAGTTGATAGAAGTCTTCGTGATTACAGTAAATTCAAAAGGTACTTCTTTTGGTCTTCATTTGCATCTCCCTGCATCATTATTATAATAAAAATGGGGTAGTAATTTATCATTTAACACATGTAGTGCAAGTTACTTAGGAAAGACTTTGTTGCTTGGGATTCCTACATTATTCATTTTGAGTGCCATTTTCACTTTAGGCCATCTGCCTGTGTTGAGAAGTGTTTTCGTCATGTTTTTGAAAAAGTAAACAGCTTTTGAAAACTTTTTAAAAAACCAGTTTCAGAAAAATAAACATCAGGTAACCCTCAGTGTTTAAACAAAGAACACAATCCCATATTGTTATGATGAGCTGCTGTTCAAAATCCAGTATGCAAACTTTTGAGTCCAATATGAGTATTTCTCAGAATGTATATTCAAGAGAAAACAAATAGCTGGAAAATGCTTTTAGGCAGGATGTTGGGTTAGCCCAGAGCTGATGCAGCATAAGAATACAGGGTATAAAGCACTAGAAAAACACTAGAATGTATCACCATTAGTAGTGTAGTCCTGCAGAGATCTGCTATAAGAACCTATTTTGAATAGGAATACATTTGGCTCCCCACTTTTTTAAGTTTTACATTCACAATTTTGATATTACTTCATTGCTGTATTTGCTATTGCTTCCGCTGCTACCCAGCACATGAACAACAACCATAACAATAAACGCCTTCTCTCTAGGCATGACTGAGTCCCTCCAGGGTGATTCTGTGGGCAACTTCTGCTGGAGTTTGACCATAGAATTGCCCTGGAAGACCTAGCATTACCTAGCATTGCCTACTCAGGTAAAACATAGCATTTCTAATTTTTTTAATTTATATTTGTAGTTTTCTCAGTAGAAAAATACCCCCCTCAAGGAACTGTGATTTTGCTTTGTAAGACATGCACCAGTCCCACAAAACCAGTGGTTCTCAACCTGTGGGTCCCCAGGTGTTTTGGCCTACAACTCCCAGAAATCCCAGCCAGTTTACCAGCTGTTACAATTTCTGGGAGTTGAAGGCCAAAACATTTGGGGACCCACAGGTTGAGGACCACCGTTTTAGTGTATAATAGCTTGTCTTTTTCCCTTTCCTTTCATGGCCCTTATGGCTTGGAAGATGCATTTAAAAGCATAGGGGAAAGCCTGCTGGAAGCGATCACAGTAAGATTTCCAATTGGGCTTGGCAGGATTTCATACTTTACATGGATATGTGCTGTTCTACTTGATTAATAAGTTGAGAATTAATGGAGGTTTTTAATGGTTAAAAGTTTTTTTCTTTCTTTTCTGCCTAGAAAAGGCATATATTCTGGAAAAAGATTCAACATCTTCCCTCCTGCTTCAGAAACAGAAGGAGCACTGGAAAAAGGTTAGTGGAGACGCAAAATCAAGAAACAAGACAAGAATATAATTTCATAGCATGCAACCAATCCATAATTCTGCAGTAAATCCTTGGGTTGATAAGATGACACACAAGTTTGAAGGTTATCTGTGTGCTGTGTCCATGTAACTAGAAAAGTCAGTTTGTTGGGGCATATCTGGATCCTGGAATCTGGTACAACCGCTACACAATAATTCGATATGCCCTGAAGTTTGAGTGGAAATTTTTAGAAGCCTGGCTTTTAGGTATATGCTTGAAGAGTGCATGAAAACTAGGATTTTATACACTAAGGTTTATTTCTGAAGAAATGTGCTTAATAGTGTTGTATAATAAAAAGAGGGGTGAGGTTAATTAGTCATTGCACATATCTTTGAGCTTAATAATAATAATAATAATAATTATTATTATTATTATTATTATTATTATTTTTTTTTTACCCACTTTTTCTCATGGCTCAAGGTGGGTTACAACATTGCTAAACCACATAATCAAAACACATAATCATTTAAAAACACTCTGTAAAATGCACATATTAAAACATATTTCCATATAACTGTATTCCTTCAATTCTGTTTTATTATTTACTTTTTATATGTTTTTGCTGTATCACTTTTTTAGTTTTTAATTGCCTTGTGTCTCAATCCTGTGTAAATAATAATAATATGTGCAATTACTAACATTAGGAGCTCTCTTGTTTATTATACAGAGGGATCTTGATATTTGGTTCCAGGGCTCCATGGATACCAAAATCTTTGCCTGCTCCTATTATATGCAATGGCATAGGAAAATGGCATTCTTGATATAAAAAGCAACCAAATTAGTTCTGGAAAGAACTCAAGGATCTGTAAAATGATGGTGGGTTACAGCAGGATATGTCTGCATGTAAGTGCTGCAAATTTAAGCCTAGCTTTTTGGAATTTTTTCACCAAATATTTTGAACCATGGTTGATTGAATCCAAGGATGCAGAACCCATGGGTATGAAGGACTGACTGAGTAAAATTACATATTCAAGTTGGTGTCAGAAGTGTATAAAAATGCCCACACTTGGTAGGCAATATGTTTGGTATCTGGGTTGATCAAGAACTCTGCTGTATGCTTTTGCCAAGGAGTTATCTTTGCTTCTCAAAGTTAGTAAAAGTTAGTTGCTGCTCTTCTGGACACAGCCCAGATACTCCATTTATCCCTTCGCTTTCCATTTGTAACCTACTTATGGTCCCTATGCATGCAAGATGTTACCTTCCATTTGATTTGAGGAGAGTTGTATGAATTAAGACCAATACAGGTATTTGATACTCAGGTCAGAGGATAGGGGTTGTGTCTCAGTAGGAGAGTACATGTTTTGTACATGTTTTGTGTGGAAAAGATCCTGCATTTAGTTGATAGTCTCTCCAGATAAGGCTGGGAAAGACTGCAATCCAAACTCCTAAAGTAAAGAGTGGTGAAAGTCAGAGAGGAGGTGAAGCTTTTTGGTTAGATGATATGTCAATGTGTGCTGTGTGTGCTTGCTTATACCTAAGGAGTTCACAAAATCATTTTTATTTTATTTTATTTATTTACTGACAGTATTTATATTCCGCCCTTCTCACCCTGAAGGGGACTCACAGCTGATCACAGAATGCACATATACGGCAAACATTCAGTGCCGTTTATACACTGACAAGACAGGCAATTGTACATAGATAGAGGTATATATAGTCTTTTCCCATTATCGGCATATTGGAGGCTTGTGCTCGGTTCTGGCCCGGTGGGGGTGCTGTACCTCCCTGCTTTAAGCAGTACCTATTTGTCACATTTTGCTTTCAAACTGCTAGGTAGGCAGAAGCTGGGCTAAAGGCCAGGAGCTTACACTGACCCGGGCTTCAAACTGTCAACCTTTTGTATTGGCAAGATTTACTGCAGCTGGTGGTTAATCTGCTGTGCTAAAGCTCAGCCTAGAACAAAATTGTCCATACTGCCTTTCTCTCTTCATAGGGACAAGGTTCGGTTCTCTGACGTAATTATGTATAATTCTACAGTCACGTAGTAATATCATTTGCAATTCTGGGATTTTTCACCCTTGGAATCCCAGATGTAGTTGGAGTGGTAGCCATTCTAAGTGGGCATGCCAAAAGTAGTAATTCAGACAAACCTAAGATTTGGATCCAGTTTTTTTTAGAGAACTTGATCATTAGATCTAGTGCAGAGGAAATGAACCTGAATCAAAACTCCTCTTCAATGGGGAATCAAGTTTAGAGTGCTAATGGTTCAGTTTACTAGGCTATGCTCTTCGTTAAATATGATCAACTTAAGCAAACATGACATCAACACATTCCTTCTCACTGATGCCATACCTTTGACTTGCTGTTACAATTTCTTCTTGGGACTGTTGAATGGCACATGAAGAGAAACGGTGATGTGGCAAAAAGAATTGCATGTGTTTCAATACATCGTGCTTAGGATAAGTTTGTTTTGATGATTCTGACAAGTACCGTATATTCCGGCATATAAGACGACTGGGCGTATAAGACGACCCCCAACTTTTCCAGTTAAAATATAGAGTTAATACGACTCCCATGCATAAGACTACACCTGCGTATAAGACGACCCCTGACTTTTGAAAAGATTTTCTTGGGTTAAAAAGTAGTCTTATACGGCAGAATATACTGTAGGTTTGTGTTGCAGTAGCCAAAAGACATTTCAAGCCTGTTTTTGTGAAAGTTGGCAATCTGATACCTTGCGAATTGGATATATGTATATATACAAACCTTCACATTTGTTCATAGTGTCAACACCAACACTTTGGGATCTGGAACTTGCCAAAGAAATAGAAGCAATTACTCAGCAACCCCCTCTGAATGCTTTTGAGGAGATGATACAGTGGACAAAAGAAGAGAAACTTTGGGAGTTCCCAATTAACAACGAAGCCGGTAAGAAACATGTCGAAGTCTCCATTCAGTTTTACTTCCTACATTCTGCAGCAGTGGTTCTCAACTTGTGGGTCTCCAGATGTTTTGGCCTTCAGCTCCCAGAAATCCTAACAGCTGGCAAACTGGCTGGGATTTCTGGGATTTGCAGGTCAAAACACCTTGGGACCCACAGGTTGAGAACCACTGATCTATAGCCTATAATACAATAATGTCAGTTTTGGAGTTCACTTAATTGGTTATGAGACTTAGTTTTTGGCTGTTTTCAAGTATTGTTGACTGTTCATCTGTTTTTTAAATAATCAAAACTCAATCCACACCAGCATTAGCCTGGGTTGTATCCAGTTAACTTCCACTAAATGACTGAATTAAAGACCTGTTGCCCAAGCAAAAGCTCTCTCATGAAATCTTAAATTTTTGAGACAGATTTAAAAATCAAAACTGGTACCGAATCTCTTAGTTTACTCATTTATTCAACGCAATAGCAATTTTAATACATACATGGCTGTGAAGGGATTGGTTGGTTGAGAGAAGAACTGAAAATAAAGTATAGCAAAAAGATATTAATCCAAAAGTTATTGCTCTCAATTAACTGTTATAGGGACGGTTTGAGCTAAATAATTTTGATATGTTGTCAAAGACTTTCATGGCTGGAATCACTGGGTTGTTGTAGGTTTTTCACGCTGTATGGCCATGTTCTAGAAGTACTTCTAGAACATGGCCATACAGCCTGAAAAACCTACAGCAACCCATTAAATAATTTTATCCTTGTTGTTATATTGTATTTTAATTATATTGAATTTTAACATGCAAGATCTTTATGGCAATTCATTTATGTAGTATTTTTATAATTGGGTTGCTGTGAGTTTTTCAGGTTGTATGGCCATGTTCCAGAAGCATTATCTCCTGATCTTCACCCACGTCAATGTCAGACATCCTCAGAGGTTGTGAGGTCTGTTGGAAACTAGGCAAGTGAAGTTTATATATCTGTGGGATGTCCAGAGTGGTAGAAAGAACTCTTGTCTGCTTGAGGAAAGTGTGAATGTTGCAATAGGCCACCTTGATTAGCACTGAATGGCGTTGCTACTTCAAAGCCTGGATGATTGCCACATGGGGTAATCCGTTGTTGGGAGGTGTTAGCTGGCCCTGATTGTTTTTTGTCTGGGATCCCCCTGCTTTTTAAGTGTTGTTCTTTACTTACTGTCCTGATTTTAGAGTTTTTTAAAATACTAGTAGCCAGATTTTGTTCATTGTCATGAATATATAAACCTCACTTGCCTAGTTTCCAACAGACACCCCCCCCCCCCCCCCCCACCTTAGGATGCCTGCCATAGATGTGGGTAAAACATCCGAAGAGAATGCTTCTGAAACATGACCATACAGCCCGGAAAACTCATAGCAACCCAGTGATACTGGCCATGAAAACCTTTGACAACATATACTTTTATAATGTTTTATACCATTGTCCTTTTATACAGTTTAATATTGTCGGTGTTTATATTGTTTTATATCATTGCCTTTTATATATTGTTTATCTGTGAATGCATATGGTCTGTGCATTAATAAACAGAATGGCTATTAATACTAAAGTTGAAAGAATCAAATCATGATTTTATTTTAGTTTTAAAAACACATTTAGGGCATTAAAAAATAACAGACACAACGCCCTTCATTAAATATGCCATCTGCTGCATTGAGTTAAAAAAAAAACCAAAGACTTGCCTACATAAAAAGGCTTTTGCCTACTGGCAGGAAGACAACAAGGAGCGGCCAACAGATCCTCCCATGCGAAGGCTTTTGGCAACTTGGGAGCCACCAAAAAGGCACTCTGGACAAAGTAATGTCTCCATTTGCTCCTAGGGGAATATCCAAGGGCAACAGGCAGAGCTTGGGTGGAAAAGAAAACCAGAAAATGTTCTTTGTTTATAAAACATATTTGTCTTTCCTATTGACTCCAAAAGACTTTCAGGATGGCTTGCAGATCGCAGAAATGAGACAGAACTCCCCTGTAAGGTTACAACCTCAACACAAGACAGAAAGAAATGGGATTGGGAAGGAGGAGATGGCGTATAAACTCAGGCATTTGATGTATGGTTGTGACATCATGCAGGCAACAATACACTTCGTTTAGCAAATCACAGATTAAAATTAAGTCTAGCATCTTCTTCCAGTTGGCTGCTATGGTGTGCTGGGCAGGGAATTGGGGTTGTCTGCTTGCCCTGGATCCAGGCCCCATCACCAGATACTGCTTCCTCTCACTCTGATAGCATTAGTTTGTCCAAGTAGGCAAGGTTTAAGTCCACAAGGCAGAGCAATAGCAGGAAGGTGGGAACAAGCTGGCACAGTCTTGCCTCTTAGTCACTTGTTGACTGCAGCAGTATTGCTTCCTTATGTGCATCTGGCATCACAGATAGACTGTCCTTATTACCCAATATCAGCTCAAAACAAAATGCTTCCAGAGGAACACTGTTCCAATGCTGAGAAATGAACCATCAGGCAATAAATTTGAATCAGCCCACAGACTGATTCACAACCAGTATGTCACGAGTTGATGCAGCATAACAAAACTGAAGTTATCAAAAACCAGTAAGCAAAGTTTATTAGATCAACAATAATCCAAGGGCTCTCCATTAATTGTGGTATCATTAGCTTTCTTGTATATTAATTCTCAGGAAAAAAATAACTGATGTTGTTGTAGGTTTTTTTCGGGCTATATGGCCATGTTCTAGAGGCATTATCTCCTGTCGTTTCGCCTGCATCTATGGCAAGCATCCTCAGAGGTAGTGAGGTCTGTTGGAACTAGGAAAAAGGGTTTATATATCTGTGGAATAAACAGAGTGGGACAAAGGACTCTTGCCTGTTGGAGCTAGGTGTGAATGTTTCAACTGACCACCTTGATTAGCATTTGATGGCCTGGCAGTGCCTGGGGCAATCTTTTGTTGAGAGGTGATTAGATGTCCTTGTTTGTTTCCTCTCTGCTGTTTTGCTGTTGTAATTTTAGAGTTTTTTTAATATGGTAGCCAGATTTTGTTCATTTTCATGGTTTCCTCCTTTCTGTTGAAATTCTTCACATGCTTGTGGATTTCAATGGCTTCTCTGTGTAGTATGACATGGTTGTGAGCATGGTCCAGCATTTCTGTGTCCTCAAATAAAATGTTGTGTCCAGGTTGGTTCATCAGGTGCTCTGCTATGGCCTTTCATGCCTTTCATGTTCCTTGATGTGTGTTTGGGCAATGCTGCGTTTGGTGGTCCCTATGTAGACTTGTCCACTGCTGCATGGTATACGGTAGACTCCTGCAAAAGCGAGAGGATCCCTTTTGTCCTTTGCTGAACGTAGCATTTGTTGGATTTTCTTGGTGGGTCTGTAGATAGTTTGTATGTTGTGTTTCCTCATCAGCTTCCCTATGCGGTCAGTGGTTCCCTTGATGTATGGCAAGAACACTTTTCCTCTGGGTGGATCTTTGTTTTTACTCTGGTGGCTTGTTCGTGGTCTTGCAGCTCTTCTGATGTCTGAGGTGGAGTATCCATTGGCCTGTAGAGCCCAGTTTAGGTGGTTGAGTTCATCTTGGAGGAGGTGGGGTTCGCATGAACAAAATCTGGCTACCAGTATTAAAAAACTCTAAAATTAGAACAGCACAACAACACAGAGGAAACAAACAAGGACATCTAATCACCTCTCAGCAAAAGATTGCTCCAGGCATTGCCAGGACATCAAATGCTAATCAAGGTGGTCAGTTGAAACATTCACACCTAGCTCTAGCAGGCTGGAGTCCTTTGTCCCATCCTGGTCATTCCACAGATATATAAACCCTTTTTCCTAGTTCCAACAGATCTCACAGCCTCTGAGGATGCTTGCCATAGATGCAGGCGAAACGTCAGGAGAGAATGCCTCTAGAACATGGCCATATAGCCCGAAAAAACCTACAACAACCCAGTGATTCCAGCCATGAAAGCCTTTGACAATACATTAAAATAACTGATGTTTTTGCAGTAATTTCATGTTTTAACATCTCTTGTGGTTGACTTCTTTAGGGCTTGAAGATGATGCTGAATTTTATGAGCATATATTTATGGATAAACATTTGGAAAACTTCCCCAGGGAAGGACCAATCCGCCACTTTATGGAACTTGTGACTTGTGGGCTTTCCAAAAATCCATACCTAAGTGTTAAAGAAAAGGTGGAACACATTGAATGGTTTCGGGATTACTTTAAGGAAAAGGAAGAGTTGCTCAAGGAAATAGAAGCGCATGAAAAGGAAATGTTGATCCAGAGAGAGAACCTATCCAAGTGAAAACTGTTTTGAAAAATAATACTACAGCGGCTCTGTGTAAATGTACAGAATTAAAATGAATCCAACAAAAAGAAGGGAGTTAAAGTGGTATATAAGCAAGCATTGATCATTCTTATTCATGGTTTGCCAAAACATGATTTTTGAAGATAAACGTTTTGTCATTGTGTGTGTGTGTGTTTTTTTTTTATCGTGTCAGGAGCAACTTGAGAAACTGCAAGTCGCTTCTGGTGTGAGAGAATTGGCCGTCTGCAAGGACGTTGCCCAGGGGACACCCAAATGTTTTACCATCCTATGAGAAGCTTCTCACTTGTCCCTTCATGAGAAGCTAGAGCTGACAGATGGGAGCTCACCCCACTCCCCAGATTCGAACTGACGACCTTTCTTTCAGCATTCCTGCCAACACAAGGGTTTAACTATTGCACCGCCGCAACTATATATATGATGAGAATTGCACACATTATTTTCTTTCTCAGATTTTGATGCAGTTCAGTTATCATAAACTCTCCTGTTTGAGGCTTGATTATTTCTTTCTATAAAATAACCATGGCAAATTTGTTTGTATTGCAAACCACAAGCAACTTTCCTCTTTTCTTTCCGTATAGTGCTGGTATATAACTTGGTTCATTCCTGGCCATGATAGCTGAGACCTGTAATCTTATTTAGATTTAACTTTGATTGGAGCCCCCAGTGGCGCAGTGGGTTAAACCGCTGAGCTTTTTAACTTGCTGATTGAAAGGTCGGCAGTTCGAATCCGGGGAGTGGGGTGAGCTCCCCCTATTAGCCCCAGCTTCTGCAAACCTAGATGTTCAAAAACATGCAAATATGAGTAGATCAGTAGGTACTGCTCTGACGGGAAGGTAATAGCGCTCCATGCAGTCATGCTGGCCTCATGATCTCATAGGCGTCTATGGACAATGCCAGCTTTTTGGCTTAGAAATGGAGATGAGCACCTCTGCCAGATTCGGACACAACTAGACTAACATCAAGGGGAAACCTTTACGTTTACTTAGTTTATATGTCTTCATCCAGTTAGTCATCCTTCCCAAAAACTGGTTCAGATCCAGTTTGCTCCTAGAACTGATGAAAATAATAAATGCAGCTATTTGATCTCTCTCAGTCGCTTCATATAAATATTAACACTTCTGTGCTAATGAGGTTGCTCTGAGTTCCAACTGCTACTTGAAATATTTATAGATTTTCTTTGGCAAACGTGAATCACTTCATACTCCGTGTCTTTCTCAACAATTAGGCAATCAGTTGTCATTTTCTTCTTTTTTTTCATTTGGCCTTTAAAAGTTATTTAAATTACTAAGTTGTCAAGTATCTGGTTTGTGCCAGTGGAAATGATTGGCAAAGTAAGTTTTAACCCCAGTAAAAACTCACCATAGAAGTGTCAATTTTTTGCCTGTATCATAAATTCCATTTTGTGTGATTATACCATACTGAGAGCACTGATGATGTTATGGTTTTGTACACCCCCCCCCCTTCCAAATAAAATAAATTCTCATTTTTCAAGAAGTAGAGTCTGCTGGCTCCAAAGAATAAATTTAACATAAGGATTAAATCTGTTTCAAGTTTATTTTGACACAGGCATTAACATTCATCCCCACAGTGCAAGCCATGGAATATTTTTCCCCTTGTTGTTATTTGTATTGTGCTTTTAAGAAAGGGAACTCTTTCAGACAGTGGATCTCCTTTGATCTTTTTCTGTGAGCTCCAGGCAGCATTTCTTTTTGTTTTACTTTCATTTCTAAGAATATTACGAGGTTGAAGTTATTATAATAATGTTTTTTTTTGTTCAGTTTCACTTTTGAACTAGAATTATTATTAAATCAAATCACATTTTTATTTCCAGCTAAGACTTTTAAAAGATGCATTGTGGTGAACGGGGCCGCAGTGGCACAGCAAGTTAAATCTCTAAGCTGCAGAACTTGCTGATTGGAAAGTTGGCGGTTCAAATCCGCAGGACGGGGTAAGCTCCCGTTGATAGCCCCAGCTTCTACCAACCTAGCAGTTCGAAAACTTGAAAACGTGAGTCGATCAATAAGTATTATTTATTTATTTATTTAGTACATTTCTATACTGCCCCTCTCAGCCTTCTGGCGACTCGAGGCGGTTTACAAGGCAAGAATTCAATGCCACCAAGGACACAATGACAATATACAATTTAAAAAAATATCAGCAGCAATAAAACCAAACATTATAATGAAACATACTTCAATCGATAATAATTAAAACAATGTCCATATAGTTATTCCATTATTATATCCGTTACTCTGTATTTTCAAATGCCCGCTCAAAATAGCCATGTCTTAAGATGCTTCCGGAATGATAGGAGCGAGGAAGCCAATCTAATATCCCTAGAAAGGGCATTCCATAGCCAAGGGGGCACCACTGAGAAGGCCCTGTCTCTCGTTCCCACCAACCGTACTTGTGATGATGGCGGGACCGAGAGCAGGGCCTCTCCAGATGAAGTACCTCTCTGGTGGGAAGGTAACAAGCGCTCCATGCAGTCATGCCAGCCACATGACCTTGGAGGTGTCTATGGACAACGCCGGCTCTTTGAGTAATGCTACCCCTCTATTCTGCTTTGGTTAGACCACATCTGGAATATTGTGTCCAATTCTGGGCACCACAATTCAAGAGAGATATTGACAAGCTGGAATGTGTCCAGAGGAGGCGACTAAAATGATCAAGGGTCTGGAGAACAAGCTCTGTGAGGAGCGGCTTAAAATTCTGGGCACCACAATTCAAGAGAGATATTGACAAGCTGGAATGTGTCCAGAGGAGGGCGACTAAAATGATCAAGGGTCTGGAGAACAAGCCATGAGGAGCGGCTTAGGGAACTGGGCATGTTTAGCCTGAAGAAGAGAAGGCTGAGAGGAGATATGATAGCCATGTATAAATATGTGAGAGGAAGCCACAGGGAGGAGGGAGCAAGCTTGTTTTCTGCTTCCTTGGAGACTAGGACGCGGAACAATGGCTTCAAACTACAAGAGAGGAGATTCCATCTGAACAATTAGGAAGAACTTCCTGACTGTGAGAGCCGTTCAGCAGTGGAACTCTCTGCCCCGGAGTGTGGTGGAGGCTCCTTCTTTGGAAGCTTTTAAGGAGAGGCTGGATGGCCATTTGTCAGGGGTGATTTGAATGCAATATTCCTGCTTCTTGGCAGGGGGTTGGACTGGATGGCCCAAGAGGTCTCTTCCAACTCTTTGATTCTATGATTCTATGATTCTCTATGACTTAGAAATAGAGATGAGCACCACCACCCAGAGTCAGACTCAGCTAGACTTAATGTCAAGCGGAAACCTTAACATTTTATTGTGGTGAGTAGTCTAATAACACATGAATGATTGAGACAGGTTTAAAATGGGATAAAATAAAAAACATATTTTTACTTTTAACTAACAGTATTCAGTTGTTTATATTTGGATTCAGAAAATAGATTAATTGTGACTTAAGAGAACCATTTTAACTTCAAAACATGATTTACAACCCTGGCTTGTTTCCCTAATGATAGTCAATACTGAAAATAGTACAAATAATTGTTTTAGTGGAAAACAGAAGCAAAAGCTTCTGTTCTATTATGGCTGTGTGAGAGTGTGTGAGTTCCAGGGTTTACCTCTGCTCAGGCCAACCACAAACGGCAACTTAACTTGGAAGGTTAATAGCAAAATGTTGTTTCCATAATTTTATTATCAATTCACTGTTCTGTGCATATGAGTGTGTGTGCACATTTATGTATGTGTACATATATGTGGGTGTACATACACCAACACACATACACATCTTTTTATAATTACTATTTATTAGATTTATAAGAGCAAACTAATCAACATTTAAAAGAAAGGAAAACGGAAACCAGGAAAAGGGAGAAAAAAGATAAGCATATATACAGCTATCCCTTCGTAGTTTTTACTGGATTTGATTATTCATGGATATTATTAAAACTGTTCTCTCTAGAATTCTCTTGTGCCTTGAGTGCAATGATATGATCAACTTCTTCCAGTCTTGTGGAAGCGGACAACAGAGTTGTATTGGAGGACTTAAGAGATTCCTAAAGTCCTCCAATACAGTTCTGTTGTCAGTTTTCACAGTGTTGTCCTGGAAGATCTAGATCTCTCAGGTAAAATAATTTCTTTGGAATTGTTCACTTCAATGAGGGTCCTGTTTCCCAAACTCCAACAAAAGTGAGGGATGACTTTATAAATTGAGTCTAGTGTCTAGATTCAAGGAAATCACGCTACCCCTCTATCCTGCCTTAGTTAGACCACACTTGGAATACCAATTCTGGGTGCCGCAATTGAAGGGAGGAGTTGACAAGCTGTGTCCAGAGGAGGGGGACTTAAATGATCAAGGGTCTGGAGAACAAGCCCTGTGAGGAGTGGCTTAAAGAGCTGGGCATGTTTAGCCTGAAGAAGAGAAGGCTGAGAGGAGACATGATAACCATGTATAAATATGTGAGGGGAAGTCATAGGGAGGAGGGAGCAAACTTGTTTTCTGGTGCCCTGGAGACTAGGACGCAGAACAATGGTTTCAAACTACAAGAAAGGAGATTCCACCTGAACATGAGGAAGATCTTCCTGACGGTGTTTAGCAGTGGAACTGTCTGCCCCGGAGTGTGGTGGAGGCTCCTTCTTTGAAGGCTTTTAAACAGAGGCTGGATGGCCATCTGTCGAGGGTGCTATGAATGTGATTTTCTTGCTTCTTAGCAGGGGGTTGGACTGGACGGTCCACGAAGTCTCTTCCAACTCAGTGATTATATGACTGTGTGTGAATGTATGGAACTACAACTAAAGATGAAGCTTAAACACAATATTAAAATGCTAAACTCAAACATAAAAGTAAAACCATGAATATAATGTGATATAGCAAATACTAAAATACTATGAACTCTGCCCCCAATCCAAATTGTATTAAAAACAAAACCAAGAAAACTATATTATTCTTCCATTGCAGATCTAAATTAAATTTACTAAACTTATTAGAGCTACTAGTAACAATAACCACAGGTTTTTACACAGTTAGATTTCGTATATCTCTTTAAGTTTGCTTCCAGGTATTATCAAACAATAATCTTGCTGCTGTTGCCAAGTAGACTATATTTGCAATCCTGTTCTTGTATTAAGGTATATAGCTTTTTCATGTGAGAATGGCAACTATAGTATGACCTACTAAACACACAAATGTGCGAAGGAGAACATAACTTAACAATAACAGACAAGGTACGAGAACTAGAGATTTACACTGGTAGTGCAGTGGGTTAAACCGCTGAACTACTGAACTTGCTGATGAAAACGTTGGTGGTTTGAATCCGTGGAGTAGGGTGAGCTCCTACTATTAGCCCCAGCTTCTGCCAACCTAGCAGTTCAAAAACATGCAAATGTGAGTGGATCAATAAGAAGCACCTTGGCGGGAAAGCAATGGCACCCCATGCAGTAATGCCAGCCACATGACCTTGGAGGTGTCTATGGACAATACTGGCTCTTCAACTCCGAAATGGAGATGAGCACCACCCCCCCAGAGTTGGACATAATTAGACTTAATGTCAGGGAAAACCTTTACCTTTTTTACTTAAAGTCTGTGAAGCAGAATACAACCCAAAAAAGCTGTATTTTTGTCAAGGGAATTTGCAGTTTTGAAAACTGCATGCACGGATGGTTAATACGTCTATATGTGTTGTATGTGATATCTGTGGTTGCTGCACAGTGGAGGTGGTTTCGGATTCACAGAATGAGTGTCTGTATTGTGCTACAGGCACAAAAGATCATAGGATGAAGCTGTTCGAGGATACAATTTTCTTATATCACAATATTCTCTCCCACAAGATGTCAGCATTGATCTGTTGCGCTGGGCTTGATGTCAACGGTCTTTTCTTAGATCAGTGAAGGGTAGCCTAGCAATAACTGAACAACAGCCTGTTAGAATAATTGCTGCCAAACAATGACACTAGCAAAATCCTGATGCAAAAGAGACTTCATCTGTTCTGCAAGGGGACTGCTAATGCCACATCCTTGGGAATGGCACCTCTTTAGGAATGGCATTTGACATTAATGTTCTAAATGTAACCTTCTTTTTCAAGGCAAACTCACATTTGTATTTGAGATGTATCTATGCAGCCCAAGAAGCCAGCATGGTCTGTTGGTTTGAATGTGAGATGAGGACTTTAGGAGATTGTGACTGGAATCCCCGCTCAGCCATGGAAGCCCACTGGGTGACTGTGGGCAGGTCACACACTCTCGGCCTCAGAGGAAAGCAATGGCAACCCCCCTCTGGCCAAAGCATGTAAAAAACAAACAAACCCTGCAATCGTTTTGCCTTTGGGCCGCCTACACTGGAGATGACTTTTTTTGTGTGTGTCAGGAGTGACTTGAGAAACTGCAAGTTGCTTCTGGTGTGAGAGAATTGGCTGTCTGCAAGGAAGTTGTCCAAGGGATGCCCGTACGTTTTGATGTTTTACCAACCTTTTAAGGAGCCCCCGGTGGTGCAGTGGGTTAAACCCCTGTGCCGGCAGGATTGAAAACCGACAGGTCTCAGGTTCAAATACGGGAAGAGTGTGGATGAGCTCCCTCTATCAGCTCCAGCTCCTCATGCGGGGACATGAGAGAAACCTCCCACAAGGATGGTAACACATCAAAACATCTGGGCATCCCCTGGGCAATGTCCTTGCAGACTGCCAATTCTCTCACACCAAAAGCGACTTGCAGATTCTCAAGTCGCTCCTGACACGACCAAAAAAACAAACAAAGATCCTTTTGGAGGCTTCTCTCATGTCCCTGCATGGGGAGCTGGAGTTGACAGAGGGAATTCAAACTGCTCTCCCCAAATTTGAACCGCTGACCTGTTGGTCAGCAATCCTGCCAGCACAAGGGTTTAACCCATTGGGCCACCTGGCCTGAAGGCAGGTAACAACACTGGTTGAGAAAGGCTCAAGGCGAAGAAAGGTTGGGAAATGCTACAACAGGGAATAGCAATAGAGAATATAGAATAACCTGTTTGTGGCCAATTATTTTTGACTTCTAGCCCCGTGAGACGTGCATCTTACTTTTGGCCTGACCCAAATGCCTCCCTGTCCTGCCTTAGTTCAGTCGTTCTGTGTGGTTTAGCACTCAAATTTCCTTCCTGTGCTTTTGCTCTTGCTCACTTTCTGCTGCCTTGAACTTGAGAATGCCTGACTGCCCACACCCTGTTCTTTTACACAGAGGCAACGCATCAGAATATATTTCCTTTTCTCTTTCACATTCTGTGCTTTTTAAAAAAAAAAAAAAAAAAGCTCATAGTTTCATTTTAATACAAAGCTTACAAGCCCATTGTTAGCTAACATAGTAACCTCTCTGTTGCCTCAAATACCCTGTTAAGAATTAGGAAACTGACCGTACAGCCTTAACTGTGCATTGCATTACTCATGCTTCAGAAATGTTATTATATGTTTAGGGAGTAACTGAGAGTTACAACGATAAATGAGCCAAAGTAACCAGCAGTGCCATTGAATGCTACATGGTTTATAACAAATGTAGTAACTGTGTGTATCTCTGGGTGATGTTGGACTACAAATCCCAGCAGCTTTAGTAAATAGTGAGGGTTGCTGGGAGTTGCAATCCAACAACATCTGGAGCTGCTTGTGTTTCTTTTCCCTGAATTTTTGTAAACACACACTCTAGTGGGCTGAACATAGAGGAGCTAGGCTTACTGTGATGTAAAATATTGTAAGATGGCTTAGTTCTGAATTGCCAAGCAAAACCTGGCTTAGTCTTGTAATGCCAATTAAGATTTGTTAGCTTTATAGGAGGCCTGCTTCTTTGTATGGGCCTTCCTCTTTCAACTTATGGTGACCCCAGGTATTTCAAAGGCTTCTCCCAGGCAGGGAACACTTAGAGGTGGCTTTGCCGGTTTGGTCCTTTGAAATAGAATCCACAGAACCTAGTAATCACTGGCCATCTCCCATCCAGGCACCAACCAGAACTCACCCTGCTTCGCTTTGATGATCCTACTAGATTAAAACTGGTTTGGTGACATAGACCAGCACAGTTGCCTGTAGTTGCAGAGTTTCCTTAGGAGGTGTAGCGGCGCTATCATGATGTGTAAAAGTGAGATTCCACATTTTGTTGTTGGCGTCCTATCTAACAACTCCATCTTTATGTAGGGAGCACTCATAGCAGGTTTAAGAGACCAAATTATTGGTGTTCCCCCGACACAGAAAGAAGTAAACGCATAGAGTAAGTGTTAGGCTTCTGCATTTCGGCTGAACCTCGATCAGTTTCTGCTGGCCAGATTCCGATAGACCCCCCCCCCCCATATATGTTTTTGCATGCCTCCTGAAAACAGGCACGTCTTCGGACCACAGCCGAAAAATATGACTAGATCTGGCCCAATGGTGGCAATGGGAAACTTACAAGGCTTCCCTTTCTGTTCCTGGGATCCTTTCCTTTCTTCCTTTCAAGGGGCCTGGGTTTGAAGAATGGGGTTACAGAAGCAGACACAGCTAGCATAAGACACATCATGGTGTTCTTCTATTCTGATTGTCTCAACAGACAGGGCTCCCCCATGCAAACAGCACATGGCAACCTCTCTGCTTCCATGTGCTGCTTACTCCCCTACTCGTGGTGCTGAATAGGGGAGGAGGAGCCATGATCAGCTGCCACATGGTCCTGTAGTGGACAAAAAAACATGACACTGGGCCCTTGCCATTACGGCTATCCGCCCAAACTGAACAAGCCAAACTGGCTGAAGGGAACTAACCACTCCAAATCCGTGCATTTAAAATGGGCACCTTATAGTTAACTGCTGTCAAGTTTACTTCAACTTATGCTAACTCCATGAATGGGAGACCTCCAAGTCACCTCCAACAGCCCTGCTCAGATCTTCCAGACTCAGGACCACAACTTCAGGACTGTCCATTCATCTGGAGTGTGGTCTTCATCTTTCCTAGTACCCTCCACTTTACAAATCACTTTATTACCCTGTAGTTATGAAATAAGACCTTTCTCCAGTGTGATGTTGAACCACATCCTACACCACAGCATTCTTCTTTCAGAAACGAAACTGTCAGAAAGAGCCATAGGTTGTTTAGTCCATGCATCTTCCTCTGGCCACCAACTCCTTTCCTCATACCTTCATCCTACTTTGATTTTACAACAGATTCCCCTTCAGGGATCAAGCCAATGGCCAGTCCCAAGCTTCACACATGGAACATGAACCCAAATGTTCTTGGTCCACGGAGGAGGCTATCTAGCCAAAGTGATCAGAATTTCTTCCACATCTCATAACAGCACTTTTTTCTGGTAGTTTGTTTTTATTCTTACTGTTAGGCTTCTGACAAGGGAATCTAAGGGAAGAAAAGGACACTTATCAACTGCTGCCAGGTTGTTATATTCATTTTGGTTTGTGCAGAACTGGAGATGGCAGTTACGCTGCTGTACACTTGATAATGCTGCTGTGAAAAAGCTCAAATGCGGGAACAAATGCCTTTCCAAGACAGGTCAAGATAAGGATGTTTCAGATCATTCAGCTTGTGCCCAAAACGTTGTCTCTGGGGGCCAAACAACTGAATAAAGACAGAACCAAAACGCATAAACAGACACCAAACAGCAGTGCATTCCAGCAGCTTCGTTTTTCTTAGAATGTTGTGAAACGTTAGGTAGCAATGCCCATCACGCCCCTGAAAATATCCCTTGGATAGCAGTGGGATCTGAAGGAAAATGAATTGGGGGGGGGGGGCATCTACACGATAGAATTAATGCACTTTGACGCCACTGTAACTGCCATGGCTCAAGGCAATGAAATCCTGGGAGTGCCAGTTTGGTGAAGCCCCAGCAGTCTTTGCCAGAAAAAGTTAATTACCTTGTAAAACTACAACTCCCAGGATTCTATAGCATTGAGCCATTGCAGCTAAAAGTGGGGTCAAACTGCATAAATCCACAGTGTAAATGCACTTAGAGAAACATGTAAGTAATTGGTGTCATAAAATTGAAATGCTGGGGTGCATCATCACTGGTACTTTATCCTGAAAGGGGGCAAATCAGCCACAAATATATACAGTTTTTTTTCCCCCTAAGGCCCTTCCACATAGCTGAATAAAATCCTACATTAGCTGCTTTGAACTGGAATATATGGCAGTATGGACTCAGATAATCCAGTTCAAAGCAGATATTGTGGGATTGTCTGCCTTGATATTCTGGGTTACATGGCTGTGCGGAAAGGCCCTCAGATAATATTAGCCTCTGTGAGCTAGAAAACGAGTTGGGAAAGAGTGGGTTAAAAATCAAAGAGGTTTTAATGTATGAGGAGCTTATGCATTTGGAGCATGATGGTTAGTAATTAAAATCAGGAGAAATGTTTCTTAATGAAGGTAAACTGCTTAATTGGATGTCTTATTTGCAACTGAAAGAGATTTAATCAAGATAGAGAACTAGCTAGTGAAATGAGAAAATGAATTTTTACCGAGAATTGTGTAAGGATAATGATCAGATAATTAAACATGTCTGCCTTCTGAAATTAGAGACAGGATGAACAGGCAGAAGTTTATATGATAAGACGGGCCTCAAATGTGGGGCATAGCGTTCAAACGGAAATGTGGAGGAAAATGTGGACCAATGATGTAAAATGTACAGTAGGCAATAATTTAAAATAAAAAGTGCAGAAAATGATGTATAGAATAGATTAAATTCCAAAAAATGTCAAAGAATGGATCAAATCAGTTTTGAAGATGTCAAGACAAGAAAAGTTTTTCCATAGGTCATGGACTTGTACGAGAAGCTTATTTATTTGTCGTGTCAGAGCAACCAGTCCATTATATTACATTTCTAACAGAACAAAGCAAACAAACAGACAAAATACAAAACTTGTGAGTTTGGTAGTTGGTTAAATGTCCTTTGACCAGTATCTGGCCACTTGGAGTGCTTCTGGTGTTGCTGCAAGAAGGTCCTCCATTGTGCATGTGGCAGGGCTCAGGTTGCATTGCAGCAGGTGGTCAGTGGTTTGCTCTTCTCCACACTTGCATGTCGAGGATTCCACTTTGTAGCCCCATTTCTGAAGGTTGGCTCTGCATCTCGTGGTGCCAGAGCGCAGTCTGTTCAGTGCCTTCCAGGTCGCCCAGTCCTCTGTGTGCCCAGGGGGAGTCTCTCATTTGGTATCAGCCATTGATTGAGGTTCTGGGTTTGAGCCTGCCACTTTTGGACTCTCACTTGCTGAGGTGTTCCAGCGAGTGTCTCTGTAGATCTTAGAAAACTATTTCTCGATTTAAGTCGTTGACGTGCTGGCTGATACCCAAACAGGGGATGAGCTGGAGATGTCTCTGCCTTGGTCCTTTCACTATTGGCTGCTACTTCCCGGCGGATGTCAGGTGGTGCAATACCGGCTAAGCAGTGTAATTTCTCCACTGGTGTAGGGCACAGACACCCCGTGATAATCCGGCATGTCTCATTAAGAGCCACATCCATTGTTTTAGTGTGGTGAGATGTGTTCCACACTGGGCACGCATACTCAGCAGCAGAGTAGCACAGCGCAAGGGCAGATGTCTTCACTGTATCTGGTTGTGATCCCCAGGTTGATCCCTAACCCATACGAGAAGCTGATGAAGAAATACAACCTTTATTTATCAACAACGGGGCCACACAGTTTAACATGGAGAGATACCTCCACAAAAACTCCAACCATCATGCAAGTAAAAAAACAAAACACAAAGCCCTGGCGGACCCTGCAAAAAAAAATCTGAAAACCCCTCCTTCTCCAAGGTGAACCAAACCACCTAAACTGGGCTCTATAGAGCAATGGATACTCCACCACAGACATCAGAAGAGCTGCAAGACTAAGAACAAGCCACCAAAGACAAAGATCCACCCACAGGAAAAGTGTTCTTGCCATACATCAAGGAAAATACTGACTACTTAGGGAAGGTGATGAAGAAACACAACCTCCAAACTATCTACAGACCCACTGGTTCCTGGGTGATCTGGTTCCTGGGCCAAGATCTGTTGGATTTGGGGATGAGGGGTCGTTGGGCCTGATTTGTGCTCAGAAGGGAAGCAGTTGTTTCAGTTGAGGCAATGTTAAAATAATGCCAAGTTTACATTTCCTTTGCTCTGAGTTTCATGTACCATGGTTTGCCAAGCTCATGTTTTACCTATGGGATTTGCTTCTTGTGTTGCTTATAAATTCAAGCGCTTAGTTTCATGGACTTCTGTTGACTCTTTGTTCCTGTTTTCCTTGGACTAAATTGGATTTTGAACTTTTTTTGACAGTTGATTATTTTTTACTGCTTTGGATACATATATTCTTCAATAAAGTGGTTGCTGATTTTACTCAACTGGTGTGGTGTTTAAAGTCAGAGGTGATCCTGTTCTGGAGTATGACAACTATCACATTGTTTATTCAAAGTCTGAAGTATTGAGTGTCCGGAAATGGCATGATATCAGCACTTAATTGGGAGCCCCCAACCCCAGTGGCACAGTGGGTTAAACCCTTGTGCCAGCAGGACTGCTGACCGAAAGATCAGTGGTTCAAATCAGGTTCGTGGTGACTCCCATCTGTCAGCTCCAGCTTCTCATGCGAGCACATGAGAGACACCTCCCACAAGATGGTAAAGCATCCAGACATCCCCTGGGCAATGTCCTTGCGGACGGCCAAGTCTCTCACACCAGAAACAACTTGCAGTTTCACAAGTTGCTTCGGACACGAAAAAGGACTTAATTTAAAATAATATGACTGTCTCTTATTATGGTAAATAATTAATTTTGATACCCAACTAAGTTGACATGCGGTTGGAATATATTCTCATGCGGAGCCCTCACCTTAAATGGTTCAGCAAGTTTTGCGCTTTTTTTCAGGTTGCTACAAAAGATTTCACAGACGTTTGCTATAGCTGCAGTTTTTCCAACCAAGTCATCAGCTTTGAGTGGTAAATGCAACCATCCTCCACTGAAAATCTGAACCACTAGTTAAAGGTCTGATACGATAAAATTGCTACATAAGCAATTACCCACTTGATTTCCCTTCAAACATGCAAATGCAAGCAGAAACCAACCATTAAAAAAGGAGAGAGAAACCAAACCTGACTAATTTCAGAAGTTGCTGCCTTCGTATCTAGCAGCCTGCATGTTAAATAGACCAAAGAGTCTATTCTTTTTTTAAGTAATATGGACAGCAAATGTTCACATGCACATAGATTGAGCACATCTGAGAAAAATGGAAATTGCTTTATATGATCATTAAAGCTTGGATTATATTCCCCAGCATCCCCAGCCAGCATGGACATTAGGTATGCTGCAAGCAGGAGTTTCAGAGCAATGCAACTAAAAAAAGAACCTATTCCAAACTTTGTATTGGACACAAGAAATGCCAATTAGTGTCAAGACTCCCCTCAATCCAATGCATCATTAATAATAAAAAAACATGTAGAAACAAACCTTTTATGGACTGGATTCAATTCACACCAGAAAGCCTGGTTTCAGATTTCAGTTTGGAAGCTCAGTTGAGCTTTATCAGTTAGCATTGACCATGGCATACAATTTCCCTTGGCTTCATTATTTCATCTTGTCAATCAGGGGTAGGGATTGGGTAGCCCTCCAGATGATGTTGGGCTGCAAGTCCCAGCATTCTTCACTAGTTGTATCTGTCCCATCATTCCTGGCTAGGCAGGTATGGCATTTGGACGTCGCAGTTTCAAAACATTTGAGTGTGTGATTCCCATGCATTCAGAACAACGTCAGTGGGATTTTGGACAGATTTGAACTGAGCTTTAAGAGAATTAAATATAGTAACAACCCATCAATGTGGAACCACACAATTTCACTTAATAATAATAATAATAATAATAATAATAATAATAATAATAATGCAGAATGTACAAGGAAGCTGATGAAACTATTGATCATATCCTCAGCTGCTGCAAGAAAATAACACAAACGGACTACAAACAGAGGCACAACTCTGTGGCCCAAATGATTCACTGCCAGTAGTAAAGAACTGGTGGGATCATAAACCTGCAAAGGTAGTAGAAAATGAACATGCAAAAATACTGTGGGACTTTTGAATCCAGACTGACAAAGTTTTGGAACACAATACGCCAGACATCACGATTGTGGAAAAGAAAATTTTGGATTATTGATGTCGCCATACCAGATGAGAGGTCAAATTGACAAAAAATAACGGGAAAAACTCAGCTGCTACCAAGACCTCAAAATTGAACTGCAAATGCTCTGGCATAAACCAGTACAGGTGGTCCCAGTGGTCATTGGCAAACTGGGTGCTGTGCCAAAAGGCCTCAGCCGGCATTTGGAAACAATAAACATTGACAAAATCACAATCTGTCAATTGCAAAAGGCCACCTTACTTGGATCTGCACGCATCATTCAAAAATACATCACACAGTCCTAGATACTTGGGAAGTGTTCGATTTGTGATTTTGTGATACAAAATTCAGCATATAGATCTCGTTTGCTGTGACATACTGTGTTTTTGTGTGAGTAAAATAATAACAATAATAATAATAATAATAATACACTTTATTTATATTCCACTCTTCTCGCCAAGGGGACTTAGAGCAGATTACATTATATACTCAGACACAGGCAAATATTCAATGTCTTGTTTCAAATTACATACAATGAGGCACAAATACAGTACACAAGGGGAAAGACATCTCGTTTCATTTCCAACTCATCACCGCAGCCCTTTCTGACACTCAGTTGTATGTGTTGTGGTCTCTCTAGGTATTTGCCAGCTCCTCTGAGCGATTCTATGGTATACTTCATCCAGGACACCTAGCAAATTCCCAAAGACGATACCTTTTTTGAATGAAGTATGCTGAATTTAAATGTTTGTAGCATGTTGACAATATTAACCCCCTCTATATAAGGGCAAAGAACTTGTGGCCCTCTGTCAACAGGTCTATCCTTGCACACTTCTAACTATATTAGCTGGGGATCGTCTGATATTCTCCAGATGTTATTAGATTGCAACGCCCAGCATCCCCCATAATTGACTATGTTTTCTGTGGGCCCAGGCCCGTAGCCAGGATTTCGTTTCGGGGGGGGGGGGGGCTGAATTTTTTCAGGGGGGGTTCAGGGGGGGCTGAGTTTCGGGGGGGGGGGGCTGAGTCTGAGTGAAAGAGGGTCTAGCCTAGCAAACCTTTTGTATCATTACCCCAATACCCTCATGCATATGGGATATATTGAGTATGGTGATCAGATCATGATATGAATAAACATAACAGTTTAAATAATGCACCAGTAAGGCCTTCTCGCAGACCACCATGAGAATTTCGGGGGGGGGGGGGCTGAAGCCCCCTGAGTGCCCCCCCCCCCGGCTACATGCCTATGTGGGCCATTTGACACTGCCATAACATCCAGAATATCAAGGCAGATAATCCACATAATCGGCTTTGAACTGGATTATCTTAGTCTACACTGCCATATAATTCAGTTCAAAGCAGATAATCAGGATTTTATACAGTTGTATCGAAGGGACCTGAGGCTTTTGGGAGGTGCTGTTCAGCAATATCTGGAGAACAACAGATGATCCCCAGTGAACAGAGTGAGAACTGTGTGTGGACAAGCTTGTTGCGACTGTTAGAACGGAAAATGTAATGTTGGTGGACAGGAAAAGAGATTTAAAGATGGGCTGAAAGCCAACCTTAAAAACAGTGACATAGGCACCGAGAACTGGGAAGCCCTGGCCCATGAGTGCTCTAACGAGGTCAGCTGTGACCAGCAGTGCTGTGGAATTTGAAGAGGCATGATTGGAGGACAGAAGGGAGAAATGTGCCAAGAGGAAGGCTTATCAAGCCAACACTGACCAGAACCCCCTTCCACCTGGAAACCGATTTCCTCACTGTGGAAGAACATGTGGATCAGGAATAGGGCCCTACAGTCACCTATGTATCCACTGCCAAGACCCTACACTTGGAAGGCCATCACACTCAGACAATGAGAGATTTTATAAGTAAGGGCTCTTCCATGCAGCCCTGTATCCCAGAATATCAAGGCAGAAAATCCCACAATATCTGCTTTGAAGTGGATTATCTGAGTCCATACTTGGATAATATGGGATTTTCTGCCTTGATATATTGGGATATAGGGTTGTGTGGAAAGACACTAACTAGGTAGTAGTGGCTGTTAACCACTTATCTCTTTATAGTCTATATCTACACCTTTATTTTTAACTCTTTGAATATAATGTTGGCAGTGGTGACCATATATGACAAGGGTGTACATATGTCTAAGCAATTGCAATATCAGGGGGTGAAAGCAGGAAAAGACCAATGAAAACTATGGAATCATGTCAAATGACTGTTGTGAATCTCCCACGTGAAATGCAGAAATAAAGGGAGTTCTTTAGTGTGTGTTTTTTAAAAAGTAAGAGGGGGCATGACTGTTTAATGGTCCCTTTCTAGTTTCTGATACAAACATGAAAATAATTCCATCTGCAAAGGCAACTTGTGCACAGCCTATCTCTTCCAGTGTGTCCCAGTAGAAAAACAAATAATGAACGTATCTTGAAATTCAGCATGCGGGGTAATACTATAATGGCTCCCCGTACATCAAAACAGCAACATGATACCCTGGAAAATACATATGCTATTAATGGTGTGTTTATTCCCAGGTACATTCACCTTTGCATATGGGTGGTGGGCCCCAGTGATGCAACCACAACTGAAACCTGATCGCACTCTTACCTCTGGTGACTGACTTCATTTGGCACCTTTCAAAACAGATGCAGATTTTCTAAATCAATGTTATCTGCTCTATTTATAAAACGTTGGGATGTCATCCAGCGAAAGGATACTCAAAGCCGTGAACAATAAAAGGGAAACAATGTGTTCTAACGCTGGTTTAGTAACATTTCCAACAAGGTGTTTTGATACGCTGTCCAGATGGCAGTGGCTTGCTCCACGGTTGGCTTTGGATGGCTGAGGGGGTGGTGGAGCAAAAACCCGTGACCCATAAATATGGGCTGTAAATCCCTGCACCCAGGTCATGAACCTCTCCGATGTTCAGTTCAGACTTGATTAATAAGGTATGTGTTTGTTATAGAAATGCATTATTCAAGTAGCTCCATATTTAACATGAGGAATGATCATGAATACTTGATTCTGAACGGATCATTGTTACCCATCCGGCCAGGTAAGTCATGTTACTGATCCCTTCTGATTTGGCAATGACAATAGTTGAGCAATCCTGGCATTAGATGCTTGCATGAGTAAAATGTAAAAACCAACCAAGGTGACAAAAGAGTTGAGGCAGAACTGTGGCCAGGGCGTGATCTTGTTCAGATGTCCACACCTTAAAAATTGTCATTTGGCACAGTTCCCTCTTCATGTTGGTATTGGTTAACAAGGATTTGTCAACTGGTTAGATCTAAAACTTTCAAGAAGTGTACAATTAAATAAAATATAATACAGTAGGCTCTCAGTATCTACTGGGGTTTGGTTATAGGACACACACACACACCATTGATACCAATATATGCTCTGTTCGTTTTCAGTGACATCATAACTCAAAATCCACTGGACGAATTGCCGCCAAATTTGGCCACAAGACACCTACTAACCCAAGGAATGACCATCACTCAAAAAAATTGATTTTGTCATTTGGGAGTTGTAGTTCCTGGGATTTATAGTTAATCTGCAATCAGAAAAGAATTCTGGACACACACACACACACCCCATCGATACCAAAATCTGTGGATGCTCAAGTCCCGTTATATACAATCTATGTATATATAAATGCTCTGTTCGTTTTGAGTGACATCATAACTCAAAATCCGCTGGACAAATTGCCGCCAAATTTGGCCACAAGACACCTACTAATCCAAGGAATGACCATCACTCAAAAAATTGATTTTGTCATTTGGGAGTTGTAGTTGCTGGGATTTTTAGTTCACCTACAATCAGAAAAGCATCCTGAACTCCACCAACGATGGAATTGAACCAAACTTGGTACACAGGACTCCCGTGACTAACAGAAAACACTAGAAGGGGTTGGTGGGCATTGACCTTGAGTTTTGGAGTTGTAGTTCATCTACATTCAGAGAACACTATGGACTCAACAATGAAGGATCTAAACTAAACATGGCACCAATACTCTGTATGCTGAGATATGAAAAAAGATGGAGTTTGGGGGAAATAGACCTTGACATTTGGGAGTTATAGTTACTGAGATTTATAGTTCACCTACAGTCAAAGAGCAATTGGGCTAGAAATTGCAAAGATCTAAAAGGAATACTGGAGATAGCTTGAGGGTTTTTGAAATTGCCAGAGGCTAAACAAGACATGCTCATCCATAAGTGTAGTGCATGGTGTGTGGCAAAATCAAGGTGTTTTGGATTCACCCCAAATATTTTCAAGTCATGTTTGGTTGAATTTGTGGGTGCAGAAGGACGACTGTGTACACAATATGCTGTTGTTGGAAATAGCAACCTTCTACAAGCCACCTATACTAGTTATTTGGTGTGTATGTGATTCAGATTGCTTACCATATGATATATGTGTATATTGGTATGCAGTTTTTCTATTAACTCTTATGTTGGGTTGTTGTAGGTTTTTTGGGCTATAGGGCCATGTTCTAGAAGCATTCTCTCCTGACGTTTCACCTGCATCTATGGCAGGCATCCTCAGAGGTTGTGAGCTCTTATGTTGTTGGAGGTTGCAGGAGGGACTGCAGACCATGTGATCAGATCTGGGACTATTCAGGCTGAGAGTTCATTTTACTCACTTAAGCGATCCCTTATAGTCCGAGGATGATGGTCCTCCAAGTGTAGTGTCTTGCTGGTGGGTTGTAGGTGGCTGTGGAGCCTTATTCTTGATCCGCATGTTCTCCCACAGCGAGGATATCAGTTTCCAGGTGGAAGGCGGTCCCGGTCAGGGTTGGCTTGACATGTCTTCTTCTTGGCATGTTTCTCCCTTTTGCCCTCTATTTGTGCCTCTTCGAATTCCACAGCACTGCTGGCCACCGCTGATCTCCAGTTAGAGCTCTCAGGGGCCAGGAATTCCCAGTTCTTGGTGTCCTGTCCACCAACATTACGTTTTCCATTCTAGTTGGGAGTATAGTAACTGCTTTGGGAGATGGTGACCAGTCCAGCGGAGTTGATAGCACCAGTGTGTATTTAGTATTGTGTTGATTATGCATTAGACATGAGACTGCATCAGACTGTTTGTAGTGATTGATTACATAAGACAGAGAAACAACACTTCTGAAGATCTGTTACATAAATCTTTGTTCCTAACAGCTCAAAGAGATAACCAGGTATATCAATCTCATAACTGAGAAACCTGATTTGCCTTGCATGAATACTAGAGGATATATACCACTAAAGAGAAGATTCACTCAAACAAGTTTTCAGCTCTTCTCAGGAAGAGCATACGGTACTTCACAAAAAGTTCATGATTATTCCAAATGGTGTGAATGTCAATTAATCTCCAAAAGGTCACACTTCCAAAAGATTATGCTGTCCAAAAGGTTATGGAGATTATGGTTTTGCAAAAAACGTAACATACAGTATTAGTGATTTATTTATTTATTTATTTACTGTGCTTAAAGACCGCTGTTCTCAGCCCTGGGGCGACTCACAGCGGTGTACAACATAGGGAGAATAAGGTGCAATTTACAAAACATAATCCAACAGCAACCTAGCAATATCAAAACAACATCAAAACAACATCAACAATCTCCAAATCAATAATACAAAATACAAAAGGTCATTCACGTCGTCTCATTGTTAAGCCACAATCCAATATCGTTTTCCGTTATACCATTCCTGTCATCATTGCCATTTATTGCACTTCTTGTACGAACGCCCTCTCGAACAGCCACGTCTTTAGTTTCTTGCGGAATATCATAAGGGAGGGCGCCAGTCTGATGTCCACGGGAAGGGTGTTCCACAGCCGAGGAGCCACCACCGAGAAGGCCCTGTCTCTCATCCCCGCCAGGCGTGCCTGTGAGGCAGGCGGGATCAAGAGCAGGGCCTCGCCGGACGATCTCAAAGTCCTCGTGGGCTCATAGGCCGAGATGCGGTTTTGTGATCCACAAAACAGATAGTAGTTTGGGCTATTCAAGGAAAGTTTGTGTATGTAGATACGTTTTCAATACTCAACAACTGAAATTCAGTATTAAAAGTCACAGAAATGCATCTACCATGCCAAATTCGGAAATTTTGATAGTTCAATATGTGCAAATTTTGTTTAATACATACAATTATTTTAAAATATCATATTCAATTGTCTCCAGGCTAAGGGTATATGAAATATTAATTAATTTTGTGCATGGATATGAGTCCCATCGCCATGATATCCCATTATGTAAACAATGGAGTTTAACGTCGAGATAAATGATTTTAATGTTTATGTATGTGCAAGGTCTATTTATGTCTGGCATTGAATGTTTGCCATTTATATGTTGTGCTTTGCCCTGAGTCCCTTTGGAGTGAGAAGGGAGGAATATAAATGTTTTAAGTAAATAAAATAAAATAAATTATGTATGTATATGCAAATACGGGTATTCTGAAATCCAAAAATACTTATGTTCCCAAGCATTTCGGAAAAGGGATACTGAACCTGTACCAGATGCTGGATGCTTGCTAAGGTCATACACCTCTTCTCTAAGCTGTCTTTATCCATTTCTGCTTGGGTACTATGAGTTAATTCTACCCTTCGCTGCATTTAATTGCAAGGTGCATAATGACTTTGATGGAGATGGATCACGCCCTTTATTTGGCCTCATAACCCACAAAGTGCCTTTTCCTTTGCAGAGTGAGGAGATCACCTCTATTACACTTTGACTCAGCTTAGACTCTTCTGCTGAATAGACAAATCATACTCTTGAAAACCAGCACAGCTTGGAAAGCCTTGAAGCAATTTCAGAATAATTTCTTAGGAATTTCTCAAGCTATACTCCCTGCTTCTCTAACATAGAAGTATGATTTCCCCCTAGAATTGCCAACAAGACAGGTGCCTGTCATAGAAGTACAAAAGGTTGTTGCTAACTATCTTTGATTCAATTTTTCGATTTTTCATATACGTATCCAGTCGGAGGCTCCAAATCCACGGATTCTGCATCCTAGATTCAACCATCAATATGAACCATTCAACCATTCAACCATTTCACCTATATGAAATATTTTCAAAAACCCAAAAGCAATAGATGTTAAAGTGGCGTTGAACTGCATTAATTCCACAGTGTAGTTGAACCCTAAGTCATTGATTTCTGAGACTTGTTATGTATGTCCGGATCCAACCTACTGTGAGTTTCAGAGTCTAGCGAGGCTAGAATGTAGAGTGGCTGAGGACTGCTACTCATTGGAGAGATCAACATTAGAGAAAGATAACTACAAAAATAGTATCAGGCAAGAGTTGTATTTGCATGATGCACCATGCAGTTGGAAGCAGCGTGCAGTTACTCATGACTGGAATGAGGACGAGGAAGCTGTCTGTTGGGTGAAGGGTAAGAGGACAGTGTGGTTGGAGCATTGGGTAGCTCAGCCCTGGAAACCCACTGGGTTGCCTTTGGCAAGTCACGCTGTCCCAGCCTCAGAGGAAAGCAAATGCAAATCCACTTTGAACAAATCTTGCTAAGAAAACCCTGTGTGTGATAGGGTTGATTTAGGGTTGCCATAAGTCGGAAACAGCTTGAAGGCACAAAGAGAATTTTAGAATAAGAAGAGTGGTTCTGTTTCTAGGAATTTTCCACTAAGTCTGAAAAAAATGACAGATATCTGGTTGGTGTTGTATGACTAGGGGGTTGGTTACGTAACGGATAGTTTGCAATCCAGTCTTATGGCATAAATGTGTGTTCTTTTGACATATCATAGGCCAGTTTTAGAATGACAACTAAGTAAGAGATGAGAGGTACTTGTGTAAGAATCATTGCAGTATCTGCAGCATTGTACCGTTTTCTTGTCAACGTACAGTTGTCTGCTAGTTCCTGAGAATCATAGAATCATAGGATCATAGAATCAAAGAGTTGGAAGAGACCTCATGGGCCATCCAGTCCAACCCCATGCCAAGAAGCAGGAATATTGCATTCAATATGACAGATGGCCATCCAGCCTCTGCTTAAAAGCTTCCAAAGAAGGAGCCTCCACCACACTCTGGGGCAGAGAGTTCCACTGCTGAACGGCTCTCACAGTCAGGAAGTTCTTCCTCATGTTCAGATGGAATCTCCTCTTCTTGTAGTTTGAAGCCATTGTTCCGTGTCCTAGTCTCCAGGGAAGCAGAAAACAAGCTTGCTCCCACCTCCCTGTGGCTTCCTCTCACATATTTATACATGGCTATCATATCTCCTCTCAGTCTTCTCTTCTTCAGGCCAAACATGCACAGCTCCTTAAGCTGCTCCTCATAAGGCTTGTTCTTCAGACCCTTGATCATTTTAGTCGCCCTCCTCTGGACACATTCCAGCTTGTCAATCTCTCTTGAATTGTGGTGCCCAGAATTGGACACAAGATTCCAGGTGTGGTCTAACCAAAGCAGAATAGAGGGGTAGCATTACTTCCCCAGATCTAGACACTATGCTCCTATTGATGCAGGCCAAAATCCCATTGGCTTTTTTTGCCGCCACATCACATTGATGAAACCCCCTCAAAAGATGTAGATTGAGGAGAGGAGAGCTGATCTCATCCTCTGAAATGGCCTTTCCCTGGGAGGTCAGCCTGGTGGTCAAAGACATCTCAGTTTAGGCAGATTTTAATTTATAAACAGAGTTTTTGGTACTGCTCCATTATCTAGGCGGAGACCACTAGAGAGAGGGGAGGATAGCCCATTTAATGGAGGTGGAGGGTGAGTTGAAGGGTAAAACCATATCCACCTGTTTTCCTCTGATTACCCCCACCCAGAGGCGGCCCTCGGTAATTTTAAATGGTAAGCAAACAGTATTTTGCCCCCCCCCCCCAAAAACCAATCACTGATATATATTTTTTGTTCGTCATGGGAGTTCTGTGTGCCATATTTGGTTCAATTCCATCATTGGTGGAGTTCAGAATGCTCTTTGATTTTAGGTGAACTGTTCATCCCAGTAACTAGAACTCGCATATGTCAAGGTCTATTTCTCCCCAAGAGCGCCTCAAGAGCACCCCTGGGCAAAATCAACTATACTGCAAATGCTTACTTTGCATAATGGGTTGAGCCGCCCCTGCCTTCACCCATGTCCCTGTCTGGAAACAACTCTCCTTTATCATATGGTAAATGGGGAGGGGGAATAACTAGCGAAAATAGGGAAAATGGTTTTCCTTCAACTCTAGCCCTGTAAAATGGGCTATCCTTCTCGCTCTAGTGCCCCCTAGTGGCCTCCGCCTGGATAATGGAACAGTACTGGAGAGAATGCCTCTAGAACAGTGTTTCTCGACCTTCCTAATGCCGCGCCCCCTTAATACAGCGCCTCATGTTGTGGTGACCCCCAACCATAAAACTATTATCATTGCTACTTCCTAATGGTAATTGTGTTACTGTTATGAATCATAATGAAAATATCTGAAATGCAGGATGTATTTTCATTCACTGGGCCAAATTTGGCACAAATACCCAATAACGGAGCTCCATGCAGTCATGTCGGCCTTGGAGGTGTTTATGGACAACACCAGCTCTTTGGCCTAGTAAGTGAGCACCAACCCCCAGAGTTGGACACGACTGGACTTAATGTCAGGGGAAAACTTTTACTTTACCTTACCCAATATGCCAAATTTCAATACTGGTGGGGTTGGAGGGAGAATTGATTTTGTTATTTGGGAGTTGTAGTTCCTGGGATTTATAGTTCACCTACAATCAATGAGCATTCTGAACCCCACCAACGATGGAACTGAACGAAACTTGGCGCACAGAACTCCCATGACCAAGAGAAAATACTGGAAGTGTTTGGTAGGCATTGACCTTGAGTTTTGGAGTTGTACTTCATCTGCATCCAGATAACACTGTGGACACAAACAATGATGGATCTGGATCAAACTTGGCATGGATACTCAATATGCCCAAATGTGAACACTGGTTGAGTTTGGGGAAAATAGACCTTGACATTTGGGAGTTGGTTGTTGCTGGGATTTATAGTTCACTTACAATGAAAGAGCATTCTGAATTCCGTCAATGATAGAATTCAGCCAAATTTCCCACATAGAACCCCCATGACCAACAGGAAATATTGTGTTTTTGATGGTCTTTGGTGACCCCTCTGATACCCCCTGGCGACCCCCTCAGGGGTCCCGACCCCCAGGTTGAGAAACACTGCTCTAGAACATGGCTGTATAGCCCGAAAAAAACTACAACAACCCAGTGATTCCGGCCATGAAAGCCTTCAACAATGCAATAAAAGAATAGGATGTTTTAGTAAATCTTTTCAACTTGTCTATGTTCTTAATTGATCTTAGAATGTTTTAAAATGTGATTGTATATTTTATGGTAAACTGTTTTCAAATTAACTATTAATAGAAGCCACCTTGGGTTCCACCCTTGGATCAAAGAGACAACTAAATGAAATAAATGAATGAATTAATAAAGGCATTGTCCATCAAATAGGAGTTCTGTCTCCCAAATTCTTCACTCCCCAAATTCTTGGCATTGTAGTAAGTTAAACCTTCAGTTGAGCATTTATAAATACACTATAGGAATCCAATGAAAAGCAGCACACAGAGTTAACACATGAATGTGAACTCCGCAAATACTAGAATTCTAGGTATGAACACTTTCCAGCGTCTCGCTCTGTGCAATATTAAGAATGACAGGATGGAAGGAGAGTTTAACTGGGTGCAAAGTTGGGAAGTATTCCCCTGAACTATTCCCCTGAAAATACTCATAAGTCACAGATCCTTCCAGAGAAACTGAGGTACCTCAAGTTTTAGTCATGAAACAATCATACAATCATAGTGTTGGAAGTGACCACAAGAGTCATCCAATCTTGGGAATATGGCTTAACAGTTCACCTGTATTTACTAGAGTATCATGTACCATCAATTCTAATACAGTATTTCAACATTGTACAATAGCAGAACTCAGTTGATCGCAGCAGGAGTAGAGTTTCATATGCAAAATTATTGCATCCATGGATGTGCAAAAAGTTTATATTGTGCATTGCACAACAAGGCCCATTCATGAACCACTGTTGAACAACTACACTATTCTGCAGGGTGATTGAGTAGTGTGAGTGAAATGCATATGTATGTTGTGCTGTGACAATTGTAGGTGTAACCTATTTTGAACCACCTCTGCATTGCTCTGAAATGTACAAGGGAAACCTGAAACATGCAAAGCCACTTCTGTATACAAATGTGTGTAGTCTGAGAAATAAAGAAGATGAATCTGAGTATTTTATAATCTGACAGGTATTAAGACTTTATGATATGATCCTTCTGTATTATATCATACTGTAACTGAAAGGGAGTATATCTTGGTCAAAAGATAGGGAGAAGTAATATAATATGTAAGCACAGTTGGCCCTCGATATTCATTGATTCTACATCCACAGGTTCCAGTATCCAAGGCTTGAAAATGTTCAGTAAAAAAATCCAAAAATAATTGGTTTTGCCATTTTTATATAAGGAACACTCTTTTCCTACACCATTATATAAATGGGGCTTGAGCATCCAATGATTTTGGCATCCACAGGGGATATTAGAAACTAAACTTAATGGGTACCGTAAGCCCACTGCAGTATCTTATCCTGAAAATTGTGAATCTGCATCTGGAAGCCCACCTGAATGCATCTGATGCTGGATCTACACTGCCGTATAGCCTAGGATCTGATCCCGGATTATCTGATTTAAACTAGATTATATGTGTCCACACTGCCAGATAATCTGGGAAAAGAAGATTATCTAGGATCATATACTAGAATAAAGGAAGTATAGATCCATCCTGAGAAAGCACAGGACAGAGAAACAACAAATATGCATCACTACAGTACATTATATACCTGTAGGCAAACAATAAAACATTGGTGATGTTTTCCTGAAACAGATTACAAACAATTCCACAACTTAACCATAGTAATAATAGTGGAATTCCACAATTCTATTCATTCTGGTTTAAGAAGGAGAACTGATAAAAAAAAAAACCCTGCAGTATGGCATAACACAGGAGGTATTATGAAAGCTTCAGGTTACACCTAAGGTTGTTGGGATATGAAGGCAAACACATTGGCTGCATCTCCAATTAATATAGGTAGACAGATAGATATAAATGTATGTACATATATATTGATTCATCAACTTCCTGGATTTGTCTCCAGCTGGTGGTCCTGGAGGAAAATCATATACATCTTGATTAATTAATTATGTGCATTTGGAGTCTTGTAAAACCTAATACGGTTTCTATCAGCTACACCTATTTCCTGTTCATTGGTATTAATGTAACTGTATGATGAAGAGGGTCCATAATTTGGTTTTTCACATGCTTATGTGATGAGTAAGGTTTTTCACATGCTTAAGTGTTGACCTGAGGAAAGTTTTGGTGGCACTGTAATTACTGGGAAGTTGGAAAGCAATTGGCTGCAGTGATAGCAAGAGGCCTGGTTGTTTTCCTGAAGACGAAAAGGAATGAGGTGAAAGGTAGTAACCACAAGGTGAGGGCAAGGACTGTCATACCTGTTACTATCACTATTATTTCCTCTACGTTGGTGGCTGCAGTTCCTCTGCAATTGTGCAATGATGCCATCATGGAAGTGCCTGCTGTTTGCCAAGATTGGGGAAATGAATGTACATTAAACCACTTTGACCATTTTTAAAAACAATGTAAAAGGCATGCTGGAGAACACAGATTCTCTTGGTGTCTTCCAGTCTAACCATGAAAAGCAGTCTGGGGTTTCCTTTTGGAGATCCCCAGGAAATCCCCAAGGCGGAAATAGCCCACAATTGCTCCCACAATCTTCCTAACATTGCAACGGAATGGAATAGAGAATTTCTGCCTAGAGTAGTTACTAAACCATAGTGTTATGGGAGTCATTAACAACTTATATCAAGTGGGAAAACAATAAAATTTCCAACAACCCAACAGTGGCACAGCACTAAGAGAGCCACAATGATGTTGATAAGCTCCAAGGGAAGGCAGGACTTTGATGATGTGTGCTTTCCAATTGTTTCTGACTTATAATCACCCCCTCTCCGTCCAAGAAAATCCCATTATGAGTTCACCGTAGGATCTCACAAAAACAACTTAATTTAGAAAAAAGTTTGAAAAAATGCTACTGATAACACTGTGTAACATGATTTTTGTTCCTGGGTTATAAATATAATTTTCTAATTGGTTCTATCATAAAAAACATGGGAAAAGTTTATTAAACTGCAAAAATGTTGGTTTTACGGTCTGCAAAAAAGATTAAAAATGGCATGTGAAAGGTTTCAAAATGGCAGGCACAAAAACGAAGTATAACAACTACTTTCAAAGTAAGTACCATTCAAAGTGTTGGCTTTAGCCTAAATGGTTCTGGCCCAGCTTACCTGTCCAAACATAACTCCCTCTATGAACCATCATGGAGGCTAAGATTGTCCAGGGAGGCCCTGTTCTCGGTCCTGCCTCCTTCGCAGGCGCAACTGTTGGGGATGAGAGACTGGGCCCTCTCAGTGGTGGCCCCTTGTCTATGGAATGCCCTCCCCAACGAAATTAACTCAACGCCCTCCCTCTTGACCTTCAGAAAAAAAGCAAAAACATAGCTGTGGAACCAAGCACTTGGGCAGTAAGCAGATCAAAAAATGAATGCGGATTATGTGCAATTATTATTTTATACTGGAACGGCATGGACCATGCTTTTGGATCATGTGATTTTAATGTTTATATTAATATGTTTTTAATCCCATGTTTTGATGTTTTAATGTAGTTACATTTTATGATTTAATTGATAGCTTTATGTTACTGTTGCTTTATGTTAGGTTTTCATGTTTTGTAAGGCATTGATTCTCTCTCCTGAGGAATCTGTACAAGGACCAAGTCGCAACAGTAAGAACTGACCACGGAACAACAGACTGGTTCAAGATTGGGAAAGGCGTACGGCAAGGCTGCATCCTCTCACCCAACCTTTTTAACTTGTATGCAGAACACATCATGCGATGTGCGGGGCTGGATGAATGCAAAGCTGGGGTGAAAATTGCTGGAAGAAACATTAACAACCTCAGATATGCAGATGACACCACTCCGATGGCCGAAAGCGAGGAGGAGCTGAGGAGCCTTCTAATCAAGGTGAAAGAAGAAAGCGCAAAAGCCGGGTTGCAGCTAAACATCAAAAAAACCAAGATTATGGCAACAAGAATGATTGACAACTGGGAAATAGAGGGAGAAAACTGGGAGGCCGTGACAGACTTTGTATTTCTAGGTGCAAAGATTACTGCAGATGCAGACTGTGGCCAGGAAATCAGAAGACGCTTACTTCTTGGGAGGAGAGCAATGTCCAATCTCGATAAAATAGTAAAGAGTAGAGACATCAGACTGGCAACAAAGATCCATTGCCTAGTCAAAGCCATGGTATTCCCTGTGCTTACCTACGGATGTGAGAGCTGGACCTTAGGGAAGGCTGAGCGAAGGAAGATCGATGCTTTTGAGCTGTGGTGCTGGAGGAAAGTTCTGAGAGTGCCTTGGACTGCGAGAAGATCCACCCAGTCCATCCTCCAGGAAATAAAGCCGACTGCTCATTGGAGGGAAGGATACTAGAGACAAAGTTGAAGTACTTTGGCCACATTGAGGAGACAGCAAAGCCTAGAGAAGACAATTATGCTGGGGAAAGTGGAAGGTAAAAGGAAGAGGGGCCGACCAAGGGCAAGATGGATGGATGGCATCCTTGAAGTGACTGGACTGACCTTGAAGGAGCTGGGGGTGGTGACGGCCGACAGGGAGCTCTGGTGTGGGCTGGTCCATGAGGTCACGAAGAGTCGGAGACGAATGAACGAATGAACAACAACAAGGCATTGAATTTTGCCGTTAATATGTTGGAAACCGCTTTGAGTCCCCCCCAGGGGTGAGAAAAATGGTATATAAATGAAGTCAATAAATAAATACCACACAATTAAGCAGGAAATAACAGTTTCAGGAATGGATTCTTTTTCTAATTTTGTTACCTATTGTAATTCAAGACATATTTTGCACAATGTTCACATGTGGTTGTTTTGCACAGAAAACACAATTTTCTGTACAGAAGCTATTATTTCAAAGCAGAAATATTAATTTTTGCATAGAGAATGCTGTTACAGCAAGAGAATGCTGTTCACTATGCACGTTGAGTTGTAAGGAAAGTTGGTAACACACTATTATTATTGTTGTTGTTGTTGTCAACTATGTACAAATGTTACACAAAATAAATCCCCATTACTGTACTTTCTGCTCCCAAAGTACTATTTTTATTTTTACATTAAAATATTACTTTTCATTCAGAAAATGCTGTTTTATATGCGGATTTTGCAAGTCTGAATATTTTCAAATATTCTTTCCATCCGTATTGTGGAAGCCATCAGCCTGCACTACTACTCCAGGAACATTTGTTTCAGTCTGGTTGCACATGCCTTTACTTCTATCTCCTCTGCTCAATGATGCATGCATCCTCCTTGTAAGTCTTGGGACGCTTCTACGTTGCCATATCCACTTTATATGCTTTGAACTGGATTATATGAGTTTTAACTGCCATATAATCCAGTTCAAAGCTGATAATCTATATTTTATATGGCAGTGTGGAAGGGGCCTAAGTTGGGATGCATGTAAATACAGCTGAAACTAGAACTGACAATCAAAATGATATTAACAGTCTAGAAAACTAGTCTCCAAACCAACAAGATTAAACTCAGTGGAAATAAAGTGACTTCCCAAAATGTTTTTATAATCTGGAATATATGGCCGCGTAGACTCGTGTAATCCAGCTCAAAGCAGATAATATGGACTATGCAATTTGATAATCTGGATTATATGGCAGTGTAGACTCATATAATAGATAATGACCACCAGACTGGTAATAGTTCAGTAGACTGTAAGTATATTGTTTTAATGTTTTAATGTTTTTAACTATTATAATTATTGGTGTGTTGGATTTTATTATGTGGCATCAAATTGTTGCCAATTGGAAGCGGCCCTGAGTCCCGTCCCGTCCCCCCCCCCCCCCCGGGGTTGAAAGGGGCGGGGTAAATGTGTTTGAGATAATCAATCAATTAATTAATTAAAATAATCCATGTTACAGCAGATAATATAGAACATTTGATATGATCATCTGGATTATATGGCAGTGTAGATGTATATAATCCAGGTCAAAGCAGATAAAGTGGACTATGCAATTTAATAATCTGGGTTGAATGGCAGCGTAGACTCATTATCCAGGTCAAAGCAGATAATATGGACTATGCAATTTGATAATTTGGATTATATGGCAGTGTAGATGCATATAATCAATCTGGAAGGAAATAATGTGGATTATTTGATTTGATAATCTGGATTATATGGCAGCATAGACTCATAAAATCCATTTTAAGGCAGATAATATGAACTATGCAATTTGATAATCTGGATTAGATGGAACCATAGACTCGTAAAATCCATTTTAAAGCAGATAATATGGACCATGCGATTTGATAATCTGGATTATATGGCAATGTAGACTCATATAATCCACTTGAAAGAAGATACGATTTGATAATCTGGATTATATGGCGGTGTAGACTCATATAATCCAACTCAAAGCAGATAATATGGACTGATTCAATAATCTGGGTTCTATGGCAGTATGGTCCATTTTAAAGCAGATAATATGGACTATCTGATTTGATAATCTGGGTTCTATGACAGTGTATACACATATAATCCAGCTCGAAGAAAATAATGAGGAAGTCATAGGGAGGAGGGAGCAAGCTTGTTTTCTGCTGCCCTGGAGACTAGGACACAATTTATTTAATTAATTAATTTACATTGTATCCGCAGGGATGGATTACAATGCACATATACAGGCAAACATTCAATGCCTTAGACCAGGGGACCTCAAACTTTTTAAACAGAGGGCCAGGTCACAGCTCCTCAAACTGTTGCAGGGCCGGATTATAATTTGAAAAAAAAAAAAACATGAATGAATTCCTATGTATACTGCACATATCTTATTTGTAGTGCAAAAAAAAAAAACCCCACTTAAAACAAAAAAAATTAAAATGAAGAACAAGTTTAACAAATATAAACTTATTCGTATTTCAATGGGAAGTCTGGGCCTGCTTTTGGCTAATGAGATAGGATTGTTAGTGTTATTGTGTGCTTTCAAGCCATTTCAGACTTAGGTTGACCCTGAAAGAGGGCCGGGTAAATGACATTGGAGGGCCGTATTCAGCCCTTGGGCCTTATTATTCAGGGCGGATTACAGTGTACACATATATGGCAAACATTCAATGCCAATTTTAACATACAACATATACAGACATACACAGAGGCTATTTAACTTTTTCTGGCCGCCAGGGGAGCTGTCGCTTTAATCGTCCATCTGCGACGCTGATGAAGCACTTCCGCATTCCCCACATGATTCCCCGCTGGAATGCTTTGCTGGAGTCTTCTTCATGGCCTCATAAATCAGTTAATTTAGCCTCCCCACACTTTAAGGTGGTACCTTATTTTCCTGCTTGACAGATGCAACTGTCTTTCGTGTTGCAAAGGTCGACAACAGGCTACACACAATTGGTTGGAAACCCTCTCCAACCCGGGCTGGCTTCGAACTCATGACCTTTTGGTCAGAGTGATCTTAATGCAGCTGACACTCAGCCAGCTGCGCCTTAGTTTGAGGACCCTGCCTTAGACACACTACACATACAGACAGACAGTCAGAGGCTATTTAACATTCCAACTTTTTTTGGCCACCAAGGGAACTGGTGGAACAATGGCTTCAAACTACAAGAGAGGAGATCCCACCTGAATATGAGGAAGAACTTCCTGACTGTGAAAGCTGTTTAGCAGTGGAGCTCTCTGCCCTGGAGTGTGGTGGAAGCTCCTTCTATGGAGGCTTTTAAACAGAGGCTGGATGGCCATCTGTCCGGGGTGCTTTGAATGCAATTCTCCTACTTCTTGGCAGAGGGTTGGACTGGATGGCCCATGAGGACTCTTCCAACTCTAGGATTCTATAATGTGGATTGTCTGATTTGACCGTCTGGATCACTAGGTTCTTGTGGGTTTTTTCGGGCTATATGGCCATGTTCTAGAGGCATTTTCTCCTGATGTTTCGCCTGCATCTATGGCAAGCATCCTCAGAGGTAGTGAGGTCTGTTGGAGTTAGGAAAATGGGTTTATATATCTGTGGAATGACTGGAATCTGGATTACACTGCAGTGTAGATATGATAGGGACCGCATGGTCTCCTCCTTCACTCTGCCTTCATCTTTGTCCCTCCTGTCACATTTTCACCGCTTTGGCCTTCTGGCGCGCATCTACACTGTGCAGAATTAACGGTTTGGCAGCGCTCTAGCTGCTGAGGGAGTCTCTACACCCCTCCCGCGCGCCTTCTGGGCCCAGGAGCAGAGACTCCGCCTCTTCCAGGGCCAAGCCCCGCCCTGCCGGACCAAGCCCCGCCCCCGGGGGCGTTCCAGGACGGCCATTGGGCCCCGCCGTCGCGAGCCAAGGCGGCTGAGACGCCACTTGTTGGCCCAGGAGCTTCGCGTGCCAGTCTGCGCAGTTGCCCCAGCCGCAGCAGTGAAATCTCTCTCTCTCTCTCTCTCTCTCTCGCCTGCTTTGGCCATGGCCGAGGCCCCCTCCCCGCCGCTGCTCTCTGTGGAGACGGACCCGGACTTCCAGCCGCTGCCCCGCGCGCGCTCCTGCACTTGGCCGCTGCCCCGCCCGGAGCTCGCGCCCTCCAGCCCCGCGCAGACCCCGGCCAGGGCCGCCTCGCCTTCGCGCTGCTGCGGGGGAGGAGGGGGAGGAGGGGGCGACCTGCTGAGCCTCCTGGAAGGCGCCAGCAGCAGCACCAGCGGCGAGGGCGGCTGCCTCTGCGGGGACTTCCCTTGCCTCCTGCACCAGTCCCAGCCCCAGGCGGCGCCCTCCCTGGCGGGGCCGCCCTTAGCCTCCTCGTCGTCGGGGCCGCGCAAGAGCAGCTCCTCTCGGCGCAACGCCTGGGGGAACCTCTCCTACGCGGACCTCATCACCCGCGCCATCGAGAGCGCGCCCGAGAAGCGCCTCACCCTCGCCCAGATCTACGAGTGGATGGTCAAGAACGTGCCCTACTTCAAGGACAAGGGCGACAGCAACAGCTCCGCCGGATGGAAGGTGAAGCCCAGTAGCGGGAATTAGGACCACCAGCCCTCTCAGAGCAGTGCCCAGGGCCAAGGCTGGCTCAGACCAAGCAGGGCAAACTTTATTGTTACTGTTGTCATTCATCATCATCATCATGGTTTTATTTCTTACCCGCCTCTCTTCCAGGAAGGCCCTATACAATAATAATAATAATAATAATAATAATAATAATAATTTGCATGCTAAATATTGAATCAGTTTATTAATGCAAAATAATATGGCAAGCAAAATAATTATTAGTGTATTATTATATTTATTTATACCCAGCTTTATCTCTCCCTTCCAGACAGGCCCTGTATAATAATAATAATAATAATAATGTTTTTGCATGCAAAGTATTGAATCCGTTTATTAATGCAAACTAATGTTGCATGCAAAATAATTATTAATGTATTATTATATTTATTTAGACCCAGCTTTATCTCTCCTGTAGGAGACTTAGGGCACTTCCAGACAGGCCCTATATTATTATTATTATTATTATTATTATTATGCAAACTAATTATTAATGTATTATTATATTTATTTATACTCAGCTTTATCTCTCCTGCAGGAGACTTAGGCCTCTTCCAGACTGCCCTATATTATTATTATTATTATTATTACTATTTTGCATGCAAAATATTGAATCCGTTTATTAATGCAAACTAATGTTGCATGCAAAATCATTATTAATGTATTATTATATTTCTTTATACCCAGCTTTATCTCTTCTGCAGGAGACTTAGGGCTCTTCCAGATATGCCCCATATAATAATAATAATAATAATAATAATAATATTTTTTGCGTGCTAAATATTGAATCAGTTTATTAATGCAAAATAATGTTGCATGCAAAATAATTATTTATGTACTATTATTGTATTGTTCTATTTATTTATACCCAGCTTTATCTCTCTGGCTCTTCCAGACAGGCCCTATCTAATAATAATAATAATAATAATAATAATAATAATAATAATAATAATAATAATTTGTAAACTGCCTTGAGTTGCTAGTAGGCAGTATACAAGTATAGTAAATAATAAATAAATAAAAATATTGAATCAGTTTATTAATGCAAATAATTATATTGAAATATAATGTATTATATTTCTTTATGCCCAGCTTCCAGACAGGCCCTATATAATAATAATAATAATAATAATAATAATAATATGTTTGCATGCTAAATATTGAATCAGTTTACTAATGCAAAATGTTGCATGCAAAATCATTATTAATGTATTATTAATGTATTATTATATTTATTTATATCCAGCTTTACTTCTCCTGCAGGAGACTTAGGCCTCTTCCAGACGGGCCCTATATTATTATTATTATTATTATTATTATTATTATTATTATTATTACTACTACTACTATTTTGCATGCAAAATATTGAATCAGTTTATTAATGTTCCAGATCAGATCCCAGGTATTTTGTTTATCCCAGATTATCTGGCAGTGAGGACTCATATAATCCAGTTCAAAGGACATAGGACCTGCCTGGAAGGTCCCTCAGATAACCCACTTCAAAGCAGATATTGTTGGTTATTCTGCCTTGATATTCTGGGTTATATAGCTGTGTGGAAGGGCTCTAATTCAGCGGGGAATATGGCAGACACTTTTAAATTATGGGATCCTCAACCTGTAACTATAAAGAATCATGATTTTCATCTCAGGCCTATCTTCTCATATATGAGAAGACAGGATGAGGGCCATATATAAATATGCGAGGGGAAGTCAGAGGGAGGAGGAAGCAAGCTTGTTTTCTGCTGCCCTGGAGACTAGGACACGGAACAATGGCTTCAAACTATATACAGGAAAGGAGATCCCACCTGAATATGAGGAAGAACTTCCTGACTGTGAGTGCTGTTCAGCAGTGGAACTCTCTGCACCAGAGTGTGGTGGCGGCTCCTTCTTTTGAGGTTTTTAAACAGAGACTAGGTGGCTAAAAGCATCTCCCAAGATCTGATCCCAGGTTTTCTGCTTTGAACTGGATTAAATGAGTCTGCATTGCCGGATAATCTGGGATAAACAAAAAAACCTGAAATTAGATCCTGGGATATAGGGCTTGTCTGGAAGGGTCCTCAAAGTGGCTTTAAGCATCAGCATACAATTTAAAATAGACAAATATGCAAACATTAAAACAGGACTAAATATAAACAGTGTTTTAAAATTCCCAGTTAAAAACCACCACAACATATTCAAAGTTAAAAACCACAGCACCTCCTGACTTATTATGACTTATTATGATTACTGATTAAATACCTTGCATGCAAAAAGAACTCATAATATCAGTTATGACCTGTAACACCATGCAGTAGGTTTAATCAGTTATTATTGTTGTCATTATTTGTTACCCTGTTGTTTGCTGCTGCCGTAGATGGGAAGATTAAAAAATACAGGGTAACACAATACAAAAGTCTTCATACATAGGAAAAAATAATATAAAAGATCTATACATTGCAGTGAATATTTTAAAAATAAAAGAACATATAACTACAGTTTCTGCTGAACTTGCTGACCGAAAGGTCAGCGGTTCAAATCTGGGGAGTGGGGTGAGCTTCCACTGTTAGCCCCAGCTTCTGCCAACCTAGCAGTTCAAAACATGCAAATGTGAGTAGATCAATAAGTAGCACTCTGGTGGGAAAATAATGGTGCTCCATGCAGTCATGCTGGCCACATGACCTTGGAAGTGTCTACGGACAACACCGGCTGTTCGACTTAGAAATGGAGATGAGCACCAACCCCCAGAGTCTGGCTCAACTAGACTTAACATCAACGGGAAACCTTTGAATTTTACCTATGGTGACTTTTGAGACACCGTATGATGATACATGATGATGATGATGTTGCTCTCAGCAACAGTGATCATGACACTTTATTCTTACAGGCTGAGCATCCCTTATCCAGAGTGACAGATCTCTCATATTGTCTACCTTCGCTACCTGGTGGTTCACAAACTTGATTTTATGCACAAAATTATTACAAATATTGTATATATGATTACTGTTGGGGAATGTGGGTCAGGTGTATGGGGGACATAAAGAACGTTGTGCTTTGATTTTGGCTACCATCTCCAAGATATTTCTGGCCCCTTCCACACAGCTGAATAAAATCCCACATTATCTGCTTTGAACTGGAATATATGGCAGTGTGAACAGAGATGACCCAGTTCAAAGCAGATATTGTGCAATTTTCTGCCTTGATATTCTGAGTTATATGGCTGTGTGGAAGGGCCCTCAGTGTTTATGTGCAGGTATTCCGAAATCCCCGCTCCAGAATTGGAAATAGAGAACCTTTGTGGTCCTGAGCATTTCAGATAAGTAATAGCCAACCATGATGATGATGACAATGATGATTGATTTCCTCATCACTCTGATTTCTATAAATCAGGAGTCTCTCCAGCTGGTTTGCACTCTGTTTTGTGGTCTATCCGTCTTGTCCCCCCATTTGTGATCTGCCTACCTTTCCTCTCTCACTTTCCTTTTCTGTACCACTGATTTCCTAACTACAGGGGTATGGCTTTGGAGGAGGAAATGATGCCTTTCTGTGTTGTCTTTCTCCTCAGCCACTTTTTAGCACCGGACATTGAGATGGGAAAGAGGCTACTGGGCACTTTGGAGATCAGAATGGGGGACAGGTCCCGAGATGGTGCTTGTGTGTGTGTGTGTGTGTGCGTGCCTGTGTGCCTTCCTGTCTTTGTCAAAAGTTGCTAGAGCTGGAAGTGTAACTAGGTAGAAAGCTGGCTTGCAAGTACAGCTGTGTCATTTCCTCTGGCAGATTTGAGAGGCCCCTTGAAAGCGGAGGCAAATCTGGCCTGCATAGTGAAGACATGATGATGGGGACTCACTCAGCCGTCCAAGGGAAAGGTGTCTTGAGTGATAAATAAAATGCCTTCTAGAGCCAGAATATATCCAATATTGCTGCTTTAGTGCCATTGGTGCCTCTTCCCCAGAATCTGGCATTTGCTGGCTCAGACATTTAGCAAGTTTGGTGAGATCGTACAACTTAAAGGTATTCCTTTAAATCCTCCAAATTTCGCCAAAATTATAAACTTTCCTTTGGAAAGGAAATCATTGCAATAATTGTTTACAATATATCTTTGTGCAGATATCCCTTGGTGTATCATAGAACATGCTTGATGTTTAGGTTTTCCTCGCACTGTAAAAAGGTGAAAAGCACACCAGTCTGATAACTGAATGCAGGTGGCTATTCTTTTTCCATGGCCCTTATCAGTAAAAGGAGGTCATGCAACGTGATTAATATATTATGCAAAGTAATTATAGATGAGCTACAGATTTCCAGTGATACAGTTGAATGAGTGTAAATAAATCAGAAACAGATACTCCAATTGCTAGAGATAACTACTTGGGCAACCCAGGGTCAGAGTCGGAAAAAGAAGAAGGTGGTGACAGAGATGGCAACAGGATTTGGCAAGAGATTGCTTTTGAGGAGGAAATGGAGCTTGCCTTTTGCTTTCCCCACTCCTGTCTGAAAGCAAAAAGTATGGCTAACATACTGTGTTATCAAAGGCTTTCATGGTCGGAATCATTGGGTTGCTGTGAGTTTTCTGATCTATATGGTCATGTTCCAGAAGCATTCTCTCCTGACGTTTTGCCCACATCTATGGCAGGCATCCTCAGAGATTGAGGGGTCTGTTGGAAAACTAGGCAAATTAGGTTTATATATCTGTGGTATGGGTTGTTGTAGGTTTTTCGGGCTATATGGCCATGTTTTTGAAGCATTATTTCCTGACGTTTCACCTGCATCTATGGCAAGCATCCTCAGAGGTTCCTCACAAGCATCCTCACAACCTCTGAGGATGCTTGCCATAGATGCAGGCGAAACGTCAGGAGAGAATGCTTCTAGAACATGGCCATATAGCCCAAAAAAACCTACAACATCCTAGTGAGTCGAGCCATGAAAGCCTTTGACAATATCTGTGGTATGTCCAGGGGTGAGAAAGAACTCTTGCCTGGTTGAGTCCAGTGTGAATGTTGCACTTGGCCACCTTGATTAGCATATAATGGCCTTGCTGTTTCAAAGCCTGATTGCTGCCTAGGGGAATCTTTTGTTTTGAGGTGTTAGCTGGCCCTGATTGATTCATGTCTGGAATTCCCTTGCTTCTTGAATGTTGCTTTTTGTTTATTGTCCTGATTTTAACAAACATACTGCTGAGGTATTGAATTATTTGTGTGAGTTAATGGGGGGATACATTAAGTAAACAAGGTAAATTTTGATTTCCAGACACTAAGCTTCTAACATATCTTAATTGTATGTTTATTACTATTCCTTGAGTCGTTGATTGAACTCGTGTCCATCAATTAGATCATGCTAAAGGTCTAAAGGGAGATGAGCAAGCCCAAGGTAGCAAGTGCATGGCCACTGTGAAATAGTTCATATCTATCAAGGATGACGAATCTGTGACTCTCCAGATTTTAGGGATCTTTGGACCTTGGTTAGGCTGGTTATGCTGATGCCAATCTCCTAAAGGGCTTCAGGGGTGAATATTGTACAAAGAAATACTGCATAAGTAACTGTTCAGTACACAGTTTAATTGTTTTTGTGTTTAGCTCTGAATAAATGCATGGAACTTGTTTATTTGTACAAGCTCAGTCTGCCTATGTAAGTAATCTATTTACATAGTGTACAGTACACTACAACCATAATCTGCAGTACTGTTACAAACAGAAGATATTCAAGCTTTTGATAGGTGCAATCGAAATTAAACTAGAGAATATTTTCTTTTTACTGAGTTGGAGGAAAAATGGATTTTTACCCTGATAAATCTACACTGGTGGATACGACTGATGTGAGTGGCTGCTGGTTATATAGGGAATGGTTCATGTGCTAGCAGGCTCTATTGAATTAGGCACAAATAATTATAATTGTTACGTACTTGCTGTTGTGTGCCTTGAAGTCGTTCCGGACTTATGGTAATCTTAAGGTCAACCAAACATAGTTGAGATTTGCTGGAGGGGGGTTGCAGTTTCCGTTCTTTGAGTTGCCCAAGGTCATCCAGTGGGAATTCAAAATCGGGTTGAGTGAGGATTCAGACCCTGGTCTCTAGAGTAATAATCCAGTGTTCAAATAACTACACAACACTGGATCTCTTACATATTTGACTTTTGCTAAACCAAAGCTGGAATCATTCTGGTCGGCTTATATTTGGGTCGGCTCATATTTGAGTATATAGGTAATCAGAGTTGAACAGTCTTATCATAAATTACAGATTTACTACTCAAAATATTAAATATTCAGAAAACATTTAACCTCAATTATTGTAATGTATCTATTTTTATTTTTATTTTTGTAATTTACCTGTAGCTGCTGTATTTCCCACCCACGGCTCATACTCGAGTTAATAAGTTTTTCCAGTTTTTTGTGGTATAATTCGGTGTTTATATTTGGGTCAGCTTATACTCGAGTATATACGGTAACTGCTTGCCTTCTCATAACATAGCTGCAACTGTGAGGGCTATAGAATACATTTATTTAACATTATCTGAAGGTCTTAAGAGGTAGTGAAGATCACAAGGAGACAAGGCCTATGCAAAAATAATTTCAGTGGATATTGTTCACTTTTGTTACCAGTATGTTGGAGCTTTTTATCATTTGTATAGTAAGGAATTTGAATGGAGTAGTAGATCTCTGCTGTATGCAAATACTGTATGTAAAAGTAGTGGCTTGTGTGTGGAGATGTTCATAGTATCCCATGCAGAGCTGATTTCTTCATTACATTAAATATTGTAATAATATGTGTTATCCAAGGCTTTCATGGCCAGAATCACTGGGTTGCTGTGAGTTTTCCAGGGAATATGGCCATGTTCCAGAAGCATGTTCCAGACGTTTCGCCCACAGCTATGGCAGGCATTCTCAGAGGTTGTGAGTGCCTCACAGCTTCTGAGGATGCCTGCCATAGATGTGGGCAAAACGTCAGGAGAGAATGCTTCTGAAACACGGCCATACTCCCTGGAAAACTCATAGCAACCCATTGTAATAATAAGTATAAATGATTATAATGATTTAATTACTCAGATTATATACTTCCCTCACTCAAAATCAGGACCTAAATAATAAATTTCAAATTCCTACTAAGCAGCTTTCCCGAGCTCGCTTTTATGCTATAGTTCTTTATACTTTTGGGTCACAATGTCATTGTGAAATGAGTTAGTTTATTTGTGTTGTGGCACCTTAGGAATGGCAGATTTGTTTTTTGGCATATGCTTTTCTGGGTCCAAACCCATTTCACTAACTGTTTCTGTTAAACTGGAGTCTGGTCTGGCAAATCTGAGGCCACACTATATTTCTTGGCCTTTAAGGTGTCACAAGGCTTGGTCTGTTGCAGCCAAAACAACAAACAGGACCTCTGCTCTGCAGCTTGTCCCAACGCGAACTGCTTGTGCTGCCTTCTCATAAAGCGTGGTGTTCATTGGTGGAATATTGAAATGTTATGGAAAGTACAGTGTTTGGTGTGTTTAGGAGAAATGAAGAAACGATGACATCTGCGTGTGGGTTGGAAGCAATTGGTTGTCTCTCTGCTGACGGAAGACTCTTTCGTCTGGTGGAGGCTTCCATTAAGAAGCGAGGAGGGAAGTGATTTCCAGCAAATTCCCTTTCACCCTGCCCTTCCCAAACTTGCTCTTTTGGAACAGTGTGGGAGGAGACTTTGAGGGCTGCAAAAGGAAGGGAAATTATTGCTATATCATTCCCTACTTCGTTCTGCTTGTTGAAGCTCTGGGTGAGCCAAAGAGCTCTTTGTAAGCAGCGGGACCTCGACTAGGTACAATCCTGTGTCTTTAAAATTCTGTACTACCTTGTGACTTTATTCTGGTACAGCATTTGGTAGTTTAATTTATTGGAATAAATTGTTCAAAAATTTGTTCCTGTGAATTCAGGAAAAACACGGAAAAACAGGTTTTATCTTTGAAACTCCTGTATCCAACTGTTTTTATATTTTGAACTATGGATTAGTTTTTCTAAGACCTCTAATTTTAATTTTTCTAACCTGCTCAGACTATGGTAGTATTTTCTCCATCCACTGAGCCTTCACCGACTTAGACAATATTTATTTATTGTGCCAGAAGCAAATTGAGAATACAGTTATTAAGGATTAGAAAAACTGCAAACAAAATTAAAAACTTGGTATTATGCTAAATTTCCTTTGACCAGAAGCTGGCCACTTGGGAGTGCCTCTGGTGTCCTCCATTGTTCATGTGGCAGGGCTCAGGCTGCATTGTAGTAAGTTGTCTGTGATTTGCTCTTCTCCACACTCGTATGTCATGGACTCCACTTTGTAGCCCCATTTCTCAAGGTTAGCTCTGCACCTCATGGTGCCAGTCTGTTCAGCAACTTCCAAGTCGCCCAGTCTTCTGTGTGCCCAGGGGGGTAGTTTCTCATCTGGTATCAGCCACTGATGTGAGTTTCCCGATTTTAACCTGCCACTTTTGGACTCTTGCTTGCTGAGGTGTTCCTGCAAGTATCTCTGAGAAGCTATTTCTTGATTTAAAGTGTTGGTAGGACAACATGAAGAAACCCAGGAGGACAGGGATTGAGTCTGGGTCCATGTTTTGGCTGAATACCCATGACATGTTATACAGGAAATACAAATGCTAGTGCAGATTTCAAAATGGCTATATATTTTAGAATGTATGGAAAACGCATATTTTTTCATAGTTATATGAGAGTTCTGGTTAATACATTCTAATAATGTAGTTCTGTATTGAAAAATAAGTGTAGGTGATAACTGGTTTACAAAACAGTGGTATTAATACATGAGTGTATATATTGGCAACTGATGGACGGATCTATTATTTCTTTTTCTAATTTACATCCCACCTTTTTCTCAAATGAGGTCAAGGGCAACACACAAAATTAGAAAAAATGTATCAAGGAAATTAAAAGCATTAAAACAACATATAATTATTTTTAAATCATTATTTATTTTCCCTTATGTTTATGGGAAACACAGCCCCTCTTAATATTTGATTTATCCTGTTATAATTCCAGAAAGAAAAACTTCTGCAAAATATAGAGGACTTCAGAGGAGGATGAAGGAAGGGTCAGTTGGGCCTGAAGGTGTTAGAATTCAGTGACAGAGCTATGTTAGTCTGGATCAATATACAAAGAGATCTTGTAGCACCTTTGAGACTGAGAGAAAGAAGTTGATAGCATAAACATTTGTGCATTATTTATTTATTATTTATTTATTTATACGCTTGTATACCGCTAATATCTCAGCCTAAGTCGGCGACTCATTGCGGTTTACAACAATTAAAAACAGCATTCAATTTGAAACATAAAACACATATACAATACAAATTATTGGGCCACCAATAATAATCCCATGCATCTCGTAATTAAAATCACAATCCAAAATTCATCGTCCATGATTACCAGTCCTTTAGTCATCAAAATTTGTTGCACGGATTACCCGAATGCTTGTGTAAACATCCAAGTCTTCAATCTCTTCCGAAACACCATCAGCGAGGGGGCTGATCGTACCTCTATAGGGAGGGTGTTCCAAAGCCGAGGGGCCACCACAGAAAAGGCCCTGTCTCTCGTTCCCGCCAGCCGCACTTGTGAAGCCGGCGGGATAGAGAGCAGGGACTCTCCAGAAGATCTTAGGGTCCTGGTGGGCTGATAGGCTGAGATACGTTCGGATAGATAAGTTGGGCCAGAACAGTTTAGGGCTTTAAAGGCCAACGCCAGCACTTTGAATTGAGCCCGGTAGCATATCGGCAGCCAGTGGAGCTGGTGCAGCAGAGGAGTTGTGTGCTCCCTGCGCCCCGCTCCTGTTAGTATCATGGCTGCCGCCCGTTGGACTAATTGGAGCTTCCGGGCTGTCTTCAAAGGCAACCCCACGTAGAGAGCGTTGCAGTAGTCAAGACGGGATGTAACCAGAGCGTGGACTACCGTGGCCAAGTCAGACTTCCCAAGGTACGGTCGCAGTTGGCGCACAAGTTTGAACTGTGCGAATGCTCCCCTGGTCACCGCCGAAACCTGGGGTTCCAGGCTCAGCGATGAGTCCAGGATCACACCCAAACTGCGAACCTGCGTCTTCAGGGGGAGTGCGACCCCGTCTAACACAGGCTGTAACCCTATACCCTGTTCGGCCTTGCGACTAACCAGGAGTACCTCTGTCTTGTCTGGATTCAATTTCAAGTTGTTCGCCCCCATCCAGACCGTCACAGCGGCCAAGCACCGGTTCAGGACCTCGACAGCCTCCTTAGTAGCAGGTGGAAAGGAGTGACAGAGTTGGACATCATCTGCGTACAGATGACATCGCACTCCGAAACTCCGGATGATCTCGCCCAGCGGCTTCATGTAGATGTTAAACAACATGGGAGACAGTATTGAACCCTGAGGAACCCCACAAGACAAAGGTTGTGGGGTTGAACAGGAGTCTCCCAGTAACACCTTCTGAGACCGACCCTCGAGGAATGAGCGGAGCCACTGCAGAACAGTACCTCCAAGACCCATCCCGCGAGGCGTCCCAGAAGGATACCGTGGTCGACGGTATCGAAGGCCGCTGAGAGGTCCAGCAGCACCAACAGGGACACACTCCCCCTGTCGAGCTCCCGGCGCAGATCATCCACTAAGGCGACCAAGGCTGTCTCGGTACCATGTCCCCGGCCTAAAGCCAGACTGTGCCGGATCCAGATAATCCGTGTCTACCAAGAATGCCTGGAGTTGTGAGGCCACCACACGTTCCATGACTTTGCCCAAAAAGGGGAGATTGGAAACAGGCCGATAGTTGATGAATTGAGTGGGGTCCAGTGATGGTTTCTTCAACAGCGGTTTTATCACAGCTTGCTTTAAGCTGGCTGGAATTTTGCCCTCCCGAAGGGAGGCATTAACCACCACCTTCACCCACTCGGCCAATCCCCCTCTGGCCTCCTTTAGAAGCCAGGATGGGCAGGGGTCTAGCACCTTGTCCACATCCTCGGATTGAACCAATTGAAATGAATCCATCAAAACCGGACAAGCAGATGCTCGTGTTACATCCTCAGATACTGCCGTTAATATGGTATCCAGTCCAGAGCGGATCAAAGCGACTTTGTCTGCGAAGAACCGAGCAAAGGCTTCGCAGCGAGCTGCCGAGTCATCAGGGCACCCATCCTGAGTGGCGGGTTTTAATAGGCCTCTGACAACTCGGAACAGTTCGGCCGGACGGTTCTTTGCAGACGCAATAGTGGCCGCAAAGAAAGTTTTCTTTGCGGCTTTTATTGCCGCGGCATATGCCCTTAAAAAGGACACAAACCGTGTTCGATTTGGCTCGCTCGGATCCGAACTCCACACGCTCTCTAGTTCCCTCTTCTTTCGCTTCAACGCTGCCAGCTCCTCAGTGAAACCAAGGGGCTGGTTTAGCTCGGCTACTTGAGAGGGGACGTTCTGGAGCGATCGTGTCTATTGCCCTAGTCATCTCCCCATTCCAGAGAGCGACCAGGGCATCAACAGGATCACCAACCGAGGTGGCGGGAAATTCCCCAAGAGCCGTCAGGAATCCATCCGGATCCATAAGCCTCCTGGGGCGGACCAATTTAATGGGTCCTCCACCTCTGCGGAGGTTGGGGGTGCAGTGAGTCTAAAGCTGACCAGGTGGTGGTCGGTCCATGGCAACGGAGAGATGGATAACTCCTCAACACCGCCACCTTCCTCCCATCCCTGACAGAAAACCAAGTCCAATGTATGTCCAGCACTGTGGGTGGGGCCAGATACCTGTTGGGACAGCCCCATGGTTGCCATGGTAGACATGAAGTCCTGAGCCGCTCCCGATAAGGCGGTCTCGGCATGGACATTGAAGTCCCCCAGCACAAGCAGCCGTTGGGACTCCAGGTCCGAGACCACCCCCGCTAGCTCAGTCAGGGAGTCTGTAGTGCAGCGAGGTGGATGGTACACTAACAGAATCCCTAATCTGTCCCGGTCACCCACCCTCAGGTGGACGCATTCAAAATTTGTTGACTGCGGGATGGGGGCCCTGGTCAGAAGAATGGAATCTCTATAGACCACTGCAACTCCGCCTCCCCGCCCTCCGGATCTCGGTTGGTGCTGCACAGAGAAACCTGGTGGGCAAAGCTGGGTTAAATTTACACCTCCCGCTTCGTCCAACCAGGTCTCTGTGATGCACGCCAGATCTGCCCGTTCATCCAGGATTAAATCCTGGATGAAAGTTGTTTTACCGTTGACAGATCTGGCGTTCAACAGCACCACTTTCAATTCGGAGGGACCGCCATCCTGGTTACACCGACTTACCATATCAGGAGACCGATTTGGGATTACTAATGTTGTTCCACATTCCCTAGGCCGAATTAAAGGTCTCCTTTTCCCGTATCTCCCCCTCCCCACCACGACTTCTATGGGGGCTCCCCGGTTAACGGAACCCTCTCCCTCCTCCATGACGCATTCAGTAGCCAAGATATCTGCCCGTAATTCATTGTAGACTGTATGGTATGTTATAGTTCCAGAATACCATAGTCCTGCCTTCCGTTCATTTCCTACTCCTATTATATTAAACTCCGGTCTTCCTAATCTACTCCGTTCCCTTTCTCTACCAAAAACAATTAGCAACGAGATTAACAGATGCCAAGGAAAGGGTAGTGACATGGATAGTAACTATTAGCACTGTCAACGGAGTTCTTAAAGTGCAGGAGTTAAAGTGCAGGAGTTCTTAAAGTGCAGATAGATAATTGAATCAGCATACACGATGGTATCAATAATTAAAGTGCAATAGCTTGGTCAGTTGGCTCTAAAGTGCTCAATTAAAGTGCGTCATGGAGGACTGACTTTAATGCTAGACGGCTTAGTCGATTAAAGTGCTGCGACTCAGTAAAGCTAATATATCACTGAGATAGTGAGTTAAGGTGCTGGTAGGGTAAGTGCTAGAGTCACACAAGATATTTGTCCACTATGCTTGCCAACGGTACAACAATTAGTTCTTAAACTCTCTGTCCAGTCAGCACAATGGTCAGCACAATCAAGGATAGTGGTCAGCACAGTCAGAAATGGACAGCACAGTCGGAAGAGGTCAATACAGATGAAGATGGTCAGCACAATCAAAAGGGATGGTCCACACAGTTAAAGGAGGTCAACACAGACGGATAACAATGGTCAACACAATCTATCTAAAATTGGAAACCACGAGATGCCAGAAGATGGTAATAATCAGGCCAAAGGTGGTCAACACAATCTTCCGGAGTTGATGGTTACCAAACGAGGTGATGGAGTCTTGTGCGATGGCGGCAGATTAAACCCGGGAGGGCAAGGGGGGCTGGAGCGCTGGACGCCGGCACACCAGAGGTCAGCTCGATGGAAGAGCTCAGCTGAGCGCTAAGCCGGAGGTTAAGGTTGTATCTGCACTCTCCACTCACTCCACTCACTCCATTAAGGTTGTATCTGCACTCTCCACTCACTTGCTTCAAGTGATCCCATAGTTTCAGGGACGTAGACAGTTGGATTGGGTTGGATCTACCTCGATCTACTGTCCACACCTCCAGCGGGCCCACCATTGTGTCACCACCAACAAGCAGCTTTCTTGCTGGCAATGTTGTATCTGGTGATGTTCATCAGGGCGTCCGGCCATGTGACCAGAAATGTGACATCACCAGCAAGCCTCTGAAAGGGAGCTGCTTGTGGGCGGAGGTGCCATGGTGGCTGTGGCCTCAGTATGCTGTTGGGCTCTGGGGACATCCTGGACCACATTGTGGCAGCTGTGGAGCGCTTTAACCTAGATCAGGGGTTAACCTAGACCAGGGACCACTTGATCAGGAACCATTCTCCAACATTAGTACCAAAAGGGTTATGAATCAGTTTCTGGCCAACTTTAGATTTGATTAGGTTATTTGGGGTGCCGATTCAGAAAATTGCCTTGGATAGACCACATCAGCTCTAGTTTCCGATACAGAACATATGCCATTCAGTACTCACCCACATAAACCCATATTTGATAAGCCTTGGCACTATAATATAGTTTCGTGAGACCAGTCGCTCTTGTTGCAATGATGTAGTAATGGTGAGGCCACAGACCATATTTTAGTTCTTGCAGACCACTGGTGGTCCACACACCACAGGTTGGGCAAGTGTAGACATAGCCTAAGTCTACTAGATTTCATTTACAAAAGCTCATTCTCAGTTAGTCTCTAAAGTGCTACAAGATCCCACCCACAGCTTTAGAGTCACCCTGAATCATTGCGAATTGTGTATGACTTCCAAAGGACTTTAAAGCAGAACATGAACCAACACACAAATCCTTCCCTTCCTCTGTGTACTCTGTATCTGCCAGTGACATAAGAAAGTACTCCATTGACAGTCCTTTGTCTACAGAAAGAATTTCCTGGTTACATTTGACACAATGGCTCTCTCTCCCTGGGGTGAAAGAAACGATAGCTTCCCTTAAGAAACAATGTAGAACCCCAAGACCTTTGACATGAATTGTCAGCATTGTTTCCCTCTTCATCCTAATCTTGACGTTTTGATCATGTTTAGGAAAATACAATCGTCTTAAATAGCCTAAGACATACTTCAGTGCTAGCCGGAGAGAAAAACTGTACACAATTTAGCAGCAATATGCAATGTCCAGGGGGTGGTAAATGGCTCTATGGCGCATGCTTCCACAGGTGGAACTGCTAGATTATACAGAACCATACAGGTTGTAGCCTCCTTGTGTCATGGTACTTACTCTTCGAGTGGCATAAAGATTGATAGTTGCTTGCAATTAGTCTCTAATGATTGCAGGTTTTTTTTTGTGGATCCCTCAGTTTGGTGCAATGGGTTAAACCCTTGTGCTGGCAGGACTGAAGACCAACAGGTCGCAGGTTCGAATCTGGGGAGAGCGTGGATGAGCTCCCTCTGTAAGCTCCAGATTCCTATGCAGGGACATGAGAGAAGCCTCCCAGAGGATTATGCCCTCCCGAAAGACCTCAGACAAGCCCCTACACTGGCAGTCTTCAGGAAGAATTTGAAAACCTGGCTGTTCCAATGTGCCTTTTCAGACTAGGAACCCCAGTACCAAATCCCAGAAGCACTTTAGTTAGAACCAAGATCACCGCACACCGCACTTATACTATAATCCCATATCCCTCCGACACATCAGCACTTTTAACCCTGTTTTTGCTTAACTGTTTTTATTTGCTAGGTACTGTATTGTTGTATTGTTGTATTGTGTGGGCTTCGGCCCGTTGTAAGCCGCATCGAATCCCTTGGGAGATGCTAGCGGGGTACAAATAAAGTAATAATAATAATAATAATAATAATAATAATAATAATAATAATGGTGAAAAACATCAAAAACATTCAGGCATTCCTTGGGCAACGTCCTTCAGATGGCCAATTCTCTCACACCCGAAGTGACTTGCAGTTAATATTCTCACTGCACTATTAGACATCAAATTGACCAAGCTTCTGCTCTTTGGGGTCTAACGCTCTTGGATACTTAGTTTTACCCCCTTGGTTCTACTGTATGAGCCCCAATGCTGCAAAATCCCATCTCCAAAGTAATCGGGATGACCAGTCGTTCCTGACACACAAAAGAGCTTTTTTAAAACTGTTCTTAATCTGTACTGTTCTTAATCTGTACTGTTTTAAAACTGTTCTTAATCTGTACTGGTGAAAAATACTCACTGCAATACCAGACAGAACACATATTATCTAGATATGTTTAGAAAGAGCGATCATGTTATGGAATATGTGTGCCGTGTGTCAAGTGAACTCATTTTACTAATACCTATACAGCACCTAAAGTTTTTTCCCCTCAGATGCAAGAGTATAGAGACTTTTTAGAAACCAGTGTGCTCAGCCTAAGAAATGGACAGGTAGCCTTACCCAACTTGGATCACAAGGACAGTTGTTTCTTTTTCTATTGTTAAAGGAGTTTAAATGTTATTGCCTACATTTTATGACACTTTTGTATCCCAATGCCATATGACCAAAGAGAAGAATGGCATTTGCTTTCATTGATGTTCCTCTAGATCAGCTTTGAATGTTTGCCTATGTATGTAAGTGCTGCAATCCGCTTTGATTCCCCTAGGGGAGAAGGACAGAATATAAATAAAGTGTAAAGATAAAGTTTTCCCCTTGACCTTAAGTCTAGTTGTGTCTGACTCTGGGGGTGATGCTCATCTCCATTTCTAGGCCGAAGAGCCGGCGTTGTTCATAAATGCCTACAAGGTCATGTGGATGGCATGACTGCATGGTGCACCATTACCTTCTTGTCAAAGTGGTATCTATTGATCTACTCACACTTGCATGTTTTCGAACTGCTAGGTTGGCAGAAGCCGGGGCTAGCAGCAGGAGCTCACCCAGCTCCCTGGATTTGAATCGCCTACCTTCTGGTCAGCAAGTTCAGCAGTTTAACCCGCTGCACCACCATGGGTTCCTAAATAAAGTATTAATATTATTATAAGTCAGGGACCTACATAATAATAATAATAATAATAATAATAATAATAATAATGTTTATTATTATTATTATTATTATTATTATTATTATTATTATTATTTGAAACAAAACAAGATGAGTCCACAGTAGACACTCTGCTGGCTGTTTTTTTGGCTCACACGTCGGACACTCCCAAGTGTTTAGGACTGTGTGTTGTATCGGCGAATAATGCATGCAGATTCCAGTAAGGTGGCCTTCTGTAGTTGACAGATGGTAATTTTTTTAGTGCCAATTGTTTTTAAGTGTAGGCCAAGGTCTTTAGGCACTGTACCTATTATTATTATTATTATTATTATTATTATTATTATTATTATTATTTTACTGACACAAAAGCACAGTATGTCATACCAAATGAGATCTATATGCTGGATTTCATATCACAAAATCACAAGTCAAACACTTCCCAAGTGTCTAGGACTGTGTGATGTATTTTCAAATATGCACGCAGATCCAAGTAAGGTTTTTTGTTGGTTTTTTTGGTCGTGTCAGGAGCGACTTGAGAAACTGCAAGTCGCTTCTGGTGTGAGAGAATTGGCCGCCTGCAAGGAAGTTGCCCAGGAGACGCCCGGATGATTTGATGTTTTTATCATCCTTGTGGGAGGCTTCTCTCATGTCCCCGCATGTGGAGCTGGAGCTGATAGAGGGAGCTCATCCGCCTCTCCCCGGATTCGAACCTGCGACCTGTCGGTCTTCAGTCCTGCCGGCACAGGGCTTTAACCCACTGCACCACCGGGGGCTCCTTCCAAGTTAGGTGGCTTTTTGCAATTGACAGATCGTGATTTTGTCCATGTTTATTGTTTCCAAATACCGGCTGAGATCTTTTGGCACAGCACCCAGTGTGCCGATGACCACTGGGACCACCTGTACTGGTTTATGCCAGAGCCTTTGCAATTCGATTTTGAGGTCTTGTTAGCGGCTGAGCTTTTCCTGCTGTTTTTCCTCAATGCGGCTGTCACCTGGTATGGCGACATCATCATCATCATCATCATCATCATCATTATTATTATTATTATTATGTAAGCCCTTCACTCTAACATTGTCATTTTGTCCTGTGTGATTTAAAATGCTTTTGCCAGTTGGACTTTGAAAGCTCGCAGGATATATTTTGTCCATTTTTGGATGCTCAGACAAGGTATCTGTCTTACCCAGGAGAGCTCATGCAGAACGCATTGCAAGTTGAAGTTAAATTGCCATGGCCATTGCCCCTTAAACTTAAAGCCAGAGCTGAACTATTGCAGATGTGTTGATTGTGCTCTATTAATTTTATTGCAAAGGTGATTTGCTTTCAGCACTTTAGCAATCTCTGCCAGAGATTGATGGCGATGCTCAAATCACATCAGAAGACAGAAGTTAAATGTTATTCCTGTCTTTATAGCTAGATAAATCTGGAGCAGGACAGTGATGACAACAAGTCATTTCTAGTGATGAAGGGCAAACAAAATAGGTCCCGTGGTCAGCCCAATTATATTGGAGATGGGCTTTTGCAGCATTGGGGCTCACACAGTAGAGCCAAGAGGATAAAACTTGGTATCCAAGAGCTTTAAACCCCGAAGAGCAGAAGCTTGGTCAATCTGAGGTCTAATAGTGCCTTGAGAATATTAATGGTTGATTGTTCATTTCCAATGAGCATCTTTGCAGAAGAAATGTGAGAATGAGCTATAATTATTCAAAACCCACAGAATCTCTTAAGCATAGAGATTCCGGGGGAAGGATGATAGAAGGATTTATATGTTTAGAAAGTGTAAAATCTATGGGTTGTTGTAAGTTTTCTGGGCTGTATGGCCATGTTCCTGAAGCATTCTCTCCTGGTGTTTTGCCCACATCTATGGCAGGCATCCTCAGAAGTTGTGAGGTCTGTTGGAAACTAGGCAAGTGAGGTTTATATATATGTGGAATGTCCAGGATTGGAGAAAGACTCTTGTCTGCTTGAGGCAAGTATGAATGTTGCAATTGGCCACCTTGGTTAGTATTTAATGTCCTTGCAGCTTCAAAGCCAGGCTGGGGGAATCCTTAGTTGGGAGGTGTTAGCGGACTGTCCACCTTATGAACCAACCTGGACACAGCATATTATTTGAGAACACAGAAATGCTGGACCACTCTCAAAACCACCATGTCAGACTACACAGAGAAGCCATTGAAATACATAAGCATGTGGACAATTTATTGGGAGGTGTTAGCTGGCCTTGATTATTTCATGTCTGGAATTCCCCAGTTTAAGTGTTGCTCTTTATTTACTGTCCTGATTTTAGAGTTTTTTAAATACTGGTAGCCAGATTTTGTTCATTTTCATGGTTTCCTCCTTTCTGTTGAACTTGTCCACGTGCTTTCAATGGCTTCTCTGTGTAGTCTGGTATGGTGGTTGTCACAGTAGTCCAGCATTTCTGTGTTCTGAAATAACATTCTGTGTCCAGATTGGTTCATCAGGCTCTCTGCTATGGCTGACTTCTCAGGTTGAAGTAGTCTGCAGTGCCTTTCATGTTCCTTGATTCGTGTTTGGACAATGCTGTGTTTGGTGGTCCCTATGTAGACTAGTCCACAACTGCATGTTATACAGTAGATTCCTGCAGAGGTGAGAGGATCCCTCTTGTCCTTTGCTGAACGTAGCATTTGTTGGATTTTCTTAGTGGGTCTGTAGATAGTTTGGAGGTTGTATTTCTTCATCAGTTTCCCTATGTGGTCAGTGGTTTCCTTGACGTATGGTAAGAACATACATCATATTTGTATGATCTCTATTTGTAAATAAACAGGTGGAATCTGACGTCCCTTCTGCAGTTTAAATAAATGTTGCCTAGCATTTCCCAAGAATAATGTAGAGGTTTTAAAAACCCTTAGAAATATTAAATAAATTACAAACTAGAGGAATATACATACCGGGATTTTTTTTTACTTGTCCGTGTTGTGTCAAATAAAGTGTGATATTAAATTCAGATGTATTTAAGAAGCTGCTCTTTATCTGGAAGCCATGCCTGTGAGTGTTAATTAGAGTGAGGACATGAATGTACTTTTGACACTTATTCACTGCTACACAGCTTGAAGAGCTTCAGTACTAATAGACTAGAGTATCTTTCATTGTATGTCATAATGGACAGAACTGGAAGTCAGCAAAGGGAATGAAGAGGCCCTCAGTGGAGACCTTTTGGTAAAAGAAAGTTCAGGTAGTCTATCATTGAAATGCTTTTATTTCTTTCTGTCTAACCCATTCTACTAGTGTGCATCTGTCTGTGAAAGACGTTTTAGTAGATTTGAACTGGAAGATGGGGAGTCAGGTGTTCTTAACTATAATTGATTAAAATATGACATATAGTGAGTTGCTCTTTGGAAATCTAGAAAAAGTATTGATGGACTGGACTTGAAAAATCAGACTTAGGCTGCGGTGCATCTACACTGTAGAACTAATGCAGTTTGGCACCACTTTACCCACCATTGCTCAATTCTATGGGATTTGTAGTTTTACATGCTCCTTGCAAAAGACTGGTGGTGTCTTGCCAAACTACAATTTGCATGATTCCATAGCATTGAGCCTTGAAGTGGTGTTAAACCGCATTAATTCTACTGTGTAGATGCACTCATAGTGTCTGCTTGAAAGGCAAACGAGTTCTAACAAAGTGTTAATCTTTCTTTGCCTCTTTGCACATCAGAGCCGGGAAGGAAATCAAGTTGCTTCCAATTTGCTTTGTAAATGAATAGATATTACAAGATGCCATAGGTGTGACTCATCCAAGTGAAGCTACTAGAAATCTAGCCCTATTTCCAGGATGTCCTTTAAAAGAAAGGAGATTCTTACCAATCGCCAGTGCACATATAAATAACAAAAAGTTCTTATGTATTAGACCTTTTCTGTCAAAATGTCTTTTTTTTCATGAAGCAGCTACAAGCAATCATCATTGACCAGTTCCACTGAGCGTTATTAGAATAATTGTCTTGCATACTCTGATATGGAAATAGGCAAAACAATATTAATACTGGGTTGCTGTGAGTTTTCTATGGCCATATTCCAGATGCATTCTCTCCTGACGTTTCCCCCACATCTATGGCAGGCATCCTCAGAGGTTGAGGGGTCTGTTTGAAACTAGACAAGTGAGGTTTATATATCTGTGGAAAGTTCAGGGTGGGAGAAAAAAAACTCCTGTCTACTTGAGACAAGTGTGAATGTTGCAATTGTCCACCTTGACTAGCATTTAGTGGCCTTGTAGCTTCAGAGCCTGGCTGATTGTTTCCTGGGGGAATACTTTGTTGGGAGGTATTAGCTGGCCCTGATTGATTCTTGTCTGGAATTCCTCTGTTTTTTGAGTGTTGCTCTTTTTGTTGAAATTGTCATGCTTGTGGATTTCAACGGATTCACTGTGTAGTCTGCCATGGGAGTTGTTAAAGTGGTCCAGCATTTCAACAGAAAGGAGGATACCATGAAAATGAACCAAATCTGGCTACCAGTATTAAAAAAAACCCCTCTAAAATCAGGACAGTAAAGAAAAAGAAACAGGGGAATTCCAGACAAGAATCAGTCAGGGCCAGCTAACACCTCCCAACAAAGGATTCCACCAGGAAGCAATCAGCCAGGCTTTGAAGCTACAAGGCCACTAAATGCTAGTCAAGGTGGACAAGCTACCACTTCCGAACAAAGGATTCCCCCCCAGGCAGCAAGCAGCCAGGCTTTGAAGCTACAAGACCATTAAATGCTAATCAAGATGGCCATTTGCAAAATTCACAACATTCACATTTGCCTCCAGCAGACAAGAGTTCATTTTCTTACCCTGGACATTGTACAGACACTATAAAACTCACTTGCTTAGTTTCCAACAAACCTCACAACCTCTGAGGATGCCTGCCATAGATGTGGGTGAAACGTAAGGAACATGGCTGTACAACCCAGAAAACTCACAGCAACCCAATGATTCCGGCCATGAAAGCCTTTGACAACACAATATTACTACTGTCAGAAACTCTGTACCTTTAAATAAGATGCTATGTCTGTTGTTTGGCTTTGTGTTTTGTGTTTCTTCCTGTTAGGCTGCGTTGGGGGGGGGGGGGGATTACTAATGAATGGCCTCTGATTTGACTGTTGAATGGCCTTTCTAAATTGCAGGTGTCAATTTTTCTTCCTGTCTGAAGGGTGAATAGATTTCCTCTCATTTTTTTAAAAGGATGTAATAACAGTGCCATTCTACAATAAAAAAATGAAGGGAAATTGGTTATGGTTGCCAATGTAGAGACTTTAAGGCAGAGATGATAAAGACCATTTCTCTTCCCCTCCCTCCTGACTCATTGGGAAAGTTCTAGTTTCGTAGAGGGTAAAGTCAGGAGCTCTTGGGCATTTAAACTGGCCCTGATTACCCGGAAGATGGAATACAAACTAATGTGCAATTGAAAAGTCTAAAAAAAAGTATTTTTATTGAATGGAACTTCATTAAGAATAGATATTATGGAAGGGTGGGGCACCAAGAAAAGAGTGCTGCACAGGGATTCTTAACCTTTGGTCCACAAACCCTTGCTGTCCATGGATGAACTTCAAGAGATCTGTGAACTCTGATAACAATGGGTGGCAATATAGCTTAAAACAAAAAAGCTGGAATGGTATGTGGTCCAAATGTTGAAAAAGCATTCCACAATCATTCCAACAATCATTACTTTGAAAATAAAATAAATAAAGCAAATATTAATTAACAACAACCCCTCTGCACAGGCTTCTATCCCAACCAGTTAAAGTCTGTAGTCTGTTTGGAGTAGGAAGAGCTTTGTCTGCCCACAAAAAAGAAACCAGTGAGAACCTCTCCCATTTTGGAGTTTTATAGGCCAAGAGCTATTTAAGATGAGCCTGGAAAAGTGATGATGGAGAGAAAACTTTCTCCTGAAGATAGTAAAACTCTGGCAGGTTCTTATGGGCAAATGTGAGCACAGGGCTGTAGATAGGTGAGCACATGGAGTCCTTTTTTTGTGTCAGGAGCGACTTGAGAAACTGCAAGTCACTTCTGGTGTGAGGGAATTGGCCGTCTGCAAGGATGTTGCACAGGGGACGCCCAGATGTTTGATATTTTACCATCCTTGTGGGAGGCTTCTCTCATGTCCCTTCATTGGAAGCTGGAGCTGACAGATGGGAGCTCAACCTGCTATCCCCAGATTCAAACCAGCAAGTCCATTGACCACTTAATGCAATTTAATGCATGGTGTTTAGATTATGCATGCGGCAAACACTGGTAGCAGTGTGCCTTAAGAGCTTTAAACTCGGGCAAGCAAAGTCAAGAAATACTATGTAATGCAGCCTCAATGTGCATCAGGACACCTAAGTAAAAATGATATTGCATGGTGGAATTGGCGATCCACACATGCACGTCGCAGCCAGGGAAAATACAATATCCATGGCTTTCTCTGTGGCCATTAAGCCATGGATATCACAGATTCCTAAACTGGTTTGAGGCCAGTCTTTAGTGGGGATAGGCACTATCCAGTTCTCAAACCAGTTCCAGAACTGTAGATATAATCATCCACACTTGAAATCGCTCCCTTCTCTGCTGGTTTCACACCAACCTTGTATTTAAATATACAAGGTTGGGAGATTAATACAGATAACAAATAGCAAAAAATAAATCATTGACTACTGGGTCATTGTGTTTTTTTTTTGTTATTTATTAAAACATCCGGGTGTCCCCTGGGCAGCGTCCTTGCAGACGGCCAATTATCTCACACCAGAAGCGACTTGCTGTTTCTCAAGTCGCTCCTGACACGACTAAATAAATAAATAAAATCTCCCGCTTTTTGTCTTCCAAAGGAGACTCAAAGTGGCTAACGCTATAAACGGTAACAATGAGTAAATTAAAACCTATAGTATATAAACTGTAAAATAGAATTACATATATAATTATTACAAATATATAATTAAATGTGTTAAATGTGCCACTGAAATAGACAAGCATGTGGACAGTTTCAACAGAAAGGAGGAAACCATGAAAATGAATAAAATCTGGCTACCAGTATTAAAAAAATATATCTAAAATTGAAACAGTAAATAAAGAGCAACACTCAAATAGCAGGGGAATTCCAGACATGGATCAATCAGGGCCAGCTAATCGCCTCCAAATAAAGGATTTCCCCAGGCAGGAAGCAGCCAGGGTTTGAAGCTGCAAAGCCATTAAATGCTAATCAAGGTGGCCATTGGCAATATTCATAACTGCCTCAAACAGACAAGAGTACTTTCTACCACCCCGGACATTACACAGATATATAAACCTCACTTGCCTAGTCTCCAACAGACCCCTCAACCTCTGAGGATGCCTGCCATAGATGTGGGCGAAACATCAGGAGAGAATGCTTTTGGAACATGGCCATATAGCCCAGAAAACTCACAGCAAGCCATTTTTACTACATGTCAAATCACAATTCTAGCAGAACAGTCCATTGTGAAAAAAGCTGGCATAGATATTCAGCTAGGTAGTCAAGGGAGATGGAAGGCAGGTAGGAGAGAAGTTAGTAAAGCATAAGTAGGGTCACGGACATTTCTTCAAAGCAGAAGGCAAGAGACACACAGAGGAACAGAGAATCTGGTTATTACTCACTGAAGTTCCAGCTCCAATCGGTCAGAGAGGACAAATAGATTGCCTGTGGAATGAGGCCTGGGAGGACACAACGTGCCTCTTTGCCCTCTGCTCTGCAAGTTCAGATGCCTTATCAGAGGGTGCATCTGTTTACAAACCACGAGTTTCAGAGTTTGAGTGAAGGCAGGTAGTGACAATAAGAGACAAGGGAAGATTTTTAATATATATATAAAATGCAGTGTATCAAAACTTTTCAGTTTATTTTATTTCAAAGCTGCCTTTCAAAATACAATGTTTTCTCTAAGTAGCATATAAAATATCATGGAATACAGTGGAATATATTATAATTTGAATAAAAAACAAATCAGTGTTAAAATAGGAAGGCAATGAGAAGAAAGAGTGATATTATAATTCATTTTAGGCTGTTGTAAGATCTAAAAAGAGAACCCAAGGAAAGCCCATAAACATAAGCTGTCCTCTCAATTAAAAGCAGTCTAAAATGTTAAATATATATATTCTTGGAATGGCCTTACTTAAAGGAAACAGGAAAGGGAAGACAATTGTATCTCCCAGAGGAACTGTTCCATAAGTATGGGGATCAAGACCAAAAAGACAATTTCTCTCCTGTTCACAGAAATAATTTCCCTTCCAGGTGGGACTATGTGCAGGACCCCAAGTGCAACTTGGCCCCAAACTATTGATTGTATTAAGGATCAATGTCAATGTCTTGAATTGGAAATAGAAGTGACTATGTTACTTGTTTCCTTCCTTTACTAATAATATAATATAATATAATATAATATAATATAATATAATATAATGTATATACATATAATATTTATAATATTATAATGTAATACAATATAATAATACATTATTATAATTATATATTTTATATTACATGTAATATTACTAATAATATTACAATATAATGGTATAGTACAATATAGTAATATTTTATACTGATATTGTACTATGCTAATAATATAATATATTGTATGTATATATATCTTGTAAGCCGCTCTGAGTCCCCTTTAGGGTGAGAAGGGCGGCATATAAATGGCGTAAATAAATAAATAAATATGTTAGCCAGTGTGGAATTAATGCAGTACAGTCTGGAGTCAATGTACAGGGAAAACAGATTCATATGAACAGTGGCACTGGTTCTGAATTTGAACTGGTCCAGCTTTTCACCACCAACCTTAAAGTGTGGGGCTTCTCTGGAGTTTTGCAGAAATTCTGGGCTATTTCCTAACTTCTGCTAATGCTGAGTAAAATTGTGTTAACCCCATATTAGGGGCCAAAAGTCCTGGGATGTTGACTGGATGCTCAAGAGCAACTTCTGGATTGATGTAGACAGGCTATGTATTCTATATCAACTGGAGCATCTGAACCACCTATAGGAGCAGAGTTGGCTACTTTGGATACAATTAGGACATGAGTAACTGTGACAAGATCTATTGTAACTGGACAGGTTAGTAGCTGATAATGATGAAACAACACTTCTAGCCACCTGTGTTTCCACATAGAGTGAGTCCAGGAGGGACCCGCAAGCTAGGAAGGTAGCCTTTGGAGAGAGTTTAATCCAATCTAGAACTGGTTGGACTCCTCTTTGTAGAACAACCTGTTTTCCTACACACTGTGCTGCTGTGTTGTTTGGAATACATTTTAGTTTATGTGTTGTCACCTTTTCAAAAATGCCAAAAGAAGCCTGTTGCAAGATGTCTACAGCTTCACCCATGAGATGAATATCTGCAAAATGAAGGTGGTGGTAGTGATGGGGACACACACACACTGAAAAAGATCATAGCTATATACATATATAATTTTACTTCCTGTTCGCATAGATCAGGGGCACTCAAACTTTTTAAACATAGGGCCAAGTCACAACTACTCAAACTGTTGGGCCAGATTATAATTTGAAAAAAGCATGAATGAATTCCTTTGCACACTGCACATATCTTATTTGTAGTGCAAAAAAACCCTTTAAAACAATACCATAATTAAAATGAAGATAGGATTATTATTGTTGTTGTTGTTGTTGTTGTGTACTTTCAAATCATTTCAGAAGTAGGTTGACCCTGAGCGAGAGCCGCGTAACTGACCTTGGAGGACCATATTCGGCCCTCAGGCCTTAGTTTGAGGACCCCTGGCATAGAAGAAGAAGAGGAAGAGGATTATTATTATTATTATTATTATTATTATTATTATTATTGTGTTGTTGCTGTTTGCCTGAAGTGGAGCAGTGAAGTGGTTAGTATACCTCTCCTGAGAAACTGATGCAGATTCTAAGCATTATGACCAAAACGGCCCTCTTTCTCATGCGTTTTCTTCCAGCATACTAAAGAAGGCATGTCAGGAGAACCTGGAGAAGATCTTGAGATGAGGAATAACATTGTTATGTAGATAAATTTGTATCTTGAGATATTTGCACCTGTGCATTTGAAACTTTATATGCACAGGCAGAGTAGCAGCAAGTGTAGACTTGCCCCAGGTTAGCATCCCTGATAAGTTCATGGGTTTCCAATTTTTTTTAGTCCTTGAAAATCAACTTACATGTATGTTTTTATTTTTTAAAAAACTGTTCCTCATTTATTGATTGGTTATTCTATCTGCCCCCAGTGGCACAGCGTGTTAAACCGCTGAGCTGCTGAACTTGTTGACTGAAAGGTCGCAGGTTCAAATCCGGGGAGAGGCAAGAGCTTCCGCTGTCAGCCCCAGCTTCTGCCAACCTAGAAGTTCGAAAACATGCAAATGTGAGAAGATCATTAGGTACCGCTTTTGCAGGAAGGTAATGGCACTCCATGCAATCATGCTGTCCACATGACCTTGGAGGTGTCTACGGATAACGCTGGTCCTTTGGGTTAGAAATGAAAGTGAGCACCACCCCCCAGAGTCAGACATGACTGGATTTAATGTCAGGGGAAAACCTTTACCTTTTTAATTCTATCTGCTCTATTTGCTCCCCAGAGGCAGTCATACTTTGGGCGTATCATGGGATGATATGTGAGTCATTGGAAAAGAGAATAATACTTGGTAAAGCAGAAGGCAATACAAAAAGGGAGACCACAGTACAGTGGATTGATTTAGCCAACAAAGGCAAAAATGCTCTGATTTGCAAGGTCTAAGCAGGGCAGTTGATGTCTGGGAATCTTCTTGGTCTGACATGCATAGGTTATCCATAAGTTGTAGGAAACAAAATCAAGACAATTTTTGCTATTGTATTTATCTTTTATTTGTTGATTTGTGTCAGCAAATACCTGATAAAGTTTATGGAATATAAATGCAATAAAATGTTCAAAATCTGTGTGCTTTCATTCTTTCCTCTCATTTTTTTTCCTACTCAAATTGGTTATTTCATGATTTTCATTATTAATTCTTGTCTGAGTCCTACAAACTAGGATTTCAGTCAAGGATCAAATTCTGGTGTTTAGGACAAATCAAAACCATTATTTGTTGATTTAGATTCAAATAAAAAGTATACCAAAGAAAAGGATGCATGTGACTACAATGTCCTTTCTTACAGTGCCAAACCCTGATTGAATACTATGAATGAATCAACCCACTTGTTTGCTGAAAATGCATCTGTCCTTAATGCCATCCCTGTCATTCTTCCCACCATAAGGTTTCTTCTTGCTGTCAATTAAACCAAGGAAATAAAGCATTTCATGGAGCCGCCTGTGTGAAGAGAAAAAGTGGGATATAAAGGAACATTAATAATGATAATAATTTTTTTTCATGTCAGGAGCGACTTGAGAATATACTGCAAGTTGCTTCTGGTATGAGAGAATTGGCTGTCTGCAAGGACGGTGCCCAGAGAACACCTGGATGTTTTACCATTCTGTGGAAGGCTTTTCTCGTGTCTCTGCATGGGAAGCTGGAACTGAGAGATGGGAGCTCACCCCACTCCCCGGATTCAAACCACTGACCTTTTGGTCAGCAGTCCTGCCAACACAAGGGTTTAACCCATTACGCCACCGGGGACTCTAATAATAATAATAATAATATTAATAATAATATACATTTTAAAGTTGTTTTTACAGGATAGAAAGTTGACATATTTTTTTTTTTTTTGGAGGCAGGGAGATGAAGTAACCCTGTTTTTCTATTTTTCATTTTGATGTTAAATTCTGTGTTTTCATAAGCCTATGGTTATTATTTTTGATATGTTTGTATTTGCGTAGGGCATTGAATGTTTGCCTTTTTTGTGTTTAAACCACCCTGAGTCCCCTTGGGGAGAGAAGGTGGTCTATAAATAAAGTTTTATTATTATTATTTGAAACACAACAAGATGAGTCCACAGCAGACACTCTGCTGGCTGTTGAATTGGATCACACGTCGGACACTTCCTAAGTGTCTAGGACTGTGTGATGTATCAACGAATAATGCGTGCAGATCCCAGTAAGATGGCCTTTTGCAGCTGGTAGATGGTAATTTTGTCAGCACCGATTGTGTTTAAGTGTAGGCCAAGGTCTTTAGGCACTGCACCCAGTGTGCCGATCACCACTGGGACCACCTTGACTGGTTTGTGCCAGAGTCTTTGCAGTTTGATTTTTAAATCCTATTATTATCATTTATCCTTTAAAAAAGTAATGTAATTATATTATGGAATTCTGATTCCTAACGATTTCACACACTTTCATGTCCTCAGTATATTTGGTAACATTTGGAAATGATGATTTCCTCCCCTTTGTAACCAGCTAAAGCTTGCAGTTTTCTCTGCCCCATTCAACTCTATGCTGGGAAAAAAGTTGTATAGCTGGTTCATAGTTCGCCCACTCTTAGTCTTTAAAGGGGGAGTTCTTCTTTCGAAACGTTTTGTCCCTTGCATCAGTAGCAGTGTCCCTCTTATGATTAGTTTGATGGTTGTTCTTTTTTTCCAGCTGTGGTTGACTCATGAGCTCCTTTCCACTTTGTTCCTACAGCTCAGAAGTAATTGTGGTTGAAAAAATGGAGTTCAGTCCACTGCAGCTGCCAAGAGCAAGAATAGTATATGGATAGAAACCCATTAAGGGTCAAGGGTCTCATTGGGCAAGGCAGGGAAAAAATGCTGAGTTCCTACACATGCTCATAGAATCATAGAGTTGGAAGAGACCTAGTGGGCCATCTATTCCAGACAGGCCCTATATCCCAGGATCTGATCCCGGGTTTTCTGTTTAACCCAGTGCGGACTCATATAATCCAGTTTAAAGCAGAACACCTGGGATCAGATCCTGGGATATAGGTCCTGTCTGGAAGGGCCCCTAGTCCAACCCCCTGCCAAGAAGCAGGAAAATTGCATTCAACAGATGGCCATCCAGCCTCTGTTTAAAAGCCTCCAAAGAAGGCGCCTCCACCACACTCCGGGGCATCATAAAATAATTCCTTCAAAAGCATCTGGGAATATCAGTGCTGAACTGATTTCCATTCATCTTTGTGGTTGCTACCACACTAGCTCTTTTTCTCTGCAGCTGGTTTTCTTTGTTTGCAGATAGCTCAGATGATATTGGTGCCAAATTATTATATTTAATGTATTCTGCATTGTTTTCCTCCTCCCTTTTCCTGAAGATCAATGCATTGCACACCAGAACAAACATTATAGAGTCCTTGAAAGATTACCATTTTCAAATTAAGTTGTGGTCTATAGCTTCTACCAGTTTTATTGCTTCCTGATCAGTCCAGGTGCTTTTGTCTTCTACCCATATGTATGCAGGCTGATGGGATAGGGAGCTGTGAATTACTGGATTCCTTGTGTTATTTTCTTTCTTTCTTTTATATCAGAATATAGTAGACTCTCAGTTAATTAGAACTCAAGCAATGGGCAAACAAATTGAAGAAATAATCCTTTAAATAAAAAAGCTGTTTTTATGTTACAGTAAAGCAGTAAAAACTAAGTTACATTAAGTTAAATTTGTCTTTGTTTTAATTTTCTTTTAATTATGGGGTTTTGGGGGTTTTTTTCGTGTCAGGAGTGACTTGAGAAACTGCAAGTCGCTTCTGGTGTGGGAGAATTGGCAGTCTGAAAGAATGTTGCCCAGGGGACGCTTGGATGTTTTGACCATCCAAGTGAGAGGCTTCTCTCATGTCCTTGCATGTGGAGCTGATAGAGGGAGCTCATCTGCGCTCTCCCCAGATTCGAACCTGTGACCTGTCAGTCTTCAGTCCTGCCGGCGCAAGGGTTTAACCCACTACGCCACTGGGGGCTCCTTAATTATGGCCATAGATGCATAATCCTTAATTATGGTATTTCAGTATTAATACAGAGTTTATGGAATGGTTTGATATGGTGCACAGTATTCATTAGGCTTATTATTAATAGTAACTCTCAAGCAAGTAGAAACAACATTTATCTGTCATCTACCATTTCCTATGGGCGCCAGTTAATTGGGAGTCTACAATAGTATTACTTCACCATAAAAGAAAACATGCAAATATGTAATCATCCTCACAAGGAAAAGAAGCTTGCTGATTGAAGAACTATTGATTTCTAATCAGTAGTTATCACAGTGGAATAAAGTAAGCCTGCAGGGAAGAATAATGCAAAGAAAATTCATCGAAAGCGAGTTTTTTTAAAAAACAGCAAAATATTTGTTATGGGAAAGACCATTGATGGGTTAGATAGTACAGTGTCGTGCATTACGTGAAACTCCTGCTTTTCAAGGCAGTTCCGTCCATCCATTGTCTATGGGACCTTCCACAGAATATCAAGACAGAAAATCCCACAATATCTGCTTTGAACTGGGTTAGTCCACACTGCCATATATTCCACTTCAAAGCAGACAATTTGGGATTTTATTCATCTGTATAGAAGGGACCAGAGATGCATACACAAGTGTGCACATGCATAGAGAATTATCTAACAATAGGCATTGAAAACCCAAAAGCCCAGTAGTGGGTAGAAAGCAGCTGGTGAGAAGGACTTAAATGTCTCTATATGTATGCATCGAACATGGGAAATGAACAAGATGAACTTAGGGCCCTTCCACACAGCCATATAGCCCAAAATATCAAGGCAGATAATGCACAATATCTGCTTTGAACTAGGTTATCTGAGTCCACACTGCCATATAACCCAGGTCAAAGCAGATAATGTGGGATTTTATACAGTTGTGTGGAAGGGGGGGGGGCATAGACTGTTACTATAAGAAGGAAAATGTGATTTAATAAGTAGTACTGATTAGAATGTAGTAACTGGGGTATATGATATTCCTAAAAAATATACCAAATAGGAAAGGAAGAGGAATGCTGTTATATGTCAAGGATGTGTATACCAGTGAAGAGATCCATGCCTTAGAGCAGTGGATCCCACCAGATGTTTTGGACTTCATCTCCCAGAAATCCCAGCCAGCTTACCAGCCGTTAGGAATTGTGTGAGCTCAAACCCAAAACACCAGGAGGACCAAAACTTGGGAACCACTGGCTTAGAGCATGGAAAGCAAGTTGAGCATATGGATAAAAATTACACATGAGGGAAACAACAGTGACATAATTATGGGGGTGTAGTACCTCCAAGCCAGACTGAAGGTTTTGGTGACAAATTTCTAGAACCAATGACCACGCATTCAAAGAAGAAGAGAGACAACAGCACTGAGTGATCCTGATATTTGCAGTCGAATACTCCTAAGAATGGCAAGTCCAACAAATTATTCACTCACCTGGCAGACAGGATAATTGTTTGGAAAATGGGAGGAGCAACAAGGAGATCAGTTATTTTCTATTGATCCTAAGCAGCAGAGTTGAACTGGTCCATGGTGTAGAAGTTATAGACTCCTTTAATATGAGTGATCATATCTTCTTGGGATTTAGAGGAAATGGGAAGCCCAATATAATCATGCATGTGCTCTGGACTTCAGAAAAGCTGATTTAAATAAGCTTAGGGAAATTACGATCCCATGATCAGAAATGCTCAAATGAAAATGAACTCATGACATATGGGAGTTTTCCATGTCCGAGGATGATGGTTCTTCAAGTGTAGTATGCTGGCGTTGGGTCTGTAGGTGACTGTGGAGCCCTATTCCTGACCTGCATGTTCTCCCACAGTGAGGGCATCGGTTTCCAGGTGGAAGACGGTCCTGGTCGGGGTTGGCTTGACGTGTCTTTCTCTTGGCACATTTCTCTCTTTCGCCCTCCATTCGTGCCTCTTCAAATTCTGCAGCAGTGCTGGCCACAGCTGACCTCCAGCTGGAGCACTCAAGGGCCAGGGCTTCCCAGTTCTCAGTGTCTATTTCTCAGTTTTCCAAAAAGAGGGCTATTGAAGGCACAGTTTCAGTGAGGAAGAAAAATAGGAAGTGTGTAAAGAAACCAGATAGATGGACAAACAATTTTCAGATGAGCTGAGATTTAGAGACATGTAAAGAAATCAAAGGAATACAAGAACTTACAGGGAGAGTGTCAGGAAAGTTGAAGCTCAGAATAAGGTCAGGTTTTGTCAAGAGGTTAAAAATAATAAGGGGTGTGTGTGTGTGTGTGTGGCTAAGCGGGTTTGGCTAAGAACAAGGAAATGGTAGGGCCACTGCCTAGAGATGATGATGAAGATGATGATGAAATAACTTCTTGACTGCAGGAGCTGTTTCAAAGTGGACTAGGACTGCCTCATAGCATGATGGACTCTTCTCCTTCTGAGGTTTTTAACATACATTGGATGTTCCCTTCTCAGAAATTCTTTCGTTGTGCATATCTGCATTGCAGGGAGTTAAATTAGATGGTCCTTGAAGGGTCTTCCAACCCTATGGTTCTAAGTAAGTTTAATTGAATCGAACATATCCTACTTCTGGGTAAGTAGGTATAAGATTGCAGCCTTAGTCCATGGTCATTTGTAAACTTGGTGGAGTGTGAAGTCCAGGTTGCCAAGGAAAGAATACAGAGGTAGCCAGCTCAGCAGAAATACAAGAGAGTTTTGTAGCAAAACCATCTTGGCCAGTCAATATTTGGCAATTGTGTTGCGTCCCAGAAACCTTTAGCATTGGGACACCTCCTTAAAGTGGTTAAAATTAGATCGATTGGCATAAATCCCCATTAGTACTCAAGCATAAATTAGGATTTGTAGAAGAAGTACTATTTCAGCTGTACTAAGAGGACCCCCCGGTGATGCAGTGGGTTAATAAACCCTTGTGCCAGCAGGACTGAAGACCGACAGGTCACAGGTTCAAATCTGGGGAGAGCGCAGATGAGCTCCGTCTGTCAGCTCCAGCTCCCCATGCAGGGACATGAGAGAAGCATCCCACAAGGATGGTAAAACATCAAAACATCTGGGCGTCCCCTGGGCAACGTCCTTACAGACGCCCAATTCTCTCACACCAGAAGTGACTTGCAGTTTCTCAAGTCGCTCCTGACACAAAAAAAGCTGCACTAAGGCAAGAGCAACCTACATCTGAGGTTTTTCTTAGACTTAAATGGCAGTGGTTTTTGCCAACTGGTTTGTCCAGCATTGGCAAATTATGTTTTCGTCAGAGTTCCTCCTACTTTTTAAACCAGTATCTACTTTTCTCTCTCTTCAGCGACTCCTTCTTTCTAAGTTTACTGAATGCATTTTGAAAACATGCCTTTTCTCTCTCCAGTGTCAATTGTAGTAAGGGGCTTTGTTTGAATCTGAGTAGCAAGGCAAGCCGATGCAGTTATTTTTACACTTTCCTGTAAAAACAGCATCTGTGAGTGCACCACAATGGGTTGTGATGTATTTCCTCTACCAGGATGGAAAATAAGCCATTTATTATTTCAGCTCTGACACACTGAGAACCTTCTGACCCTCAGGCCCTTTAAATCAACATAATAAGGGGACACTAGAGCAGCAATGTGGGTGCCAAGCCCAGGTTTACCTCCTCATTACAGTTGAGCTACAAACAGGATGCTTCTCATTTCTAAAAGACCACGTTTGAACATCACATAGGCCATGCTCTAGAGGTAAAGCAGAGTGAGCTGTGATGGTTCACAATAAATAAACTAAAAAATAACCAAATCCATGGTCAGATTGATCTTATTGGGTGTAACCAAGTACCCCAAATTTATAGGTAAGCTTTTAAGCAGATCTCTTCATTAGGAAAAGATGCGATGAAATGTAAGTGGTGAGAAGACGATGCTTATTTCATGTTGCAAAAGCACATTGTTGTAGAAGACGTTCTTCTACGGTTTACTGAGATCATAAAGTAGAAAGGAATATGACAAAAGTTTGTGTGAGCAAAATGATGGAAAGCACTTTGGGGTGGAAATAAAAAGTCTTCAATAGTAGCTTGGCAGGTGTAAACAGGTCATGGGTTGAATTATAATTATCCTTGATTTGCAGTATAATTATAACTTATGATTTGCATAAAGTCTTTATAACCTTTAATGTATTAATATGGTCATCTCCTTAACATGAGGATTTTACGGATTTGATTATTCACTGATTTAATGTCTAGGATTATCTAGGTCTTCCAGTCTGACTATGTGGTCAACTTCCTCCAGTCATGGTGGAGGACCTAGACATTTCTAGAGAGAATATCTACCTCTCTGGGACTCCATAGGTCCTCCAGTGCAATACTGTGGTCAGCTTTCAGCAGTTGACCATAGAGAAATGTTCTCTTGGGTAAAAAAAAATCCTCTGAGGATGCTTGCCATAGATGCAGGCGAAACGTCAGGAGAGAATGCCTCTAGAACATGGCCATATAGCCCGAGAAAACGTGGATGTTTCGTCATGCTTTCGATTGACGACTCCTATGACAAATGGCCTGTATCATGACTGAATTGTCATTCAATCTGATGTCCTATATTATATTAAATGATCCTGTTAATTTGCTCGGTTTCCATGATATTTCCTATGGCATTATACATTGTTATCTACCTTACTAAACCACTTTATCCTTTAACTAGTTCACGTAGTGGTTTTCCTCTGCCCCTCCAAAATTAGTCTGATGTTACTATTGTTGCTCGCTATTTGTATTATGTTGTTTTATGCTGTTTTATGCTGTTTTAATTGATACCGTTTTATTTTAATTGTATTCTGCCTGGGCTTGGGCCCCATGTAAGCTGCCCCGAGTCCCTTCGGGGAGATGGAGGCGGGGTAGAAAAATAAAGTACTACTACTTCCTCCTCCTCCTCCTCTTCCTCCTCCTCCTCTTCCTCCTCCTCCTCCTCCTCCTCCTCCTCCTCCTCCTCCTCCTCCTCCTCCTTCTCCTCCTCCTCCTTAAGCAATCCAGCAATTTTCCACTTTTACAGGGGCCCCGTGCCCCCAACTGCAGTGAATATTGAGGAGTGATTGTATTACAAGAGGCATTAGCTATAAATGTATCAAGATTTGCTTCTTAACTAATCAGATTTTTCAATCTTAGTTTGAGGAAATGGAACAGGATGCCTAATTAATTCAGCAGGCGGTAGTCCCGATGGTCATCGCAGTATCCCTTGGAAAAATTCTGCAAGTATTGCATGACTGTCCCCAGTGTTCTCGCCAAATTTTAGTTCAGTAATTACTGAGTGCCTTCTAAAATTATCTTAAAGTTCTAGCCAAAGAAAGCTCAGACTTGTTTTCTTAATCATAGTACGCTAATACAGATCTTTTTAACAGCCATTGCTAGCTTCCACTTTGGAGGCTTCAGGTGCTTCAGTAGCAAACTCCAGACAGGTTTTCAGCAAGAAGCATCTCTGCTTGGTTATGTATATGTGCATGCATACAGCATAACACCGCATTATACACAGTTTCTGCTGCAGCATGATAAAACTGTGAGGGCATTATTTTTACAAACAAATTAAGGATTCGGAAAACATCACACATAATATGTCTGCTATTAAAATCATAACACTGGCAGTCACCGAGTTACAAAAATCCAACTTACAAACAGGGTGAGGCAACAGGAAGTGGGGAAAATCTACCCCTAGATGGGAATTCAATCCTTGAAGAGTCATTATCATGGGGAAAAGGTGTCTTTGCTAAAACTTTTTCACCAATCCTTGTTTCCACAACAAGCCAAAATTTTCAAAATCCAATTGTCACAGGGAAATAAAGTGAAGTGAAGTCTTCGGAACAGGGGCACAGATAGCAAATGAAACACCCCAGGGATGTTAAACCTCACTTGGAAAATGTTGTTGTTCTGACTTACATAGACATTCAACTTAAGAGCAAAACTACAGAATCTATCTTCTTTGTAACTTGGGGGCTGCCTGTACACAGTCATTAATTCTCTGAGAATTTCACAGCTTCAGTATCTTCCTAAATTGCCTTATCATTCTTCAGTTCTCCAAGCACAATAGCTTTTATAGTCGAAATGATATTGCTGTGTATAATAGGGATTCATTGGCACGCATTGGAGGACCCTCATAATTTGCAGAAATGCAAAAAATGATTTTTTTAAAATGCAAAGGAGACCCTAAAAATAGCTTTAGGAAGACTGTATATTTCATGGCTAGAGAATGCTGACTGATGCTGCATGTATGTGAAAGAAAGAAATAACGGAACATGGGCATTTCGTGCTGTAGTGGTTTGTTGCAGATTCCATTTGAAATGTTTTCTGGATGGCCCTCAAAGCTTTCTTTGAAAAACCTATACTTTTCAACTTTTTCTATCTTTAAATTTGGAAGACATGACATAGATTTTGTTTTGCAATTAATGAAAGTTCATAATCTGGTGCATTGTTCGCCATCCAATGCTTCCTCTTCATCATGGAAAGAAGTGACGAGCGGAGTGCCGTAAGCAGGGTTCTGTCCTGGGCCCAGTCCTGTTCAATATCTTTATTAATGACTTAAATGAAGGGTTAAAAGGCATGATCATCAAGTTTGCAGACAACACCGAATTGGGAAGGATAGCCAATACTCCAGAAGACAGGAGCAGAATTCAAAACGATCTTGACAGATTAAAGAGATGGGCCAAAACTAACAAAATGAAGTTTAATAGGGACAAATACAAGATACTCCACTTTGGCAGAAAAAAATGAAATGCAAAGATACAGAATGGGGGACAATGCCTGGCTGGAGAGCAGTACGTGTGAAAAAGATCTTGGAGTCCTCATGGACAGCAAGTTAAACATGAGCCAACAATGTGATATGGTGGCAAAAAAAGCCAATGGGATTTTGGCCTGCATCAATAGGAGTCTAGTGTCTAGATCTAGGGAAGTCATGCTACCCCTTTATTCTGCCTTGGTTAGACCACACCTGGAATATTGTGTCCAGTTCTGGGCACCGCAATTGAAGGGAGATGTTGACAAGCTGGAATGTGTCCAGAGGAGGGTAACTAAAATGATCAAGGGTCCAGAGAACAAGCCCTATGAGGAGTAGCTTAAAGAGCTGGGCATGTTTAGCCTGAAGAAGAGAAAGCTGAGGAGACATGATAGTCATGTCTAAGTGTGTGAGAGGAAGAGAGCAAGCTGGTTTTCTGCTGCCCTGGAGACTAGGACGCGGAACAGTGACTTCAAACTACAAGAAAGGAGATTCCATCTGAACATTAGGAAGAACTTCTTGACTGTGAGAGCTGTTCAGCAGTGGAATTCTCTGCCCTGGAGTGTGGTGGAGGCTCCTTCTTTGGAAGCTTTTAAACAGAGGCTGGATGGCTATCTGTTGGGGGTGTTTTGAACGTGATTTTCCTGCTTTTTGGCAGGGGGTTCGACTGGATGGCCCATGAGGTCTCTTCCAACTCTGTGATTCTATGATGCTGTTTGTGATACATTTCACAATGGCTCTGTGGAGGGAGAATAAATTGTAAGGCTTGGTTTCTTATTGATTTATTGTGAGTCTGTGATTATCGTTAATCAACCATGTAGATTGCAAAAGCCCTTTCCCTTTGTTTTGGCAAACATGGTGCTTAAAAACTCATCCCATACTGCACTGTTGACAAAAGGCTCAGGATATTGAGTCAGTAGGCTGACTTTCTACTTGTTTATTAAATGAAGCAATGTGGATTGATTTCAGTATGGGGAGCAATACATTCAAATGTACCGTGTCTCTTAATAACTTCATGGATATTTGTGGACATACCAATTTGTCTTCTTGGACAGGTTCCATGATTAGGTGATCCAGTCTTTCTCTTCCTACAGCCTGCCATGTTCCCTAGCATGATTTTCTTACTAGTACGTCAAGTCTTCATGTTGTAACTATAGTTACACATATACCACAAGTTATTCCTCATTGTGTTAGAGGTGGAATATGACCTTGATATTGATTGTTACAGTAACCTTTGTCACCCATAACAAGTCACTTCAAAGTACTGGCTGGGAACTCACTTTGGTCCACGGATGCCCAGCTAATGAATTGGCCCACTCAAAATAGGGGCTGACTGTTGTTTGACAGTATTTGACTGAATGAGCAAAACTTGATCTTGTACTACTTTTTTCCTATTTATACTTCTTGCTGTTTAACTCTTAAGTCTGTTTCACACTTTGCAATTACAGTTCCGCTTACCTTCTATAGGATCCTGTGGATTCATTTACAGTTCTTAGCCAGAGTTGTGTAGTGTATCACTAAACTATAATGCAAACTCCAGAATTTTATTGGATGCAGTGATGGCAGTTAAAATTGGAATCATAGTGCTTATAACTGTGTAGTGTGAAAGGGCTCTCAGGTTGACATCAGAAAAAAGTGTGTATTTGCAGTTGTTTGACATCTATTGTGCTAGTTCTTTCTGGTATGCGTGAACTGGTAAAATTTCCATTTAATATTAATAATTTATAATTATAATTAATAATATAATAACTATTACAATTTTATTATTAAAATGATAATAATTATAATCTATATAAATAAAAATGTAATGTTTGTTTGTGGGATAAACATAACTCAAAAACCACTGGATAAATTGACACCAAATTTGGACACAATACACCTATCAGGCCAATGAGTGTCCATCATCTCTAAAACACACACCAAAAACCCAGCAGAACAGACTTAACCCTCCCCCCCAAAATAAACTATATATACATATACACATACACTCATATACATATACACATGCGCACATACATATATACAAGCACACACAAATATACACATGCACACGTACACATTTACATATACATATGCCACATATACATATAGACATACATACACACATATATACACAAGCTCACACATATACACAATATACATATACACATATAAACACAGAAATACACAAATATATACACACTTATACACACATATGCACACACATATACACCCATCTCTCTCTCTCTCTCTCTCTCTCTCTATATATATATATATATATATATATATATATATATATATATATATATGCAAACACACATATATACACATGTACACAAACAAACTTTGATTTTGCAATTTTATGTATGGAATGCTATTTTCTTATGCCATCGTATGTAATGGGACTTCAGCATCCATGGATTTCGATATCATTAAAGGTCCTGAAACTAAACCCTTTGGATACCAAGGGTCCACTGTAATCAATAGCAAAATATGATGTTGAAAATAAAATAGATCCCACAGTACCTGATGTTACTTGAAAATCTGTTATTTTCTTTCCTGTAAGACTAATATGCATGGTTGACTGAGTGAGATGAACGTTATTCTTTTTTAACACGTAACAGGAAGCAGATGGATGCTCATTGACGGCCCAGTTTAAAGGGTGGATGCGCTTGGGACACCTGCTTTCCTAATTTTAAATCTATTTCGTGTAGTCGTTGGTACATTTGTCACGAATTTCGTTGTCGCCTGAATGTTACTTGAGGTGTCTTAGTGGGAGTAAGAAGTGGTGGTTTGCTGTGGAAGGTTGTCAGATGCTTTCTACTGCTAGAGGCCTCAGATAATAAAAGGACTCAAATAGCTCTTCTTTGGTGCTTGAACTAATGGGAGGCAAGCATCTCTTGAAAAGTGGAGGACTTTCCTGTGTAGACTTGTTATCTGCTTTGTTGGCTATTATCATCTCAGTTGCATCACCTCCTTAAGCACAGGTGGTAGTCAGACTAGCTCAGCCCGTACTAGGAAAGGAGATGGGATAAGGTGATAAATTTGTCATGCCGTTTATCTCTTATGCAGGTTGGTTTACTGTGCTGCAGACCAGTGGAAGGAACTATATATTTAGCTGAACTTTGGGGATGATGATATACTTACCCTATATACCCAATGTACAGTATAACTCTAGAAATATTATTAAAAATAAGCCCAATAAATGCGGATCAACCTATCTATCTATTAAATGTTTATATGATTATGATAATAATGCTTTTAATTGTTTTTAATTTATTGTTTATATTGCTGTTATAGTTGTCATATTTGTTGCGGCATCGAATTGTTGCCAGTGTAAGTCGCTCTGAGTCCCCTCTTCCCTGGTGATTGAGAAGAGCGGGGTAGAAATGTTGCAAATAAATAAATAAATAAATAAATAAACAAAGTCTAGTTGTGCCCGACTGCAGGTTGGTGCTCATCTCTATTTCTAAGCTGAAAAGCCGGTGTTGTCCATAGAAGTCTCCAAGGTCATGGGGCGGCATGACGGTATGGAGCGCTATTACCTTCCCACCGGAGTGGTACTTATTGATCCACTCATATTTGCATGTTTTCGAATTGCTAGGTTGGCAGAAGCTGGGGCTAATAGCGGGAGCTCACCCCACTCCCTGGATTCAAGCTGCTGACCTTTTAGTCAGCAAGTTCAGCAGTTCTGTAGTTTAACTTGCGGCGCCACTGGGGGCTCCTTATCTCTGGATCATGTGAAAAGCCATAATTTTGACCTCCAAACTTGCCCTCAACTTTCACATAAATATATACTGTAATCTATGGCAAGTTGTTTAAGGACTACTGAAGCCTGTCTTCTTGTATATCTACTTTACATCACTCATCTGGGGATAAAAGCACCTTCTGGTTCACCAGGATTCCTTTCACACTATATAATTATAGTGCAATGATTCTTCTTCATCTGCCCTGGAATCAGAGAATTTGTTGTTGACAGAAGAGCATTTGACCACATCAACAGTCCCGGGAGTCCATGGGTTGCAGCCGTGGCAGTTTAAATGGAATTAAGGTAAAGGTAAAGGTTTTCCCTTGACATGAAGTCCAGTCGTGTCCGACTCTGGGGGTTGGTGCTCATCTCCATTTCTAAGCCAAAGCGCCGGCGTTGTCCGTAGACACCTCCAAGGTCATGTGGCCAGCATGACTGCATGGAGCGCTATTACCTTTCCACCTATTATAAATGCCACAATTAAGAAGTGGGGAAGGACCCCAAATGCCTTGTGTCTGTCCTATGTGTGTAGTGAAGTGTCCCGAAATCTCAGACATGATTTAAGCACCTCTTTTCCTAACTGAAAAGACCTCAGTACATTTATGTAAAATAAAACAATATCTGGTTTCTGTGGCTTGCATTTCTGATTGAGCATCTCCTTTAAAAGGCTCAAACAAATGGAGGCATGAACATGAGCGCACTGTTGTGGGTGAGAGGTCACGCATTTGCCGTCATCCACTTGGAATAGGCTGGGGCTGGAGCACAATTCCCTGCCACCACTTTTTACTTCTTCGGGACAGAGCTGATCAGCATTCCAGGGGTGAGGGAAATTCCTCTTACTTTCTTCCGGCATCTTTAAGGAATGTGATAACCTTTGTCTGGGTTACTTCTGCAGACTCCTCTACTCATTCTATTGCTGATAATTTAAAGTCTGCAACGTTTCCTCCTTTTTCTTGTGAGATGCTGCCCAGTTCAAAAGGACCAAGAGGAGCGGGTGTTGCCACGGCCAGGAAGGATTTGAGGGATATCTAGTCCAAGTTGGTTACAGTAAAGATAGCAGGACAGAACCACCTTCCTTCCTCTGAGAGCCATTGTTCTTGCGATGAACGAATTGGGAGTTGTTGTAGCCATTCATTCCTTTTTTTACAGTGTAAGATCCTTATTTTTACAGAATGGCTGAAGTAACACTCAAGTTAAACCCCAAACTTGGATTTCAGTCTTCACATTTATCTTGGGTTTCAAATCACGGGATAATTGGTTTATCTTTTGGAAACTATTTGTTTAGTAATTTTGATTTATGTATTAGATATATTTCTGTCCTACCTGGGAGCCCCCGCTGGTGCAGTGGATTAAACTACTGAGCTTGCTGACCGAAAGGTCGCAGGTTCGAATCCGGCGAGCGGCATGAGCTTCCGCTGTCAGCCCCAGCTTCTGCCAACCTCCGGCAGGAAGGTAACGGCATCCCATGCAGTCATGCTGGCCACATGACCTTGCAGGTGTCTATCTTTGGCTTAGAAATGGAGATGAGCACCAACCCCCAAAGTCGGACACGATTGGACTTAATGCCAGGGGACCACCTTTACCTTTACGTTTGCCTGTTCTACCTTTCCCCAGTAAACTCAAGGAGTCATAAATTGCTTTCTATCATCACCTCATTTTATCTTCCCATACCCACTTTGAGGAAAGCCAACCTGAGTGAGAAAAGGTTACACAATGAAGTTGTTGAGGGCCCTTCCACACAGCCATATAACCCAGAATATCAAGGCAGATAATCCACAATATCTGCTTTGAACTGAGTTATCTGAGTCCACACTGCCATATAATCCAGTTCAATGTGGATTTTGTACCGCTGTGTGAAAGGGGCCTCGGTTGATTAGGGGCCCTTCCAGACAGGACCTATATCCCAGGATCTGATCCCCGGTTTTCTGCTTTAAACTGGATTTTATTTATTTATTTATTTATTTACAGTATTTACATTCCATCCTTCTCTCCCTGCAGGGAACTCAGGGTGGATTACAATGTACATATACATGGCAAACATTCAATGCCATAGACATACAACATATGTAGACAGACACAGAGGCAATTTAACATTCCAGCTTTTCTTTAGGGTATTCTGGCCACCAGGGAGGCTGTCCCTTCACCGACCATTTGTGACACTGATGAAGTACTTCCTTATTCTTTGCATGCCTGCTGGAGATTTTATGGGCTCGTAAATTAGTTAAGTTTGCCTCCCCGAATGAGTGGTACCTAAATTTCCTACTTGACAGATGCAACTGTCTTTCGGGCTGCAAAGGCTGACAGCAAGCTACAAAAAATTAGTCGGAAGCTCACTCTGACCTAGGCTGGCTTCGAACTCATGACCTTTCAGTCAGTAGTGATCTTAATGCAGCTGACTCCCTGCCAGTTGTGCCACCGTCCTGTATTGCCAGATAATCTGAGATAAACAGAAAACCTGGGATCAGATCTTGGAATATAGTGCCTTTCCAGAAGGACCCTAAGTCCACACTGCCATATAATCCAGTTCAATGTGCATTTTATGCAGTTGTGTGGAAGGAGCCTGAGTTGATGCCAATCCAACAATGTACATAGTTAACATGAAGTCTTCTTCATGCTATGGGACAATCTCCTATATCTTATCTCCTATAACAGCTCTCTTAAATTTTTTAAAAAACGTATCTTTATTGAAAATTTTATGAGTTCAATAAAACTTACACAAATTAAAAAGGAAAAGGAAATAGAAAACAGAAAGAAGAAGTTACAGGTGCGTGCAGCTATTCATAGCTTCTCGGTCTATAAATATAAAGATTCACTTCTTCCATGAACCTTTTCTCATTATTTATCAATGACAAATGACTGATTATTTTTTTCCACACAAACAAATTGTAACGGGGTTTGAGAATGGGTTTTGTAGCTATCCTGATAAATCTTTACCCAATCAAACCTTTTGCCCATATCTGATAAATGTATCAAATCTAATATCCATCCCTACATATGTTAACCTTTTCTATAACTCTTTTAAGATAAACAGGCATAGTAATTTTAATCTTTTAATTTTCTTGCTGGCTCATGTTTATCACCACTGAACTTAGTAAAATATACTATTTACTTGATGAGTCCCCACAATAATAGTAATTGATGTTAAATATTTTAATGCTTAATATTAATTTATATCTTATTTGTGGACATTATTATGTTTTATATGATGTCTGTCTTATATTTTATATTAAATGTGCTTTGATTTGTATTGTATTATGTTGTGAGCTTCTTTGGGTCCTGTTAGGGAGAAAAGCAGGATATAAATAAAGAATTATTATTATTATTATTATTGTTATTATTATTATTATTTGATACATAACAAAATTAGTACACAGCAAACAAGATCACTGTGCTGGCTTTTGTATTTGATCACACGTCGCACACTTCCCAAGTATCTAGGACTGTGTGATATATTGGTGAATAAGGTATGCAGATATGAGTAGGGTGGCCTTTTGCAGCCGACAGATGGTAGTTTTGTCAGCACCAATTGTTTTTAAGTGCAGGCCAAGGTCTTTAGGCACTGCACCCAGTGTGCCAATCACCACTGGGACCACCTTTACTGGCTTGTGCCAGAGTCTTTATTATTATTTTTATTATTATTCTGACACAAATACACAGTATGACACAGCAAGCAAGATATATATCCTGGATTTTGTATCACAAAATCACAAGTTGAACACTTCCCATTATTATTATTATTATTATTATTATTATTATTATTATTATTATAGTATTCAAATTACTATATCTAACCGATGTAATATAATCTCTCTGTGTATATTTCCCACAGACATCTGCAATCCCCTTATAGATTCTAAACAATTTTCTGACATCTTATAACCATGCTACCTTATTTTGGTTATAGCATAGTCCAAAGCAGTCTTCTTGACCACCTATAATTCCAATCCATATGGTATAGCCACTAGCTACCAGCACCTTCTATTATAAATACAAATCATTCATTCATTTTAATTAAATTAAAATATATATTTATATTTTTTGTGTGTGTCCCCCCCCCCCCCTTCCCAGTTCCCGAATTTTCTCATGTCATTGATTAAATGGTACGTCAATGCTGGATGCAGACCTCACCCTAAACAGAACATTCTTTTCCCTCCTGGAATGTCTCCCCTTCCACAATCTTTCCCATCCAAACATGTCTTTCCCAGTCTCACTGCATATCTTAACATATTGTGGGCCATCTCAGGTTCTCTGAGACTTCTGTCAGCTAATTAGCAGCTAATTAGCGAGCTATTCTGTTGCTTAGCTTTCGCTGCTTTGGAGTGTGAGACAAAATATGTCAGTCTGCCATACTCTCCATCCGGATGTTGCTATAACAGTTTTCTTTAGAGAACCAGCCTGGTGTAGTGCTTTGCGCATTGAGCTTTGACTCTGGAGACCAGGGTTCGATTCCGTTTGTCTGTGGAAACCCATTGAGTGATAGTGGGCAAGTTGCATTCTGCAATGAAAATGCTGTGATCAGTTCTCTTTAGGGTCACCACAAATTAAAAATAGCTTGAAGGCACACAATAACACTTTCCTTTTTTTGCTAATGGGTTAGTTGTTCTCATTACAATTCAAACTGGTGTCACTGGCTTTCTCTGCTGGTGGGATTTTGTGCTGCTGAAAGGCAAGAGAGTATTCTGCTGGTGACACTGCTGCTCACTGATAGGGTCTCCCATGTGAGACAGGATTTGCTGAGGAGGTAGACTACCCATATACTGGGTATTCAAGCATGCAAGCAATCAGTGAGAGTTTGCGTGTCAACTGTAAAATAAGATGCATGAAGCTGATTGGTCAGGCAATGCACGGGGTGATTGCTGAGCCTGGGACTATTGGATACTGTTACATTTTTGTTCAGGCTTTTTATTTATTTATTTATTTATTTACAACATTTGTACCCTGTCCATATCAGCCCGAAGGCGACTCAGGGCAGCGTACAAGTCGGCAATGATTAGATGCCATATATATAAAAAAACATAGATCGGTAAAAAGCAAAAAAATCACATTACATTTAAAAACCATAAAAGCAATGAATAATAAAAAATTATAAAAACTATGTCTTCTTCTTCAAATCCTCAACTGTTTCATCACCTTAGCCGTTTCTAGTTCATTTTCCGATTTGAGTTTTTCTGGTCATGCTGTGGTTCCAAACACTTGCTCAAAGAGCCTGGTTTTCACTCTTTTTCGAAAGGTCAGGAGGGAGAAGCAGAGATAAAAGGTGTCTCATATGGACACAGAAAGAAAGACCATTTAAAATCTCTCTAAAAGGACATTTAGTGAGTTGATACAAGTGATCATATTGTACTTACGTTGTATTGTCAAAGGCTTTCATGGCCGGAAACACTGGGTTGTTATAGGTTTTTTTGGGCTATATGGCCATGGTCTAGAGGCATTCTCTCCTGACGTTTTGCCTGCATCTATGGCAAGCATCCTCAGAGGTAGTGAGGTCTGTTGGAACTAAGTAGAAGGGTTTATATATTTGTGAAAATATATATAAATATATAAACCCTTTTCCCCCCACAGATATATAAACCCTTTTTCCTAGTTCCAACAGAAGGTACATTTTTCAAGTGTGTGTTCGTGCGCACACACACATATAAAAGCTTTGGATAGCATAGGGAAGGGTTAACACCCCTGCGGTGTTTGTTTGCCTCCAGGGCCGGAAATGAAAGGAGAAGCCTTTGCCTTTGCCTGTGTATTTGTGTGTCATTGTATTTCTTTGTAAAAAGGCATTGAATGTTTGCCTGTTTGTTTATATGCATAATCCGCTCTTGAGTCCCCTCTGGGAGAAGGGCAGAATATAAATAAAGCGTTGTTGTTGTTGTTGTTGTTATCATCTTTGCCCTGTTCATAGTATTTCACCTCACTTTCTGTCCCTGTGTCCATTGGATTTTGAAAAAAATGGCTTGTCGTGGAAACAAGGATTGGTGAGCTTCAGTGGAGACACATTTTCCCATGATAACTCTTTCAGGAATCAATTCCCCTTCTGAGGAGTATGTTTCCCTCACTTCCTGCTGCCTCACCCCTTTTCGTAACTATGAGTCGTTTGTAAGTCAGATGTTTGTAACTCAGGGACTGCCTGTATTGCACTAAAAATCCTACCAGTTGCCTGATAGTTTAGGATGGTGTCATTTGTAGAACGCTATATTAAAGCATGGAATTTAACACCAAATTGAGTAGACATCCAGTGATAATGCGGCATGTCTCATTAGGAGCCACATCCACTGTTTTAATGTGGTGAGATGTATTCCACTCTGGGCCTGCGTATTCAGTAGCAGAGCAACAAAGCGGAAGGGCAGATGTCTTTGCTGGATCTGGTTGTGATCTCCAGGTTGTGCCAGTCAGCTTTTGTATGATATTGTTTGTAGCACCCACTTTTTGCTTGATAGTCAAGCAGTGTTTCTTACAACAAGTGCTTTTTCTTATAACAGTGCTTCTTATAACAAGTGCTTCTTCTTATAACAGTGCTTCTTCTTATAACAGTGCTTCTCACTACAGTTAAAGGATACTGATACATTTATACTAAACGCAAAAGTTAAAAATTTCATTTAACTAGCCATAAAATAAACCAGTTAAACATAGCTAGTTAAATTTAACTTTTATTATTTTCTCCACCTGTGATAGTGATTTTTATAAGGCAACCTATCAATTCCGTAAACATCATTGCAGCAATGGGGTAACTATTATGCACCCGATCTATCAAATTCAACAAGTTATTTCCAAACTTGGTAATGGAGTGCAATCTACCTTTTGCCCAGCATAGTGGAAAAACATTGAAATTGCTAATTTCCTTTTGCCTGCTCAAAAAAGCCTGGAAAGAAGATATGACTAGGTAGACAATAACGTGAAGGAAGAAAAACAAACATTTCAAACCAGAAAACGATGTTGCTTGCCAAATAATTTTTGCAAATTATAAACAAGTAAAAGGTTAGAAAAGTGAAGGAGTAGCATTGTTCTTTGAAGTACTAAAAAAAACAGCAAGGAGCCAAACAAAAGGATTGATAACACCATGTAACAAAATCTGAAATATTTTCTGTTCCTGGTTTGAAAGTGTTATTCCAGTTTTATTGTGTAGTACTTACATTGAAAGTAGTCGTAATATTCCAGAAATGTCGTTTTTGTGGCTGCCACAAACTATGTTGACTAGGTTGGATATTCATTGAAAAACTATAGCAAAATCTGCTGTAGAATGTCTCACGAAAACAAAGTTTTTGCAGTTTTATAAACTTTTCCCATGTTTTTATGCTAGAACCAATTAGGAAATTACAATTAGGAAATGTTACATAGTGTAACAGTTGATTCTCCATATCTATGGATTCTGCACCAACCATCCGTGGCTTGAAAATATTCAAAAAGCATTTTTTTAAAAAAAGCAAACTTGATTTTATCTTTTTATATAAGGGGTACCATTTTACCATGTCATTGTATACATGAGTGGGTCAAAAAGCTTTGCTTCCTGTGTCATAAAAATGTTATGAATGAACATATAACAGCAGAAGTTGCTACAGATCATAACCTGAACTGTTCTATACACAAAACTACTGTTCAACATAGACACCATTGATTTTTACACAGGGTTGTTGTAGGTTTTCTCGGGATTTTTACACATTTGCACTGTTGTGTAATCCGGGAATCAAAACCATTTTGGAAAAATTCAGGGTTTTGCTTCGTGACCCATGATTTTAAAGCCGTTCTAACGTCATTCAAGTGATTGAATCTGAAACCACGTACATTGTCTGTTTGGACCTCTGAAAGACAACCTACATGGTTTCAGATTCAATAACTTGAATGATGTTAAAACAGCTTTAAAATCATGGGTCACGAAGCAAAACACTGAATTTTTCCAAAATGGTTTTGATGATAGGGTTAAATGATGGCCCAAATGTTTACAAATTGATAGTGATTATGTTGAACGGTAGTTTTGTGTAGAGGACAATTCAGGCTATGATCTCTAGCAACTTCTGCTGTTATGTGTTCATTCATAACATTTTTATGACACGGGAGGAAACACTTTTTAACTCTAATGGGACTTGGATTTTGGTATCTTGGGGATGGGGTTCTAGAAATAAATCTGAGTAGATACTAAGGGTCTACTGTACTGTGCTCTTCTTATAGCTGCTCAAATAAAACTCTTTGCTCAATTAGTGCCACAAATCCTAATTCTATGTGTTATGTTTTTGTGTATGAAAATCTGTTTTGTTATACAGTCTGAGTGCCTGATGAACTTAGTTGCTGCCTGTTCCAGTTTTACACTTTCAGCTAGTTTTAGTGGTACCCCAGGCAGCCTGTAAAAGCTGCTCTGAGCATCTTTGAGTCTCAGTGGGAGACAAAGGTAATCGGCGTTTGTCTTTCTTGTTACAACAGCGTGTTTCCTCCTTGGTGCTTGTAATACAATACTGGAATTTTTGAGAAAACTCATCCTGCAAGGGGAAGGTGGGAGGGAGAGTGTGAATGGATGCCTGACCAATTCCACTTCCAGTGTCATTTCCAGTTTGTCATGCCAATTCTCAGTTGCCTCCATTGAAAACAATGGGACTTCTTGGCTCATGGCCCATCGCAAAGAACCATTGCATTCCTGTTTTATGCATCTGGGGTTTCAGGAAATAGGAACAAAGCATGAACCAAAGGAGTTTAAAATGTTTTCTTTGTTGACCTTAAAAGGAATAGGGTTTTTTAAACGTGATCTTTTCAAAGTGTTTACATGGCCTGGAATGACAATTAAATGGCAGCTTTCGTAGCTCTGTGTAACAACTGTCCCCCTTGATCTTTGAATACCTGCAGCTCAGTCTGGGTACACATGGTAGGAAAATATAGACTAGATCCATATGCTCAGCTTACAAAGTCGTGAAAGGGTTAAATGTATATAGGCTGTTCATTACCCTTCTTACCCTGCTACCCTGTGGCGCAGTTAGCAGGACTGCTAACCAAAAGATTGGTGGTTTGAGTCCGGGGAAGGGGTGAGCTCCCACCTGTCAGCTCCAGCTTCCCATGCAGAGACATGACAGAAGCCTCCTACAGGATGATAAACATCCGGGCGTTCCCCAGGCAACATCCTTGCAGATAACCAATTCTCTCACACCAGAAGCAACTTGCAGTTTCTCAAGTCACTCCTGACACACACAAATGTATCTAATATATTAGTTTCTTGTATTGTCGAAGGCTTTCATGGCCGGAATCACTGGGTTGTTGTAGGTTTTTTCGGGCTATGAGCCATGTTCTAGAGGCATTCTCTCCTGACGTTTCGCCTGCATCTATGGCAAGCATCCTCAGAGGTAGTGAGGTCCTCACTACCTCTGAGGATGCTTGCCATAAATGCAGGCGAAACGTCAGGAGAGAATGCCTCTAGACCATGGCCATATAGCCCGAAAAAATCTACAACAACCCATATTAATTTCTCATTTTTTTTTGGATATATTTGAAGGTATTGTGTTTTATCTGTAATATAGGGACCTAAAAAAACCTGCCTTATGTGAAGTCAGACTAGTCGTTCATCTTGCCTAGTATTATCAGCTCTGTTTCACTCTCCGGAGTCTTGTTTTCACCAAGCTGAACATGCCCATGTCTTCTAGGTCACATCAAGTACAATTCAGTGCCAATATCAGTTTGCTTGAATCCCATTACCATGTTTAGCTGTAGCCAAGTACTCCCTGCTGAACATGAAAAGAAGAATTTTAGAACATCAAGTCAATGCATCAGGAACAGTGGAGATATTGAGTTTTGCTTTGACTTAGATGAGAAAACTGGGGGGCAGCTTATGGGTTGCTTACGGTCTCCAAATTTGAACTCTTCTGCCCTCAAGTTGCCACTTGCCTCTAATAGAAGCCACCAAGAATGGCAAATCGTGTTTTGAAGCTTAAACCCCTACAGAGTGAAATCTGGTTGCAGGTTTTGCTTGAAAATAGGAAAATTATAGAGTACAGAATGGATGAAAATGGCCCAATTACATGCTCTTGATTTAGGTATAATATAATTGATGGATGTTATCCTTGAAGTGATTGGTTTGACCACGAGGGGGCTGGGGGTGGCAATGGCTTACAGGGAGCTCTGGCGTGGGCTGGTCCATGAGGTCATGAAGAGTTGTAAGGGACTGAATGAATAAACAACAAAAAATTGGAAGTTGTGTAACTAAATATGGCGGAGGGGGGGGTCGTGCTCAACTTTTCAATGATTGCAACAGATAGTTGTTAGCTTTATTTATTTTTCAAAGACTTTGCATTTACAATGGATTGAGCCATTAGAATAGAATAGAATAACTTTATTGTCATTGTACATTGTACAACGAAATTAAATGCCATCCCCAATCACATATATGTACAAATTACAAAACAAAGCACCCATCCTTCCACATTCTGATCACTGTGGCACAACCCCTCATGCCACATCAATGTGAAACCACAGAAGTTCACATATTTTAATATGACTGAAATAAAACTGAAATTCAGGTATGAAGGAAGCCATTAGCAGCAGCCTGGCAACCAAGATCCGCGTAGTTAAAGCAATGGTATTCCCCGTAGTATCCTATGGATGTGAGAGCTGGACCATAGGGAAGGCTGAGCAAAGGAAGATAGATGCTTTTGAACTGCTGGAGGAAAGTTCTGAGAGTGCCTTGAACCGCCAGAAGACCCAACCAGTCCATACTCCAGGAAATAAAGCCCAACTGTTCATTGGAGGGAAGGATATTAGTGGCAAAGATAAAGTACTTTGTCCACATCATGAGAAGACAGGAAAGCCTGGAGAAAATTGATGCTGGGGAAAATGGAAGGAAAAAGGAAGAGGGGCCGAGCAAGGGCATGATGGATGGATGGGATCCTTGAAGTGACTGGCTTGACCTTGAAGGAGCTGGGGGTGGTGACAGACGACAGGGAGCTCTGGCGTGGGCTGGTCCATGAGGTCACAAAAGTGAAGTGACGGAACGAATAAACAACAAATTAGCAGCAGCATAAATAATGGCCTTTTGTGTTTTAATTAGGTTCTGTGCTTGCAGATTAATTATGTAAATAGAATTATCTGATTGACAGGTAGTCTGCATACAAAGCTTTGAACCTGGATGTGTGGATGCTAGAAGTTCATTGGGCAGCTGGGAAATAATTGTTTAAGGTGTGCTTTTGGTAGGAACTGTTGAGTTTCTGGTCCTGCTTCGAAACGAAATATCTCATTTTTAGAACAAACATTGAAATAATAAACATTTCACATTTTCAGTATTGTTGAATGCACTTCCCAGTTATATAGTTGCAGTGACAGCTTTTCAATCTTGCAACTGCCCTTGCTTGCCCAGTTGCCAAGTTCCAGCGCTTGAAGCTGTACTATTATCAGGTCATGTCTACATTTGGCAAAGCTTTGTAGACACAACATCATTAACTGTGCTTCATATTTTTGCAATATTTACTCCCCTTCCACACTTTTTTCCAAGATAGTAAATCATCATTTCTTTAATCTCCTCCCGACTGCATGAAAAACAGGAATTTATGTAACAGGCACTTGCTGCAAACCTTTTCCTGTTTGGAACTTTTGTTGTTGTTGGCAGAATTAGGGGATGGCTTCGCTACTCCAAGAGTGACCTTGAATGTCCTTAGTGAGAGAACACTAGATTGTAACTTTCTGATGACTAAGGACGTCTGTAGCTTCTGTAAAATACTAAACACTTCCATGTGTGGATGGATTGAAAGTTCTGGAGGAGCGCGTGTGGGTAGGAGATAACGATTGTTTTCATCCTAAACACTAAACCGTATAGCTGCACTAAGGTTGGCTATATGATGTATACTAAACAATATTTTGAAACAGGGCTATTTGCTTTTTTTAATCAGCATGTTTTACAGAACAGCTTTCTTGTGCTTACATACTTGCTCGTAAAGCAAGTGTTCTCCACCTCACTCGAGAAGAAGAACACAGAGAAAGCAATATTTCCCTCTCTTGATTTTAATGTAGTCTGATATACTAAACAATTTTCTCGGCTTATTTCCAATATCAGGAGGGAGACGGGTAGGAAGAAGCAGTGTGGGTGTCAACAGAATGACCCTTTGCCCCGTGTGCTTAGTTTTATGTGTGATGTAGAAACCCAGCCCCTTTCCTTGATATACACTTGCTTGTTAAGAAAGTGCTTGTTTATTAAGATAGACATCCTCATCTAGTTCAGCTCTTAAACAGAATATTTGGTGATTGCAACAGAACAGATTATGGGACTTCATAGCAGCAAATACTATCTGCATAGGTGGTAGAAGTGAGTTGGCAGGATTTTAAGTGACCAGGTTATACCTTTATCTGGAACATCTCCAGGCTCTCAAGTTGTACAGAAACCTGCGTATACTCATTTTTTGAAGTAAGTGCAAAAGATATTTCCAAATGAGGGTTACTATTTAAAGATGGGTATAGAATCATAGAGTTGGAAGAGACCTTGTGGGCCATCCAGTCCAACCTCCTGCCAGGAAGCGAGATGAAGAACTGCTGGTGACTTAATTATTTCAGCATCCCAGAATTGAGCGGAAACAATGAAAGACTTTCTTTAGTAGATTTACAAGTTAATGATTGGATATATCCACTTTTGTGATTTATTGGCACTCTCAGATTGCTTATAAGATACAAGTAAAGGAAATGTATATTTTTTATACAATTAGCAAAGCTGGGTTTGTAGATCACCAATCACCCAATGGATCTATTTTAGGAGGCACATCCAGGATTTTTCTCCTGAGAGTCTGCAACCAACTTGACTTGTTATCCAGTCTGCTTTCTAAGAGTAGCTTTGCACATTCACCCTTGCTTTTAGCATTTCATCTAGCTGCCACATGTGGTCCGCGACCTCACCGTTACTACACTGTTGCAACAAGAGCAATTGGTCTCGCAAAACCCTCTTATCGTGTTGAGGCTAACTAAATATTAGGCCTGGGCAATCCATGATTCTAAATGGTTCTAAAGTACTTATAAAATTAAAGTTCTGGTGGTGACAATTTCAGAACTCTAACAAAACTTTCAAAATTGATTTATTATTTCATTTTTGGTGATTTTTATGATAAAACCAATTAGGAACTGCCATTTATGATGATATTTTGAGAGATTTTTGGAGTTCTGAAATTTTCACTACCAGAACTTTAGTTTTGTAAGTACTTTAGAACCATTTAGAACCATGCATTGCCCAGGCCTACAATATGGTTTTCGGTGGGAGAGCAGATGGTGACTACTGGATGGCATATATTCTGTATCAGAAACTAGAGCTGGTATATCTAATGCAGTTTTCTGAATCAGCACCCCAGATAACCAAAACAAAGCTAAAGTTGACCAAAAACGGTTTCGTGACCCTTTTGGTACTAATGTGGGAGAGTGCTCCTTGGTCAAAGTCGTTCCTGGTCCAATAAAAATAAAAGTTGGGAACCACTGTTCTTAAGAAATGTATTGGGTTGCATGGTTTAAACGTCTACGTTACCTTTGAGAAGCTTGCCAGGGAGCAGAATCCATAGAGTCCACCAGCTTTTATTTAAAGACGGTTGTTCCTGTGACTTGAAACCCATAGGTATTTAAGTCCTAAAGATCTTAAGAAGCATTCATGATGGTAACCCAGTCTGTTTCTATACCTATTAATTGGTTTTTATACCTATTAATTGGCAACTGGCCGCAGTAGTCCTTTTTCACTTTGCTCAAAACAACATTAAACACCTTGAATTTTATATGGGACAACTCAATATTGCAAAGGAAAATAAGATACTCTCTCTAGATATCATGCATTTAGCTGAATAATTTATCTACTGAAAATTAATGGCAAGATGTGGGAGAATCCGTATTTTTCTTACACCTTGTTTCTTTTTATGTTTTTAGAACTCTATCCGTCACAACCTCTCATTACACAGCAAATTTATTCGAGTTCAGAATGAAGGAACAGGGAAAAGCTCTTGGTGGATGCTGAACCCAGAGGGAGGCAAGAGTGGGAAGTCTCCCAGGAGAAGGGCTGCTTCCATGGACAACAGCAGCAAGTTTGCAAAAAGCAGGGGAAGGGCTGCGAAGAAAAAAGCGACTCTTCAGGCAAGTCAAGACGGAAATGGTGACAGTTCAGGCACCCAGTTTTCAAAATGGCCTGCAAGTCCCAACTCCCACAGCAATGATGATTTTGATAACTGGGGTACATTTAGGCCTAGAGCCAGTTCTAATGCAAGTACAATTAGTGGGAGGCTTTCTCCAATCCTGCCGGAACAAGATGACCTCGGAGAAGAAGATGTACACTCCATGGTGTACCCTCCATCAGCAACCAAAATGGCTTCAACTCTGCCTAGCCTTTCTGAAATAAGCAGTTCAGAAAACATGGAGAACCTCTTGGATAACCTCAATCTTTTATCCCCCAACACATCTTTGACGGGATCAACTCAGTCTCCACCAACTACCATGATGCAACAATCTCCCGGTTATTCATATGCTTCGCCAAGCACGAGTATAAATTCACCAAACTCAGACTACAGGAAATACACATATGCCCAGCCCAGCATGAATTCTTTGCCACAGATAACAATGCAAACAATTCAAGACAGCAAATCAAGCTATGGGCCCATTAGTCAATATGGTCCCTGCCCTGTAGGACTTTTGAAGGAACTGCTGACTTCTGATTCACCTCCTCACAATGATATCTTGACATCTGTAGATACTCGTGTTTCCCAGCCAAGTAGCCAAGTCCTTGGACAAAATGTCTTAATGGCCAATAACTCCACAATTTCGCCGTATGGCAACCAGCAGCCCCATAACAAAATCATTGCCTCCACCAGTGCTCATCCCCACCAAGGACTTGTCCAGTCAACCTCAGCAGTCAACAGCCACACTTTGTCGCTCACGCTGAGCACCGTGTCTCATGCATCAAGTTTAAACCGAGTGCCCCCAGCGAAAACCTCCGCACAAGTGCCTATGAGCCACCCAATGCAGATGCACAGCCACAACCCCTACACCACTGTGAACAGCTGCAACGGTTATGGGAGAGTAGGGATTGTCTCTTTCCACCAGGAGAAGCTCCCTAGTGACTTGGATGATATGTTGATTGAACGATTGGACTGTGATATGGAGTCAATAATTCGTAATGAGCTCATGGTCGAGGAAACATTGGATTTTAACTTTGACGGTGTGTTGCCTAACCAGAGTTTGTCACATGGGGTCAAAACAACAACACACAGTTGGGTGTCAGGATAAGGATGAAAGGTGAGTTTCCCATGTTTTCTGGTTTCAATCAGTGGGGAAGCAGTGATTCTCCAGACATTTCTGCATTACTCTTTCCATCATTCTTCATCATTGGCTAGGTGGACTAGGATTGATGGGAAATGAAGTCCAGATATGCCAGAAAGAGGGCCTTATTTTGTGTCTTAGATGTTGTATGATAGAGAAGAATTCTGCAAATGGCATTTCTTCCACAGTAATGTTTGGGCTACAGGAAAAAGCTGTCCTTTGATAAAACATTGATATCCTTTCTTTTACAAAAATAAAGAAAAAAGAGCTCCTCTCATTGTTGATTTTCTTAGGCATTTACTATTATTACTAGAGCCCCCGGTGGCGCAGTGGCTTAAACCCCTGTGCTGGCAGGACTGAAGACCGACAAGTTGCAGGTTCGAATCCGGGGAGAGGCGGATGAGCTCCCTCTATCAGCTCCAGCTCCTCATGCGGGGACATGAGAGAAGCCTCCCACAAGGATGATAAAAACATCAAAAATCATCCAGGCGTCCCCTGGGCAACGTCCTTGCAGACGGCCAATTCTCTCAGACCAGAAGCGACTTGCAGTTTCTCAAGTCGCTCCTGACACGACAAAAAACAAACCAACAACTATTACTACTACTACTACTACTACTACTAATAATAATAATAATAATAATAATAATAAAACAGCCAGCAGAGTGTCTGCTGTGGACTCATCTTGTTGTGTTTCTAATAGTAGTAGTAGTAATAATAATAATAATAATAATAATAATAATAATAATAATAAACTTTATTTATACCCTGCCACCATCTCCCCCAACGGGGACTCGGGGCGGCTTACATGAGGCCAAGCCCTGGCAGCAAATTACAATTAAGTGAAATACAACAAAATAAAAACCGAAACGCAAGCAACAACACAGTAAAATACAAAAACATGCTGAATACAATAAGCAATGAACACAAAACATAAGAATGCAATGAACAATCACAATAACAGTGAATGGGCCGCATGTACAATAAAATGATTAAAAACTCAGGGTGAGATAAACTAAGGGTGAGCAGATTATTTGCAAGGGAGAGCTCATAGGGAAACGGGGTAGTAAACAGGGTTTCGTACATATGGGAGGTGTACTCCAAGGACAAAAGCGTTGAGGGGAGCAATAGCATAAGATTGTATAGCTACTCTCCAAAAGTGCAACGGCAGAGCCAGGTCTTAAGATTTTTTTAAAAGCTTTCTAAGGTAGGGGCTTTCCTGATCTCTTCGGGCAATGAGTTCCAGAGTCGGGGGGCCACAAAGGAGAAGGCTCTCTCCCTTGTTTTATTGCTATATGCATAACATTCCATCTTACATTCACCATGTTTGAGTTTGCTTTGTGTCATATTATATTTTCTGTTTTTCTAGGGTACACTTGAAAATACTTAAGACATCTCTGACCACAAGACCCGAGCAAGGGAGTCCAAAGATGTCCTTCAGCGCTTTTTTGCCATTTCTTTTGTAATATTTTTGTTTTTCTTGTCGGACTTGGTGCCAGATAGATGCTTTTCCTGCACAGGAAGTTTGCCAGTTACTTGCAGGTTGTTTTTTGCTGTAAGGAATGTGTTGTTGGAAGTGTCTTAATTTGAAAGTGCCAAACTCACTACAATGCCATAGAAAAGCAGAACATACTTGCACTTCATGTTGTGCAGTGACTGTGTACAGTATAAACTTCAAAAGTAAAATGGATTCTTTAGGAATATGTCATATAAAAAAAAAACCTTAAAATACTCTGGCAGTCTTTTATACCTTCAGTTGCTTTTGATCCAGGCTTACTTTTGATCTACTCATCTCACACACAGCTGTGTACAGCTCTGTTAGTTGCCCGAAGTGTATTAAAACTACTGTACCTTATGTGTAAGATCATGTCATTAAAATATGATCAAACCAAAGTTGTTGGCAATTCAGATTTTCACATCTGAGAAAAGGCTGAAAGCTTTGCCACCATTATTTTTCATCATGTGGTGGATTTACCGTGGGGTTGACTTCCAGATTGACTGATAAAATTTTGCTGATGTAAAATTTTGTAATAGCCATATACCTATTTTTTTACATCTCTACTTTGTTATAGAAGCTCCTTAATATTTACCGAATCCAAGATAGCTAGCAAAATTTATAGTACTTTGTATACAATATTTTAATAAGCAGAAAGGGAGAGATTTATACTAGCACCCTGTAAGATTTGTAAAAAGAAGGTTTCTCCGTGTAAAGAACATTTTTTTTTTCTGGCACAAGAGTTATATGTAATTATATACATGTACAGATAAATTCTTTTACTATATTAACACTGACTGTCCCCAAATGTTAAGTCTTGTTAAAATGTTTTGTATGTACAGGTCTTCGTATTTATATCGTGGAAGTTTCATGACTTTTTTTTACCCTGGGACAATAATTTCACAGCTTAATATTATTATTAATAATAATAATACATTCAACTTCATTTATTCTTAACTGTAGGGTTTCTCATTCTCCCTTTATATTAATTGAAAATCTTAAAAAGCTAGGACCAGGTTTAAACTATATTATGGTGTAATAATATACTTTGTAGGAATGAACCTTGGCCACAAACAGGGAAGTCTTTATTATATGATTATCATAATTATATAGTTCTATAATATATATTAATAGTTTTAGTTGATTCTTAATGGCATATTCCTTCAATAAGTCATGTTGCTTGACAAAAGCCCTAATTATCTACAGTCAACCCACCACGTTTGCAGGAGTTAAGAGTTGCAGAACCCTTGGGAAAGTGAAAAACTGCAAATGAAAACATTGCTTAAAAAAAAAACCTAAGGGAAAACCTCTGTAGGTATTTCTAGAACAGTAGTTCCCAACCTGTGGTCCATGGACCACCAGTGGTCCGCAAGTACTAAAATATGGTCCACGACCTCACCTTTACTACACCGTTGGAATGAGTGTGACTGCTCTCACAAAACCGCATTGAGTCGCCTGTTTGGGCTGAAAAATGCGGTATAGAAATAAAGCAAATAAATAAAACCCTCTTATAGTGCCGAGGCAATGGGAATGTTGGGAGGGGAGAGGCTGACTACCCACGAAAGGTGCAACACGAAGCCTTCTGTCTGCTGCTTCTCCTCCCCCCTCTCCCTATGTGGTGCCTGGAAGCAGGGGTGCCTGGGAGGGCACATACATCCTGCTCTTCCCTTGCTCCGCCCGCGAGATGAAGGTGCCCGGGCTACATGGTCCACCGCCTGCACCAGGCATAGCAGGGCTGCATGGCCATAATTTCCTCCCTCCAGGGCTCCATGTCAATACGTGCACAGACCCCTCGCTGTGAGGTGATGGGGGAGGGAAGGAGGGAAGGGGCACTGGGGTTGAAGGAACGATAGCAGTGATTACCCCAAATAACCAAATCAAATCGAAACTTGACCAAAAATTGATTTGTAACCCTTTTGGTACTAATGTTAGAGAGTGCTTCCTGGTCAAGTGGTCCCTGGTCAAATCAAGGTTGCGAACCACTGTTCTAGATGCTGCAGTGTGACTGTATGGTCAGTTTCCATAGGAAGCTGACTGTAGAATCACACAGGCAGACCGAGAGACGTATTGTGTCTAGGAATTTCTAGGTCCTCCAGCGTGAGGAAGGAACTGGAGGAAGTTGACCATATAATTGCACTGGAAGACCTAGACATTCCTACAGATAACATTTTAATCAAATCCGTGAATAATCAAATCTGCAAACGTTAAGCCTGCAAATGTGGAGGGCAAACTATATTCCTTTGGAAGAGGTTTATATGAGCAAGCTCACATGTAGATAAATAACTTTGTGTACTTCTGAGTTTGTGAGCTATATTATTAGTTGCTCATTGGCCTACTGAGTTCATTGGGCATCATTCCTCTTCTCAGTCCTCTCCTTCCATTTTAGCTGAGCAATTGCAAAATTTTCCCAGGATTGTGTAATTTTTATGCTCAGATGTTTTGGAAGAACAAAGAGACATCTGTTTGTTACCTTGCGTCTCTTCTTTTTCCTCTTTGGGATGTTCTGGTGACTTAACTTACTTCCAACCAGTTTGATGAACCAGGAGTCCTGACTTCTAGGTAGGTTGTGGACAAGGAGGAGATTTAAAAGAGTTAGATATGGCTATAGCAGCCTAAAAGTTTGACATCCTTATGCTCAGTTATAGTTTCATGACAGTATATTCTGAGGTTCAGTTTTATTTTCATTACCCCTAGCACCTCAGTGATAAGAGAAGAGCCCTCAAAATACATTAGACATTCAGAATCGAATTATTCTGCTGTGCAATCCTGGAAGGCTTCCTTAGGGAAAATGTGTTTAAATGATCCCCTGTGTTTATAAATCGGAGAAAACTGTGTATAGATAGGATTCTGATATCATCTGTCCAGATGTGTAATAACCCCCATCTCCTTTGAAACCCCCCCCCAACTTATGTGACCTGGGTCTAGTGCACTGCTTCTTAAGCTGTGAGTCCTAGTCCCAAATAGGGTCCCCTTAGCTCAATGTTGGGGTCCTGAAAAATTGGCAATGGTAAAAGTTTTCTGAATGCCACCTAGTGGCTGTTTTAGACATTTACACATATTAGTAGTGCAGTGTTTACAGTGGACTCTGCAGAAAGTGTTTGAGCTGTTCTTCATAAAAAGGAAAATCAGCTTGTTTAGCAAGCCTTGCAAATGCTGTTTTTTATCATCAGTAAATGTTTGATTTGTATACCTGTTGTATATACCCATGTACCTGAGGTCACATAAAATTTTCTCAGTCCAAACAGGGTCCCGAATGGGAAAATAGCTCAGGTCTAGTTCACTGATACACTTATAGGGCAGCAAGGAGGCTTATTCTTGGAGGCACTAGGAAAACTGGAAATTTAATGAAAGATGGTATTATGAAACAAAAAAAAATCTGTGGCAGATGATAAAATGTGCTTTTGCACAGATCTTTATTTCTCTAGTTCCGTCATTTTGGGGGAAAACAATGTAAATTATGTCTTTGTGAAGTGTGTGGATGGTTTTAACCAAGCAGCCTGGTTTGGGAGCTTTCCTCTCCTCTCTCTGCCTTGTGAAAAGTATATTCTATAATAGAACCGTTCCTGTATAATGTATTGTTTCTGTTGTATCTTGTATTAATGGTTGCGTTAATGAGACCTCTGCTTTGATAAACTGACAAGTTGTGTATAGTGGTAAGCTAATGCTGTGCTTTTGAATGCTGACAATTCAACAGAAGTTCCTTTTAAAAAGAGACAAATCGATGACTAAAGTGGACCAGTTCTTTAACTGTCTTGCAGTGCAATTCTGTTCACTTGCTTGGATGTAATGTCCATTGTACTCAGTGGGGCTTACTCTTTAGTAAGTGTGTTTTAGGATTGCAATCTTAAGTTTGCACTTGTTCAAATTGGTGTTATGATTCTTTTTTTTTTGTAAGTTCACATGGATTTTTCAGGCTTGTTAATTTATAATTTTAAACAAGGTATTTTTTAAAATGTAACTACTAAAAGTAATGTTGTTCATCCAAGCAAAGAAATACAATTCTGCATTAAACTCCTCAGTGGACAATAGCTCCTTAATTTTGTACCTACCCACCGTTGGATGAAGCGGCGCTACTGAGAGGGCTACAAATACTTCATTTGTGCGAATTGTAGGAACACAATAATGCTACTGCTGCACACTGCAGATGATCATTTGGACATTGGTGGAAAAGTGCCTGATGTTTTTCCAGACATAAAAAATAATCTTTTGTATAAAGCCATAAATGTAAATACACTGCTTTAAAGGTGTTGTCTTTCATATGATTATTTGTATGCTGATCAAAGTTTTGTTTATTTGTTTCTATTTGTAATCCTTCACATAATTATGCAGATGGCTTTACTGTGCTTCTAACTTGTCTTCACAGTGATCTTGTGCAGTAGGTTGGCTTGTTTTTTGTATGGTGCCTTGGGCATTTTTATTGGAAAGGTGTCCTAATATATTTTATAAATAAATAGATGAATATAATGCGTCCCATTTTATGTATGATTAGCTCGGGTGTCTGGCATTGCTTGGGTTATTTGAAAAAGTCAAGTTTTTTATTTTACAATTAAAAAAACTACAACTCACATCATTCCTACCTACAACTCCCCCCAAAATTATTCCAATTTGGGCATATCAGGTGTGTGTGCTGAGTTTGGTCCAGATCCATCATTGTTTGGGTTCACATTGCTCTCTGGATGTAAGTGAACTACAACTCCTATAAATCTCTCCAAAGACCTCCAATATGTTTCGTTGGTCATGAGGGTTCTGTGTGCCAATTTAGTGCCAGGTCCATCATTGGTGAGTTCAGAGTGCTCTTTGATTGCAGATGAACTATACATCCCAGTATCTACAACTCCTATAAATCAAGGTGCATTTCCCAAATCTCTCCAATATTTTTGTGTTGATCATGGGGGCTGTGTGTACCAAATGTGGTCCAGGGCCATTGTCGGGGGGAGGGGGGTCCACAGTGCTCTGACTTGATGCAGAGTGAACTACAACATCCATCATGTGGAGTCAGTCCCCCAAAACCCCTCAGTATGTTCAGTTGCTGATCAATTCCTCTCTGTGTGCTGTGTGCCATAGGAAAGGATAGGATAGGGTTAAGGGAGAGGCAGTGGGCAGCGTCATGCAAATAACACACCAGTGGGGAGAGTCAGAAACACTGGGATGTGGAGGAAACACATAAAATCTAGGATGAAATTGTGTCTGTAGGAAAGCTTTCACTTGGGTGGTGGGCAGTATGATGTTTGTGGAGGACAGCCTTCACATGGATGGTGGGCAGTATGATGTTTGTGGAGGACAGCCTTCACTTAGGTGGTGGGCAGTATGATGTTTGTGGAGGACAGCCTTCACTTGGGTGGTGGGCAGTATGGTGTTTGTGGAGGACAACCTTCACATGGGTGGTGGGCAGTATGATGTTTGTGAAAGACAACCTTCACTTGGATGATGGGCAGTATGGTGTTTGGAGAAGACATTGGCAGGGGTTGGGAGGCATGCTCATGGTGCTTGCTGTAACCTGCAATGTCCTTGGGGGAAATGCTTTTGATGGCTCCTCAGCACTGAGGGTTAGAGCTGGTTGTGGAGGCGGGAGGTTGTCTGTGTAAGTGGACACCTCTGCCATATACACACACATACACAATGTTTACTTTTATTATGTGTATAAGATGAAGGAACACTAAGAATGAGTAATTTGCTAAAGGCTGTCTAAAAAGGCAATGTCTGAGTAGATTTCAGGCCAAATGTCTTGGCTTCACCTCCAGTCTTGGGATGGTTTGTGTACTTTTCTCTAGTGCTGGGGTCCTCAAACTTTTTAAACAGAGGGCCCCAGGTCACAGTCCCGCAAACTGTTGGAGGGCCAGATTATAATTTGGGGAAAAAAATGAATTCCTATGCACACTGCACATATCTTATTTGTAGTGCAAAAACACTTTAAAACAATACAATAATTAAAATGAAGAACAATTTTAACAAATATAAACTTATTAGTATTTTAATGGGAAGTGTGGACCTGATTTTGGCTGATGAGATAGGATTGTTGTTGTTGTGTGCTTTCAAGTTGTTTCAGACTTAAGTTGAACCTGAATGAGGGCCGGGTAAATGACCTTGAAGGGCCATATCCAGCCCCCGAGCCTTAGTTTGAGGACCCCTGCTCTAGTGGTTCTCAGCACTCTGTCTGTACTTGTTAGCCTAAAGCAAGGATGTCAATATCTGTAGAGCTCCGAATTGTATGCTGTTGACACATCTGTGCCACTCTTAAGTGAAATCAGACACCAAATGTATTTGTGTTTATCTTTCATTTTGGTGTCCTCATTTCAAAAAGCCCCAGAGATATGGAAGAATTATTCTTGCTTTGTTTTTCAATCAAGAAATAAAACTGGGATAATAATAATAATAATAATAATAATAATAATAATAATAATAATAATTTGATACAAATCAGATGTAAACGCCAGCTCAAATGAACATTGGGTTGTACACGAATGCCCAACAAGCCTCACCCAATTCCCTTTCTATCCTTTTCCTTCTTTTTCCTCTGCAGAGGAAATGTTCTAGTTTTAAACCACTGATTAAACCATTTGAAGCAAGAACTGTGGGTGCTATAAACCTGGATCTGATAAAATAGCTGACTCTCCTATAATTATGGAACCTACCTTAAAGTGTTGTGGTAGAATACAGATGCCTGTTGAGATCCCCAGAATCCCGTACTGACATCACTTCTGTCTTTGGCTGCGTTCAGCTTCAATCCAACTGAATGATATCTTTGTCTAAAGAGCTGCCCTCCTGTGCTGTTAAAATGTGTAAAACCAAAACTGGCCCAATAAAAATTAAACATCCAGCGAGAAGCTGTTGTGCTCAAAAATATTAGATGTATACAACCTAGGGCACACAAAAATACAAAATAAAGACAAGACAAAACTGCTGGCTTTCATTTGGAAATGTCCTCTATTTTTTTTCCAGGAAAGGCAGTATTTCATTGGTTTCAAAATAATCCTAGATCTCATAAAACCTGTGTTAGTGCAGCCGGTTTTGGGGAGTAACAGTTTTTGGTTTCTGTCCTGTGAATAAAAGTAGAGCAAGCCAAGTGTCCTAACATCAACTGGCTGTTGTCAACATGAACTATTGACTTAGAACGAGGGTGGGCAGATGCAGACCGCTGGCCACATGCCATCCTTGAGGGTTGTTTTGTGCAGCCCCAGGGGTTAATTTCTTTCTCTTGGAAAGAGAAATTGCTCCCAAATGGCCTCTGGGGATTGGGTGGGGGATCATCATGCTTTTTGTTGAACTCCTGGGACATTTTAAGTCCAGCAGATGCCTTAAAAAACAGGAAATTACTTTTGTTCACTTGTTAAAAAACTCCTTCCATGGGCCTGAATGGCACAGAGGGCCAAATGCATGATGAAAAGGCTCCTCACACCCCAAGAGTGCATCTACGTGTGCAGCACAATCTGGCCTGGAGTATTTCTGCTTTGGACTAGCCTTGGATTCCATGAAGCTGCTTGGACCTTCTGCCCCGACCCACTGAACCATCCAGTTGGGCTAAGGTTGGTTTGGTCACTCTTATTTGACCTGTTGTTCTTGCTGCTGCCATAGCTGGTTGGAGAGCTCCTGGCCATCACCCAGTATGTATCTGTGCAATCTCCTCTCCTTCTTCTTGATCACGTTGCAACATTTGTTGATGTCAGCAGAGGTGCCCAGTGATGGCCAGGATATCTCCAGAACTTTCTGGCTGGCTACTGCAGCAACAATAATGACAGGGCCGTAATTCATCCCCTTTTCTGTGTGCTGCGGATGGCAGGTAAAAAGAAATGTTAGTGTCAAGCCATGTGGGCAGTGGACAGGTTCACATTAGTGCGCAAACTAACTCCAGAATGTGGGGCTTTTCTGGGGTTTCACCAAAGCTCCAGAGCAACTTCTTCTAATCTATATAAATAAAAATGTAATGTTCATTTGTGGGAGTAACAAATGAACCACTGGATTAATTGACATGAAATTTGGATACAAAACACCTGTCAGGCCAACGAGCGACCATCACTCATAAAAACACTGAAAACACAACAGTGTCTTAAAAGGCCAAAAAAGCAAAAAGATGCCGTGCATGTGCAAAAACAATTCCCCCTGGCAAACATAACAAACCATAGCATATAAACACTTCCTTTTGGACTACAGCTCCCAGCATCCCCTCGACCAGGCCCTTTAAGAGAGGAGGATGATCCAAATGCACTGCTTACAAGCTCGAAGCTTGGATTTCTTTGAGAGCATCCCAATTCCTACATATTTCCAATGTCCTATTCCTGGGCTGCAACTCCCATCAATCCTCCAGATAGATAAGATAGATAGATTGGATTGGAGAGAACAAAAGAAAAAAAGGGAAGGAAGGAGGGAAAGAAGAGAAAGAGGGAGGGAAGGTTGGCCACAGCAATGCGTGGCAGGCACAGCTAGCATTGGATAAAACCAGGTAAACCAGTTTTATCTTGCACCATGGACCTGAAGTCCCTGGATACCCAGAAGCAACTTCCGATCTGATTTAGGTATAAGCCCCTAGATAGTACATAAGGTATCGGTTTAGCAACAACCCTTATCTGGAATTCCAAAATCCAGAATACTTCATGATCTGAAATTGCCCACATGGGTGGCTGAGATAGTGATGCCTTTGCCTTTGAGCATTCAGTATATAGATTTCATGCACAAAAATATTTTTAAAGTTGTGCAAAATTACCTTCAGGCTCTGTGTTTAAGGTCTATATATCAATGAATGCATATTTAGATCCTAACTCCCAAGAGATCTCATTATGTATATGCAAGTATTCTGAAATGAGGAGGGGTGTTCCAAAATATGGAATAATTCCCCTCCCAAGCATTTCGGATAAGGGATACTCAACCTGTACATCCAGTCTATTTTGATGTAAAGCCATTGCATTTTTGGTAGCTCTCTAGTGGAGCGTATGTAGCTTCCTAGCATCTCACAGTTGGACACTTCTGCCTTGGAGCAATGCAAGACCTACCTTTGCAACAAACAAGACAAAGCAGAAACACAGCAGGGAGATGGTTTTAGACCTGCTGATACACAGCCTGGCCATTCTTGTTAGAATGCTTAAGTAGTCTAGGTTGGATGAATTAATTAGCATTAGCTACACTTACCTAACAGGTGTCATGTAGGCAACCAAAATAGTATGTAATAAGCACTTAATAGAATTTAACAAGACTTGATATATCTTATATATCACCCGTCTACATTTCTCCTTTTGTAAGGTGAGGCTAAAATAAAATCTTCTATGTTGAGTTCATTAAGTGAGAGATTAATGGCTATTAAAGTGGTTTGGAAATGAGCACATGGGCACAAAAGAGGAGAAAAAGTCACATTACGTCAACTTAGAAAACTACTTGAAACAACTTTTTTTCTTGGAGAAAAGAAGTTGAGATGATAATAATAATAATAATAATAATAATAATAATATTCATTGGAACTTATGTCACAAGTACCACCTGCCAGCAGTAAAGAACTGGTGGAATCATAGTAATTATAGTATATAAATATAGTAAATAAATAAATAAAATAAGCCTGCAAATGTAGTGGAAAATGAACACTGTGGGACTTTCAAATCCAGACTGACAAAGTTTTGGAACACAATACACCAAACATCACAACTGTGGAAAAGAAAAAAGTTTGGATTATTGATATTGCCATATCAGGTGATAGTCACACTGAGGAAAAACAACAGGAAAAACTCAGCTGTTATCAGGACCTCAAAATCGAACTGCAAAGGCTCTGGCATAAATCAGTACAGGTGGTCCCAGTGGTGATTGGCACACTGGGCGTTGTGCCAAAAGATCACAGCCAGCATTTGGAAACAATAAACATTGACAAAATCATGATCTGTCAACCGCAAAAGGACACCTTACTTGGATCTGCGCGCATCATTCGAAAATACATCACACAGTCCTAGACGCTTGGGAAGTGTACGAGTTGTGATTTTGTGATATGAAATCCAGCATATATATCTCATTTGCTGTGACATACTGTGTTTTTGTGTCAGTTAAAAAAAATGGTTCTTTATTCATTGAGTCGCTTCCGACTCTTTGTGACCTCACGGACCAGCCCACACCAGAGCTCCCTGTCGGCCGTGGCCACCTCCAGCTCCTTCAAAGTCAAGCCAGTCACTTCAAAGATACCATCCATCCATCTTGCCCTTGGTTGGCCTCTCTTCCCTTTTCCTTCTATTTTCCCCAGCATCATTATCTTCCTGTCTTCTCATTATGTGGCAAAAGTACTTCATCTTTGCCTCTAATATCCTTCCCTCCAGTGAGCAGTCGGACATAATTTCCTGAAGAATGGACTGGTTGGATCTTCTTGCTGTCCAAGGCAGAATTTTCCTCCAGCACCATAGTTCAAAAGTGTCTATTTAGTAGTAGTAGTAGTAGTAGTAGTAATACTTTATTTATATTCTACCCTTTCTCTCCCTTGTCTCTCTCCTGAGGAATCTGTACAAGGACCAAGTAGCAACAGTAAGAACTGACCACGGAACAACAGACTGGTTCAAGATTGGGAAAGGCGTACGGCAAGGCTGCATCCTCTCACCCAACCTTTTTAACTTGTATGCAGAACACATCATGCGATGTGCGGGGCTGGATGAATGCAAAGCTGGGGTGAAAATTGCTGGAAGAAACATTAACAACCTCAGATATGCAGATGACACCACTCTGATGGCCAAAAGCGAGGAGGAGCTGAGGAGCCTTCTAATCAAGGTGAAAGAAGAAAGCGCAAAAGCCGGGTTGCAGCTAAACGTCAAAAAAACCAAGATTATGGCAACAAGAATGATTGACAACTGGAAAATAGAGGGAGAAACCGTGGAGGCCGTGACAGACTTTGTATTTCTAGGTGCAAAGATTACTGCAGATGCAGACTGTGCCCAGGAAATCAGAAGACGCTTACTTCTTGGGAGGAGAACAATGACCAATCTCTAAAATAGTGAAGAGTAGAGACATCACACTGGCAACAAAGATCCGCCTAGTCAAAGCCATGGTATTCCCTGTAGCAACCTACGGATGTGAGAGCTGGACCTTAGGGAAGGCTGAGCGAAGGAAGATCGATGCTTTTGAGCTGTGGTGTTGGAGGAAAAGTTCTGAGAGTGCCTTGGACTGCGAGAAGATCCAACCAGTCCATCCTCCAGGAAATAAAGCCCGACTGCTCACTGGAGGGAAGGATACTAGAGACAAAGTTGAAGTTTGGTCACATCATGAGGAGACAGGAAAGCCTAGAGAAGACAATTATGCTGGGGAAAGTGGAAGGCAAAAGGAAGAGGGGCCGACCAAGGGCAAGATGGATGGATGGCATCCTTGAAGTAACTGGACTGACCTTGAGGGAGCTGGGGGTGGTAACGGCCGACAGGGAGCTCTGGCGTGGGCTGGTCCATGAGGTCACGAAGAGTCGGAGACGACTGAACGAATGAACAACAACAACACCCTTTCTCTCCAAGGGGACTTAGAGTGGATTCCAACATACAGAAAGGCAAAGATTCAATGCCTTAGTAATGTGCTCCCAGCACTTTGGTTGGGACCCACATCACCTCTTCCCCAGGATGCAAGGGATAACTTTGAAACATGGCTAGGGAGATTGTGATTTTGAGCAATGATTGGCTAAACACTGGTCTGTACTACACCCCCCATTGCCTGCAATCCTGCTTTTTTATGTTGAAAGAAGCCAGTCAAAGCACCTTATTTGGAAACATCCTAAGTAGTTTGACCCACACTTATATTCCTGCGCTTAACACATCTCTTTTGAATAACCTGCCTCAGGATCCTTGTGTTTGCGGTTCCCTGGGACCTTCTCCTACTCCTGCCTTCTACACTTCCGCACATGCCCTGGACAAGAGTGATCCCTAGAATGGCTTTGGGATTGCCTTCTCGCAATAAATTGCAGCTGTGCATATTGTGAGGAAATAAAAGCTTTGTTTAGGACGGCTTAAATCTCAGGGGAGATGAACAATTGGCTGTATCAGGACATATGTTGCTACTTACAATTGCAAGGAAGTCCCCCAGGGGAGAGGAATCAACGCTTACTTCTGTTTTGCACCATACCATTACAGCAATTTGTTGTTACTTTAGCTACCATGGCAACATCCTATGAAATCCCGGGGATTATAGTTTCACGAAGTGTTTAGAATCTTCCTCCAGAGAGCTCGAATGCCTTACCATAAGATTTGTTGCGTTACGAGGTACGAGGTTAAGTGCAAAAAAAAAAAATGTCTTCCAAAGTTAGATTTGACTCCATAATCGGTTATTATGCAGAACTGTGATTGATTACAGACTATTCTGGGAAAAAATGACATCTCCAACATTTATTTGCAGGTCCTTACTTTATGTGCAACAGAGATTGAGAGCCTGTAAACAGATGCTGGAGTTGCTGTTTTTTCCAAAGCCGCAATCAGTGAAAATACGGCATAGTAACTGATTGTAGAGTCAAATCTGTATTCCTCATTTAGAAAAGGCGTGATGCATGAAAGACTTGCTTTCAGAAACATGTGGGAAGCACTGTTGCAATCTCCCTTCATGTTGCCTGAAATCGACAGATCACTGAGACCATGTTCAAAGACTGGGAAGTTCTACATCCTGACTAAAGATGCTGTTTCTACTTAACTACCATGTCTATAAAACAAAAAGGATGGAAAAAAACAATGAAAAACATAGAAAAGTTACAACTGGAAGTCCTGGTCTGGATGATCTTCATCCTACTCCTTCCCCAGTACATTTTTGTGAATGAGGCAGTTAATGCACAACAAGCATTCCTTTGGAAGCATGCTTGGAATTGGGATGTCACAAAATTAGACCACACATTAACTCCTAAAGCAGTGGTTCTCGACCCTTCTAACACTGTGACCCCTAAATATGCTTCCTCATGTTGTGGTGACCCCCAATCATAAAATTATTTTTGTTGCTCCTTTATAACTGTAATTTTGCTACTGTTACGAATTGTAATGTAAATATCTGATATCCAGGATGTGTTTTCATTGTTACAAATTCAATATAATTAAAGCATCATGATTAATCAGAAAAAAATGTTTGGGGAAGTATGGAAAACAGATGATGGGATTTGCAGTACATTCAGCCAATTCAGCTTTTACTTCCACAGACCACTGAGACCTCCACACAGAACTCCCATGTCAAACAAAAATACTGGTGGGGGTTTGGGAGGAATTGACAGTGATTTAGGGGAGATGTAGTTCACCTACATCTGGAGAGCATTGTGAACCCAAACAACTATGGATCTGAACCAAACATGGCACGAATACTCATTGTGCCCAAATTTGAACACTGGGGGAGTTTGGGAAAAATAGACCCTGACATTTGGGAGTTGTAGTTGCTTGGATGTATAGTGCTATCAAAGAGCATTCTGAACTTCACCAACAATTGAATTGAACTAAACTTGGCATAAAGGACTCCCATGACCAACAGAAAATACTGGAGACATTTGGGGAAACTAGACCCTGAGTTGTAGTTGCTTGGATGTATAGTTCCCATGCCAATAAAGACCATTCTGAACCCCAACAACCATAGAATTGAACCAAACTTGACATACAGAATTCCCATGACCAAAAGAAAATACTGCAGAGGTTTGGGGAAAATAGACCCTGACATTTGGGAGTTGAAGTTGCTTGGAAATAGTTCCCCTGTCATTAAAGAGCATTCTGAACTCCAACAATCATGGAATTGATCCAAACCTGGCATACTGTATTCCCATGACCAACATAAAATACTGGAGAAGTTTGAGGAAATATACCTTGAGTTGCTGTTGCTTGATGCATTCTGGAGGAGTCTGGGCCCAGATCCGACAGGGAGGCTCATGCCTCTGGCAAGCCCGGCAGGCGGTGAGAGCCGGGCGCGGGAGGATCCACCACATGGCCTGGCCTTACATGGAGCCTCTTGCCTGGCTCACACCCCTGCCGGCTGGCAAGTGGCGAGAGCTAGGTGAGGGAGGCTTTGTGCTAGGCCAGATGCAAAGGAGCCCTCACCTGCCTCGTGCCCTTGCTGGCTGGCGAGAGCGTGGGGCAGGCGAGGGAGGCTTTTGCTCCACTCCGCCCCTTCCGGCAGACATTTTGAGGAGGCGGAAGGGGCAGGGCCAACTGGGGCACCTTTGCGACCCCCAGAAAATGGCCCAGCGATCCCCCTGGGGGTCGTGACCCCCAGGTTGAGAACCGCTGTCCTAAAGTATTTAATCATTCATAGCTCCTTAAATCTATTAAGTTCTTTCCCCTGGTTGATTGTTCCATCATCAAGCCATCTTCCTGCCTTCTGTCAGAAACAATTTTCTATCCTCAATTCTCTGCAGGTCCTTCTTCACACCATTCCCTGAAATATTACTGGCTGGCATTAACCAAGCGTGTCCAACTCCTACCTTCATTATGGGTTCTTACCAATATATATAAATGCTCTGTTCGTTTTGAGTGACATCATAACTCAAAATCCGCTGGACGACTTGCCGCCAAATTTGGCCATAAGACACCTACTAACCCAAGGAGTGACCATCACTTGAAAATTGATTTTGCCATTTGGGAGTTGTAGTTGCTGGGATTTATAGTTCACCTACAATCAAAGAGCATTCGGAACTCCACTAACGATGAAATTGAACCAAACTTGGAACACAGGACTCCCATGACCAAAAGAAAACACTAGAAAGGTTTGGTGGGCATTGCCCTTGAGTTTGGGAGTTGTAGTTAACCTACATCCAGAGACCATTGTGGACTCAAACAATGATGGATCTGGACCAAACTCGGCATGAATATGCCATATGCCCAAATATGAACACAGATTAAGTTTGGGGGAAATAGACCTTGACATTTGGGAATTGTAGTTACTGAGCTTTATAGTTCACTTACAATCAAAGAGCATTCTGTACCCCATCAACGATAGAGTTGGGTCAAACTACCCACACAGAACCCCCATGACCAACAGAAAATACTGTGTTTTTTTGGTGGTCTTTGCAGACCCTTCTGACACCCTCGCAAACCCCCCCCCCCAGGGTCCTGACTCCCAGTTTGAGAAATGCTGCCTTAAGGCCATCCAGTTCAACACCCTTCACCAGGGCAAGAAAACAAAATCAAAGCCCTCCGACTGGATGGCCCATGAGGTCTCTTCCAACTCTATGATTCTATGAAAGTGCCATCCAGCCATTCACACACACATACACATATGTATATGACAGATGTAGTATCATAGATTTGAAAGGGACCCCTAAAGAAGGACAATGATTTGTTGCCTGTTCCAGAGTAGGCAAACCAGACAATCTCCACATCAACACTGGCAAAGAAACAGCAAGAAATACTATTTACCCACAAGCATAGAGACATTACATATATTAGAAACCAACACTTTCTCATTACTTTATTTTCCAGATTTTCCAGACTGGGACACAGCAATGCCTGGCAGGGGACCGCTAGTTTAGTAATGAGAGTTTAATGCTCCTTCCCTCAAAGAAGGCATTGAATGAGTTCCACAATTGGTCTGGGAAGTATTTAACTGTCAACTGTAAGAAGCATTGGAGGTCCATGGCACACTAGAAGATCCTGTCATCCAACTCCATTCCTGTACCAATTCCAGCACTGAAACATGGGCAAGACTGCACTAGCACAGATGAAAGCTCAATTGTGGAGAAAGACAAGAGAGAAGTTCTAGGGAGAGGTTTTTTTTACCATGTCAGAAGCAACTCAAGAATATACTGCAAGTCACCCCGGTGTTTGAGAATTGGCCATCTGCAAGTACGTTGTCCAAGGGATGCTCAGATGTGCTACCATCCTGTGGGAGACTTCTCTCATGTCCCTGCACGGGAAGCTGGGGCTGACAGATGGGAGTTCACTCCATCTCCAGCATTTGAAAACGCAGTGTAATGGATGATTATGGAAACCAGGAAAGAATGAACATGGAACGGTTTCACAATGAGCTAATTTGAAGTTACTGCTGTTTTATGCTTTTAATGCTTTTTACGGGGTTTTTATAATGTGTGTTAATTGTTTTTAACGTTGTTTTAATTTTGTTTATGTTCATTGTGGCATCGAATCGTGCGAGTGTAAGCCACCTTGAATCGCCTTTGGGCTGAGAAAGGCGGCATAGAAATGCAGTAAATAAATGAATAAGTCAATCTTGCAGATTTGAACTGCCAAACTTCGGGTCTTCCGGTCAGCAGTTCAGTCGGCACAGGGATTTAACCCATTGCGCCACAGCGGCTCTCATGGGGAAAGTGAGAAGGTTGCAATGAAGGAAGGAGTCAAACTACAAAGAGGAAGGAGCATTATTTGCCAGACTAACCAGGTTGAAGTGTAAATAAAAAAACCAATAGTCATAGTAATACAGGTAAAATATGGCTTGCCAGATTGAAATCAAAAGAGGGCTTGTATATCTTTAATGGTTATATAGAAGAGCACATTTCAGAAGGCATTGAAATGAAATCTGACCTCATGGATTTGGCCATGGTGCTCCATGCCCTAGTAACCTCTAGACTAGACTATTGCAATGCACTCTATGTGGGGCTGCCCTTGAAAATGGCCTGGAAATTTCAAATAATCCCACGAGCAGCAGCCAGACAACTAACTGATGCGAATTACAGGGAGTAGTCAACCCCCCTGTTTAAGGAGCTCCATTGACTGCCATTTATTTTCGGTCCCAATTCAAGGTGCAGGTTCTTACCTACAAAGCCCTGGATGGTTTGGGACCAGCCTACCTGCGTGACCGCATTTCCTTTTACGAACCTACATGATCCTTTCAATTTTCCGGAGAGGCCCTTCTCTCGCTCCCACCGTCTTCACAAGTGCAACTTGTGTGGGGACGAGGGAGTGGACCTTCTCTGTGGTGGCCCCTCAGCTCTGGAACTCGCTTTCCAGAGAAATTAGGAAGCCCCTACCTGGCAGTCTTCAGGAAGAGCCTAAAAACTTGGTTGTTACAGTGTGCCTTCAATGAATGAATGAACAATAATCCCTGACATAAAATGCCCTCGGAAGCACTTTATTTTACCTGTTAGTGCAATTAAACCCTACTTCGTCCCTCAGATCCCCTGTCCAAATAGATTACATTGCTCTCTCACCAAGAGTTTTTAAACTTTTAAACTTTTAATTTCTGTAACTGGCCTTGCCCATTGTGACCAATTTTCCACGTTCAAATATTCTGATTTTATATTATCTGAGGTGTTTATACTGGTTTTTTTTGTATTTGTATTTGTATTTTATTTCCTTATGTTGTATTGTTGTATTCTGATGTGTATATTTGCATTGTTGTATTGCTGGGTTTGGCCTCATGTAAGCTGCCCTGAGTCCCTTGGGGAGATGGTGGTGAGGCATAAATAAAGTTTTATTATTGTTGTTGTTGTTGCTTATGCAACCAGGTAACAAGCGACACTTGCTGAATTTCTTCCTTCTACACAACTGTTAAGGGTACGGGAGCGCTCCCCAGTTTTCATTTTGGCACCCTGAGGTGAAATGCAGTGATGAGAGAGGGACGCTCTATCGGTCACATTAGTCTCCCCGATGCCCAGCCTACAACAAAGTGTTACTGTGAATCGAGATCTCTTCCTGGTCTTTGACAAGGCCTCCTCCCAACCAAAGAGTCTTTGTGCATTGCCCTTCAGAGCAGCCTTCGGCTTCCAATGGGTAGCCAGTTCTGTAAGTTGGATGGCAGCTGTTCAGGCAGAAACAATGGTTCCATTGAGCCCCATCCTGGGAGAGATATGCCAGCCAGATCTGCAGCCCAATTGGGTGCATGGCGGCACAATGTTGCACATGGTGGGCGGAACCATGGTTGACCAGACTCCTCTTTTGTGTGCGTGTGTGTGTGTGCGTGAGAGAGATTAACATTTATTTACTTCTTTCTTTCGAGGAAAGCAAAGTTTTTTCAAGGGCCAAAAAGTTGAAAAAGATACCAGCCTTCCCACAGAATTCTGAAGATAGGGATTTGCCGATGGCAACATCTATTCCACCCCAAGTAGCCTTCTGGCCACAATGCCTTTCTGGATTTTATGCAGGGCAAGGGGCCAACCTCTGTATACAAGGAGAAGTACCGGGAAATGTCCAACGAATTAGACATAAAAGGGAGACTGGGGCTCATTTAAACTAGCCAATTGAGCTGGTCCAGGAGTGAATGGACTCCATGGCATCCACACGATGCATAGGGTTCATTCATATTAATGCAGCTTTGTCCTGTATTTTACAAAGTTGCAGGATGATCCAGAGCTTCCCTGAATCTCACCTGCATTTTGGGACAGTGTCAACAGCAGTTCAGTGTTTCTCAATTATTTATTTTTTTATTTTATTTACAGTATTTATATTCCGCCCTTCTCACCCCGCAGGGGACTCAGGGCGGATTACAGTGTACACACATATGGCAAACATTCAATGCCAATTTTGACATACAACGTATACAGACATACACAGAGGCTATTTAACATTTTCTGGTCACCAGGGGAGCTGTCGCTTTTCATCATTCATCTGTGACACTGATGGTCTTTTGGACCTCTCTGACACCCCCTCAACCTTGTGAGGGGTGTCAGAGGGGTCCCAAAGACCATTAGAAAACACAGTATTTTCTGTTGGTCATAGGGGCTCTGTGTGGGAAGTTTGGCCCAATTCTATCGTTGGTGGGGTTCAGAATGCTCTTTGATTGTAGGTGGACTATAAATCCCACCAGCTACAACTCCCAAATGTCAAGGTCTATTTTCCCCAAACTCCACCAGTGTTCACAGTTGGGCATATTGAGTATCTGTGCCAAGTTTGGTCCAGACCCATCATTGTTTGAGTCCACAATGGTCTCTGGATGTATATGAACTACAACTCCAAAACTCAAGGTCAGTGCCCACCAAACTCTTCTAGTATTTTCTGTTGGACAAGGGAGTTCTGTGTGCCAAGTTTGGTTCGATTCCATAGTTGGTGGAGTTCAGAATGCTCTTTGATTGTAGGTGAACTATAAATCCCAGCAACTACAAATCCCAAACAATAAAATCACGCCCCCAAATCCACCAGTATTCAAATTTGAGCATATCGGGTATTTGTGTCAAATTTGGTCCAGTGAATGAAAATACATCCTGCATACATCTTGCATATCAGATATTTAAATTACAATTAATAACAATAGCAAAATGACAATTATGAAGTAGCAATGAAAATTATTTTATGGCGGTCACCACAACATGAAGAACTGTATGAAGTGGTCATGGCATTAGGAAGGTTGAGAAATACTGCACTAGTTTGATCATTTCCTCTTTGGTAGAAGCTGTCTATTCATCCCACTATCCTGCTCTTCTTGGGCTCCATCAGCCCAGGGACAGGGATGGCACTTATCTTCTTCCCTCACTCTGGCTTTCGTGATAACTACCAGGCATGAAAATGGTGGTATTTGCTGCTTGACACCTGTCATGATAATAGCGAGAGCGACGATATTGTCAGATAAGGGAGAGAGGAAAGTGTCAATCCATTTTCCGGCCATGCAGATGCCATCTATCCACCGCACCAGCTCAGTGCTTTGCAGTTCAGACATGTGCCAGCTGATCCCCATTCTGGACTGGCATCACCATTTGTGGCATGCGTTGATGACCCTTGAGTCTCGGGCTATGTGAAAAATGGTTTAATCCTCAAATTAGTCCTAATCGGGCCAAGATTTTTCATCCACCCTGATACTGATGTCTCTTTTTTACGCCCAGCCTCTATGCAGAAAAAGAACGTACCCACACATTTCTGACATCGGAAATGGGAGTACTCCAAATGTAATGGAAGAACATTTCAACCTCCCTGAATGACCTTTAAAATATTCACTAGGGAGCAAAAACATGTTAGAGAGTGTTGAGAAAAAAAATACTATAAATACCAAAGTTCCGATATATTGTCAGAGGATTGAATTAGCACAACAGATTATCATCTTCTGTGTGTTGATTAGCTAAATCATAGCATCATTATCCTAGAGTTGGAAGAAACCTCGTGGGCCATCCAGTCCAACCCTATTTTGCCATGAAGCAGGAAAATCACATTCAAAGCACCCCTGACAGATGGCCATCCAGCCTCTGTTTAAAAGCCCCCAAAGAAGGAGCCTCCACCACACTCCAGGGCAGAGAGTTCCACTGCTGAACAGCTCCCACAGGTGGGAAGTTCTTCCTAATGTTCAGATGGAATCTCTTTTCATGTTGTTTGAAGCCATTGTTCGGCATCCTAGTCTCCAGAGAAGCAGAAAACAAGCTTGCTCCCTCCTCTATATGACTTCCCTCACATACTTATCAGGTACCACCTGATGCTGGAAGCTAAGCAGGGTTAGTCCTGGTTAGGATTTGGATGGGAGGCTACCAGTGTATACTAAGTGGTGTGGGCTATATTTCAGAGGAAGGAACCTACAAAAACCCCTCTTAGTACTTGCCTAAGGAAACCCTATGAATTTTTTGGGCTGCCCTAAAATGCCCAGAGACACACCCACAGAAATATATGTGTTGTCTGCCGTAAATAATAATTGGAAAGCTAGTGGAAAACAGTATTAGTTCCAAGTCCCTGTCCATTATTAACTACTTATCATTATCATTATATTTCTGAAAAAGCACTTCACTCATTTCTCCAAAATAATATAATTCCTTCAAAATAAACAAACACCTGAATGGTACACACTAATTACTAACTGGGGCGACATACAGGGAACATACCACCCCCTGTTATGTCAGCTCCATTGGCTGCCGGTCCATTTCCGAGCCCAATTCAAAGTGCTTGTTTTGACCTATAAAGCTCTATACAGTTCTGGCCCAGCTTACTTGTCCGAACGCATCCACCTCTATGTCCCACCTTGTAATCTAAGACCATCCGGGGAGGCCCTGGTCTCTCTCCCGTCAACAGCACAGATGGATCTGGCGGGGATGAGAGACAGGGCCTTCTCAGCGGTGGCTCCCCGCCTATGGAACACACTCCTGATAGAGGTAAAATCGGCTCCCTCCTTCCTTCCTGGTTTCCAAAAGAAATTAAAATCATGGTTTTGGGACCAGGCTTTCGGACAATAGAAGCAAACAGCACTTTAGAAGGACATTGACTGGAACGGCGATACTGCTGATGAGATTGTTTTATGGTTTTAATGATTGCTTATGTATTTTTTTTTAACTATGACTTATGTTTAATTGTGGTTTTATTATTATAATTGTTATGTAGTGGCATCGTAACGGTGCCCATTGTAAGCTGTCCTGAGTCCCCCTTTGGGGTTTGAGAAGTGACGGGATAGAAATACGATAAATAAATAAACAAATAAAGTTCGACAAGGTCTTTTGCCTCCTCTAACAAAGAATACTGAAGCCTAATCACACTGCATATCAAAATATTCCATACCACTCAGCCATGGTAGTTAAACTGATGTTAAACTGAATTAATTATATAGTATAGAATACATCCTAACTCAGCTACCACTTTGATTCTATTAAACTTTATATTTACCTAAATGTTCTTCTACACTTGTTTCTTTTTGCTGCTGCTGATGTCTCATTTAAGCTTTTGCGGTGAGATGTTTTCAGTTTGATCTTACCCAATAATAGGCCCAGTGTGCATGAGCCATTTAGTCAGTCTGAAGCAACCACAATCAAATTAGATTTGGGAAAATAGCGAGATCGTTCATAGCTCAGCTATGTGACTCTTGGATCTATTTTTATCTGGATTAGATATTCTGTGGGGGTGGTGAAAATCCCCAGAAGGGAGGTTCTGCTTTTCTTTCAGAATTTTAATACTCTTTGTTTCTTATCAGACTACGTTTCCAACAATTTTCATTCCTAAAGCAGGTTGAGAGGACACTGTGTTGTGTCTGAAGCTGATTCCAAATTATGACATTTCTATTCAATGGTCCTGCCTCATTCAAAGAATTTCTGGAGGAAGAGATGCTGGTTGCTGTGACCAGATATTGTCATTTTCCAACTGTAATATATCCATGTTTCTCAGCATTTTTTCTTGTATTTGTTTTTCATATACCGGTAATAGAAAATCCAATAAAAAGTGTTGCAATGAAATAGAGGTCCAACCCTTTTGAATGATACTACAGCATAATCCTATTATCAGTGAAGCTGAGAGCCAGTTTCACTTACCCACACTCCAAAAATATTTTCCCCAAATGTGTTTGTATGCCTCTCTAGATCCTCCAATGCAATCCTATGGTAAGCTTCCAGCAAAAGGTAAAGGTAAAGGTTTCCCCTGACATTAAATCTAGTCATGACCCACTCTGGGGGTGGTGATCATCTCAGTTTCTAAGCCAAAGAGCCAGCATTATCTGCAGATGCCTCCAAGGTCATGTGGCTGGCATGACTACCTGGAGTGCCATTACCTTCCCGCCAAAGCACTACCTATTGACCTACTCACATTTGCATGTTTTCGAACTGCTAGGTTGGCAGAAGCTGGGGTTAACAGTGGGAGCTCACTCCATTCCCTGGATTTGAACCGTCGACCTTTCGGTCAGCAAGTTTAGCAGCTGCACCACCGGGTCTCCTTTCCAGCAAAAATATTGTCAAAATATAAGGGTTGCTATTATCAGTGTTTTCAGGAATCCATTGAAAGGTCTTGGAATGTATCTCCTATGGATATGAAGATCAAACTGTACTAGGAACCTTCTATCTTTGAATGCATGCCAAAGGGAGAAGTCCATTTTTGCTAGGGTCATGTTTAGCAAGAGTAAATGGCCCCTTTTCTATGGCATGTCTCTTCAACTCCAAATTCTAGGCTTAATGGTGTCATTGTGTGACTGTGATAAAAACCGACAGGCCAAAGGTTCAAATCCGGGGAAAGCATGGATGAGCTCCCTCTGTCAACTTCAGTTCCCCATGCAGGGACATGAGAGAAGCCTCCCACAAGGATGGTAAAACATCAAAACATCTGTGCGTCCCCTGGCAGGCATGTAGCCTTGAGGGGATTCAGCCCCCCCCCCCTCCAATTCTCAGGGTGGTCCGCGAGAAGGCCTTACTGGTACATTATTTAAACTGTTATGTTTATTCATATCATGATCTGATCACCATGCTCCTATATGCATGGGGGTATTGGGATAATGATACAAAAGGTTTGCTAGGACAGAGCCTCACCCCCCAAATCAAACTCAGCCCCCCCCCCTAATCCAAATCCTAGCTACTGGCCTGTCCCCTGGGCAACTTCCTTGCAGATGACCAATTCTCTCACACCAGAAGTGACTTGCAATTTCTCAAGTCGCTCCTGACACGAAAAAAATTAATACTAATTAATATTAAACCTACACCCCTCCTCCCAAAAAAAGAGAAATGCAGCATCCCTTGTCCAGAATTGAAATACTTCTAAATCCAAAACCATCCACATGGGTGGATGATATAGTGACACCTTTGCTTTCTGATCCTGCAATGTGCACAAATTTTATTTCATGCACAAAATTATTACAAATATTTATCAAAATTACCTTTGGGCTATGTGCATAAAGTCTATATGAAACATGAATTAATTTTATATTTCGCCTTGGGTCCCATCCCCAGGCATATGCAAATACAGATATTTCAAAATCAGATACCCAAAAGACTTCTGGTCCCAAATCTTTTGGTTAAGGGATGCTCAACACAATGGCTGGAATCCCGTTGGTCTAGACAAAACCCTGCTGAATCAATTAACAAATAGATAAAATGTCAACAAATAGGCAAAGCCCGTCAGAGTCGAGGATTTAGGCCAAAGTATGGTTTTGCCTTGAGCTGTTTTTCTTGGATAACGGTCCATAATTCAGTTGCAAATTATCTCTGTGTAATCTTCATCAGACATCTACTTTTGAAGCTAAATGAATAAAACAAATATACAACTGAACATATTTAGGCATGTCTGATGAAATAATAACTCACAAATGCAGAATGGCATGATTCGTAATATCTAGTTCAGGTGTAATGGGACACCACTTGATGGAACGTAGTTGAGAATGTTATCGTTGTTCTTATTGTTGTGTGTCTTAAAGTCATTATTAATTTATGCCAACCCTAAAGCAACCCTATCACAGGATTTTGCTTAGAGGGGCTTTCTTTTGCCTTCTTCTGAAGCTGAGAATGAGACTTGCCCAAGGTCACCCAGTGGATTTCCATGGTCAAGCGGGAATTCAAATCCTGCTTTTTAGTGTCCTAATCCGACACTTAAATCCCTACTGTCCCTTCCACACGGCTGTATAACATGCACATTGAACTGGATTATATGGCAGTGTGGACTCAGATAACCCAGTTCAAAGTCGAAATGGTGGACTGGGTTATATGGCTATGTGGAAGGGGCCTACATCACACTGGCTCTGCATTAGAAACGTAGCACAGCAAGGAAAGCTGAAGGATAGACAATGGCTCCCAACAGAGCAGTTTGGCACTGGAAAGTTAGGGTGGAAAGAAGGCAAACGTCATGAGAACCCTGAGTCTAACTGGAGAAATGTTCCCACCTTTTGTGATGCCACCATTGCACAGCAGGACTTTTTATTTTGTGCTCCTTTGCACAATGTTGCAATTCTAACATACTTGCCTACTGTGTCAGCGATGTAGCTCTATCATCATAAAGCCACAAATCACAACCTGTGATCCAGGATTTTAGCCATTGGTTTCTGCCACAAGAATAAAGCCATTTCCCCGCTCCCTACTTATTCTCCTTGACCTAGAAAATGATCAGTTTCTGTAATTGTGGAACTCCTGAACGACGAGTGATCAGAATATGGATCATAATCTACTAGATGGGTCAATATTGATTGCAAAAGATTTCTAATGCCAAATTCTTGAATAGCAACAAAAGATACATCCCTTCAAATTTTATCGCAAAAATGAGAAAGGTGTTTATGTGTGAAAGAGTGAATGAGAGCATAATTTTGTGTACAAATACCCATGAGTTCTATGCAGTGGGTTAAACCCCTGTGCCGGCAGGACTGAAGACCGACAGGTCATAGGTTTGAATCTGGGGAGAGGCAGATGTGCTCCCTCTATCAGCTCCAGCTCTTCATGTGGGGACATGAGAGAAACTTCCCACAAGGATGATAAAATATCAAATCATCCGGGCATCCCCTGGGCAACGTCCTTGCAAACGGCCAATTATCTCACAACAGAAGCTACTTGAGCTCCTGACACGACAAAAACAAAACAAAACAAAAGAAAAACTTCCCACCGGAGCGGTATCTATTGATCTACTCACATTTGCATGTTTTCAAACTGCTAGGTTGGCAGAAGCTGGGGCTGACAGTGGAAGCTCACGCCGTTCCCTGGATTCAAATGAATCCTCTCAAATCTCCACCTTGTCAAGAGACTTTTCAAGGAAAGAGCCCAGTTTCCTTTCTGATAAGAAAACAACTGTTGTAATTGTAATTTGGGAAGAGGGAAGATTTATCAATGAAGGTTTTGTAATGTAATTTTTTTTACTTTTTAGATCATAAGCTTTTGGAAAACCAGAATCTCCAAAACCTTTTGAAAGCACGGCCTCTCAAGAGACAAAAAGAACTAGTTTTTATTTAAAAAAAATAATATAGTTGGTTTACATACAAACTTCATGTATTCAGCATACAGGTATTGTATTGTATTGTATTGTATTGCATTGCATTGCATTGCATTGCATTGCATTGTATTGTATTGTATTGTATTATATTGTATTGTATTGTATCGTATTGTATTGTACAGGTACGTAGCTTATCAATCCAGTTATAGATAGGTTTGAAGTTGTTTCTCTGTATAGATAACACAGGGCATCTTTCTTATGCTCTTAACAGTCCAAAGTCTGAAGCATATCTCTGTTCTAAAATAGAGATATGTGGAGTCTGTGCAGTCTGAGAATCTAATGGTGTCTGTCTTTCTAAAATGGAGTCTGAGGTCTGAATAGTCCCAGATCTCAACACATGGTCTGCAGTCCCATTCCCCCCCCCCCCCACACACACAACATAGAGTTAAGGAACACTGCATACCAATGCACATATATTCAATACAGTAAGTACTCTGAATTATACATATAACAAATAACTAGTATAGGAGGCTTGTAGAAGGTTGCTATTTCCAACAAATGTAGTGTAGATATTGGACTCAATTAATTCATTGTTGTGATTTTATAATTATATAGTGATAGGTAGTCAATGGCAACACATAGTTTCTATGCCATTGGGGTGCTGAATCCCCTCTAGGGTTTAGTTTGAACTTTAATGAAGCTATTTAAGTTGCTAAGCCTCATCTGGAGATTGGGTTCAGCATCTTGGATTCATCTTTTAAACTGCAGACTAAAATCCAAATATTTGTTCTCCCAGTGCTATGTAAGTCACCTGGCACAAATGATATTTGATAGCGTAGAAAGCAGCTTTTGGACAGTATGGCAGGATGGACAATAGAAATGAAAATGTACCCTTGATTTTTTTTTATAGCCTCCACTGATTACTCTCTAACATGTTTTTCTCCATCCCAATTTCCTCTACTTTTGTGGAAGGTCAACTGCAATATACACTGTGATAGAGAATTCTGGCAAGAAAAAAAAGATGGTTTTTTTGGTCACCCACGTGCTTTTCTCTACAAAATAATTCCTCTACAATACTTCAGAATAATGTAATACTGTGAAAAGATTGTGTAAAATTTCCATTATTCTATTATTCTTCCCAACAGTGACTGTCAGGAAACCTGTTTCTCAATCTTGGAATGAATCATTACTTATATTCTTTCTTCCCTCTACCACAAACACTAGGGATTAGGGGAAAAAGCTGTATAGAAGAAGAGGGGTATTTGTTGGAAATAGCAACCTTCTTCAAGCCTCCACTAGTTATTTGTTATGTATATAATTCAGATTGCTTACTGTATTGTATATGTGTGTATTGGCTTGCGGCTTTTCTTTAACTCTTTGTTGTGGGAGGGGCTGCAGACCATGTGATCAGGTCTGGGATTGTTCAGGACTCAGACTCAATTTTATATCACACATCCCACCTGCTGACACCAGTATAAAGGAATAAGGATTCTTGCCACGGAGTGTTTATATATATATATGCGGTAACGTGTGTGCTCTGGTAGATTTGCTGCCACCACCTAAGATAACTTAGGATATTAAAGATGATTCCCTGAGGTAAACTTCTTCCTGCCACCCAGCTCTCCCTTAGCTCCCTAAGATGACTGTGATGTTAAGATGGTAAAGTAACTAGAATTATCCCCACAGGAATGAATTACAATTGAAGCTTCTTTAAAAGTTGAAATAGAGAAAAGATTTATTGATAAGATCAAACAAACAACTGTCTTCTTTGATGAGGCACAAAAGCTTAAATGGTTACTAAAGTACAATATTCTTGATGGTTTCTTCAAACAGGTTACTTGACTTAATCACTAGTAAAACTCCTCACTCTACAGTAATGCAGTAGCAGTGAGTTCCCCAGACTAACCTACTCAAGCTGTCTTCAGAGCAATTAGCCCACTCTAAGCAGAGTTCTCTATATAGCTAATCTACTCTACCCCAGAGAGCAAACCACTTGTGTAAACCCACACAAGCACCCAGGCAACTACTTGACATTCCTGGCCAATAATGCAGCCTTGCCTGTCACAAACCCTCTCTGTCAGAAAAATCCTAAACTCAAAAATACCTCTCCTCTCTTCAGTTCCCAAATTCAATCTCTCTTCTTCAATTCCTCAAACCCATTTCCCTGCTCTCTGCGAAGCTGACACTTTTTCCTCTCAGGACTTAGCTCCTCCCATCTGTCCTAACCAATCCCAAGAGATCTCCAGTTCCTCCCCTCTTCTCATTTTACACTCCCAAGATGTCTGCTTCCTTTGCTTACACTCCCAAAATGGAGGCCTGCCTCACTGATATCCCAGGTTTCTCCTTCGGCCTACTAGGTAAGAATCATTACAATGCCATTTTCCAAAAGGTTATGGCATCATTTTTCCAAAAGGTTATAATCTAAAAGGTCATGCCTTTCCAAATGTATTGCCTGAGTTAATGAGTGTGATGTTGGTACAGTTTGCCAGCTCTCTAGTTTCTCGTAATACTTGTGTTCCATCTAAAACCCAACTTCCCCATGGCAATCTGAGCTTTTTCTGTGATTCATGGAATTGAGTTTGGAGCATTTGCTTTTACAGGTTGTAGATTTATTTATTTATTTAGAATATTTGGATCCCGTCCTATTCTTGACCTCCAAAGAGGGACACAGGGCGGCTTCCAACAATATAAAACAGCAATAAAATACACAATGACATAAAATGATAATAAATATACATTTAAAAACAGTTTGCCAAGTTTAAAACATGCTCCAAATCAGTCCAAAAATGCAGTCCATACAATCTCATCTAAGCCAATAAAAACCGTCTATTCTGCGAACGCCAAGTCTTAAGTGTCTTATGAAAAGTTAGGAGGGAGGGGACAGATCTAACCTCTCTAGGGAGGGGATTCCACACCCGAGGGGCCACCACGGAGAAGGCCCTGTCTCTTGTCCCCACCAAACACGATTGCGATGTTGGCGGGACTGAGAGCTGGGCCTCCTTGGGATGACCTTAAAGTCCTTGATGGTTCATAGGGAGATACACATTCAGACAGGTAAGTGGGCCAGAGCCATTTAGGGCTTTACACCACACCGCTATGAATACTTTCCAGTTCAGCAAAAATGCATGATTTAACGTATGCAGTTTAGTTTCATTGGAACTTCAGAATAGGAAGGCAAACACCCCCACATATATTTGCATATTCACGTGTACAAAATATAAAATGTTGTTGAAGTATGTATGTCCCATAATGATTTGTTTTTTCAGTAAGCTTTGTAAAATTGCGCAATTCTGACTAAGTTACTCATGCTTTCATCCCATCAAATCAAATGGGCCAGTTTAGTATGACTAACGGAAGTTCCATTAATTTCTGTGGCACTAATGCATGACTAATCCACTCTGGATCAAGCCCAGTATCTTTACTGCTGAATATACACTGAGTCACAAAGACAGTCACCAAACGTTGGCTGTTTCTCTGTTACTACAATATGCATTTGACATATGCAGAAAGGATTCGTTCTTTCAACAACTGGTAATACTTCATCGAACCTGAATGCTGAATAGGCTTGGACTGCGAAGGCTCTTTTCATAATGCCTTTTTAATATCCACAAAGTGAGACAGAAAGGAAGCACTAAACTGAAAAGATAAAACGAACACACACAAACGTACAAGTGCCACATGGTGCCATTCTGTTAATGTTTCCCTCGGAAATAAGATCAATGATGTTTGCTCTCAGTAAACATGCATGGAGTTGCAAGGTATATTTTGACTTTAAAAGAAGACACATGATTTCCATATACCTTGTTTCAAAGTGTAATTGGATTGGAATTTATGTCCCTGTACCAACTAAATTTAGTATTATTATGACAACCGGGAAATTGAAACAGTTCAGGATGGGATATTCCTTTGCCTTTTGCACATAGGTAAATGTAAAAGTAAATGTTTTCCCCTGACATTAAGTCCAGTTGTGTCGGTGCTCATCTCCATTTCTAAGCCGAAGAGCCGGCATTGTCCATAGACACGTCCAAGGTCATTTGGCCGGCATGACTGCATGGAGCACCGTTATCTTCCTGCCGGAGTGGTACCTATTGATCTACTCACATTTGCATGTTTTTGAACGGCTAGGTTGGCAGAAGCTGGGACTAACAGCGGGAGCTCATGCCGCTCCTCGGATTTGAACCGGCAACCTTTCGATAAGCAAGTTCAGCAGCTCAGTGCTTTCACCTACTGCACTACCGGACATATGCACATGCCTTTGCATATTCAAGTTTATTTTCATACATGACTATTGTATATACCTGGTGTTGCCCGGGTGTTGATGGATGTTGAAGGGGCCATTGCTCCCCTACTTTCATTCCTTCCTTCTTTCTCTTTCTTTCCTTTCCCCTTGCCTTTGTCTTCCAGTCTTTCTTTCTTGCTTGCTTTCCTTCTTCCCTTCCCTTCCCTTCCTTCCTTTTTCTTTCTTCCTTCCCACTCTTGCCCCTCCCTTCCTTTCCCTCATACACATGTCAGTTTCCTTCACTATGACATCGCCGGGGGCCACTTCACTTAGCAATAGCCATTCCAGTGACATCACAGAGGGCTACTTCACCTAGCAACAGCCTTTGTGGTGTATGTATATACAATTGGAGGGGGAATGCCACTTCCAAACCCTCTAGCAGTTGCCTTCTGCTGTTGGAACTACTATAAATGTGCCTCAAAAAATGAACATCAAATTAGTGCATTAATCAATTTTTTTCTGCAAAGTGGAATTGCATTTCTATCACCTACAAAATGTTATATAATTCCCTTACGTTTCCTCCCCTGATTTGTGAATTTATGTCATGTTTAAAACATGAAAGTTGACATTGAAGAGTGTGGATCACTACCACTACAGGATCTAGGATTTGAGAGGTTATCAGTCATTCTACTTCTTTGCCCATCTACATTCAGTTCCCATTACTTTTCTGTTACTTGGTACATATATGCTATACGTCTGTGAGACGTGGACTATCTACAGACATCACATGCAACTCCTAGAACGATTCCATCAGCATTGCCTCCAAAAATCCTGCAAATCTCTTGGGAAGACAAGTGGACAAATGTCAGTGTGCTGGAAGAAGCAAAGACCATCAGCATTGAAGCAATAATAAATAAAATATTATTTATTTATTTATTTATTTATTTATTTATTTAGTACACTTCTATCCCGCCCTTCTCCCCACAAGGGGGACTCAGGGTGGCCTCACAAAGGCATCAATGATGCTTGCAACATATACATCATATGAATAAAATAAAACAGTAAAAAAAATCATACACATCAGTCAATACATTCATTTACCGATGATATTAAAATGCCACTAAAACCAAAAACCAAGAATCAAGCTGGGAAATCCAATGTCACAAACCCAGAATCCTTTCCTATTGTTACTTTCATCTAATCAAATGCCTGGCCACAGAGCCAGATCTTCAGTTGTCTTCTAAAGGACAGGAGGCAGGTGGTCAACCTGATGTCCTTAGGCAGGGAGTTCCATAGATGGAGGGCCACTGCCAAGAAGGCCCTGTCTCTTGTCCCCACCAACCGTATTTGCAAGAGTGGTGGGATTGAGAGCAGGGCCTCTCCTGATGATCTTTTTTAATATATATAATCTTTTTATTGTGATTTTCTTGTTAGCATGCACTGGATGGATGGAGAAGTGCTTGAGGGCAAGATGCCCAGTTTGTCTGATGAGCATATGAGTGTATGAGTGTATGAGTGAGTGTGCACGAGAGTGTGTGTGTGTGTGTGTGAAAGAATGATTTCCCTCCCCTATTTCCTCTCCATTCCCCCCACCTCCCCACTTTCATCCTTTTTCCTACTGTTCTATCTTAAATATTGTTCCCCCACTTTTAATGTGTTTAAAAATTCACGATCTTAAGCTTTGTGATGGTTCATAGCAGGAAATACGTTCAGACAAGTGATCAGAACCGTTCAGGGCTTTAAAGGATAAAACCAGCACTTTGAATTGTGCCCGGAAATCAATCGGCAGCCAGTGGAGCTGGCGCAACAAAGGAGTAGTGTACTCCCTGTACGCCGCTCCAGTTAACAACCTGGCTGCCAACTGTTGGACTAATTGAAGCTTCTGAGAAGTTTCCAAAGGCAGCCCCACATAGAGAGCATTGCAGTATTCTATTCTGGATGTAACCAGAGTGTGGACCACCGTGGCCAAGTCAGACTTCCCAAGGAATGGGCACAGCTGGCGCACAAGTTTTAATTTAGTTTTTATCCTGACAGTGGACTCCAAAGTCAGTGAAAAGACTGTGACATCAAATATCAGAAGAGTTGGGAACCAGCACTTTAATAATGGCCAGCAATTATCTGGAACTGCCTTCTCCTTTTCACCACTACAACCTTTGAATTCAACCTAACCCTTATTTTAGACACAGTCAAGAGTAGTGTCCAGTGGTGGCTGATATCTCCTATGTCAGTGGGAAAGTGAATCCATTCCCTATTTCCAGCATCTTGGATAATGTCTACATTTAAAGGAATTATCCAAGATGCTGGGCCCATCAGATCAGGGTTCAGCACCTTGGAGAACTCTTTTAATGCCAGGCTTAGAACCTGGATACCAACTTGGAGCCCACCAGCAACTACGGATGGTGACATGAAGGAGGAGCTGTTTAAGTTCAAACTTCAGCTCAGATTCATCAGCTCACTAGTTTTGGAGCCACCAAAGTCCAATGGAGAGTGGCAGCTAGAAAAGCTGTTTATGCCTTCTAATAGCTGCCTCGACTCTTTGATCAAAGGTATTGGCATTTCTCCACTTCTGCATCTCAATCCAAGAATTGCACCCACTAACTTTGCTCTTTCCCTCCCTTTCAACACAGCTTTTATTACTCCCACATTTCACAGGAATATCCCTACTCCACTTAATTTATTTCATGTCAAAAGCATTGCATAAATAAGTATAAAACTGATAAAATAGAGGGAGCACAAGCGGCTAAATAACTTTAGACCAAAAACAGGCAACAGCGACGGCATTGTCTGTGGCTTTAAACAGTTATTCCTCTGTGCATGAGGCAGGCCATTGTGGGTAAGCATACAGACGTGGAGTTGTTTGCTCTGCTCCACTGTCGCACAAGGTGGAGGATTCATTTTGCCACTCTCCATTGGGCTTTGGTGGCTCCAAAACTAGTGAGCTGATGAATCTGAGCTGAAGTTTGAACTTTAAAAGATCTATCCAGAGGCTGAACCCCATCTGCTTCATAACTTCTTAAAAATTTAAACTAAAACTCAGCCAGCTGAACTCTGAGCCCATTCCCCACATTGTCATTGCTGTTACCTAACAAACAACCAGGGCATATTTTGCAGTGGGATTTCTGATTCTGTGTCCCATTTCTGAATGCGGAAACTATTTTGTCTCTACCTGCGAGGTATAAAAATAGAATGGGAAAGCCGCACTGCTTTTGCATGATTTATCTAGGATGGCAGGGAGCTGTCCCCGAGGGCTTCAGGCAATCCCTCAAAGCTTTCCTGGTTTTACTAATAACCACCTCCCTGCTGATAGATGAAGTCAGCCTTGTGAAGCAATAAGGAAATAGGTTGTAGTTGTCATCAGTGACAGAGACTCTGGGCACAAGGGAGGGGATTTGTTTTGAAAGGTCAAAGTCTTCTGCTGCCTGAGTGATAGAGGGGGAAATCCTATCATGACGCCCTCACAGGGTACTAAGATCACCCTTTTGTAAAGCTCAGAAGCTGGGTGCTTTGCCCCATATCAGCTTATCAGGGTGAGTCCGAGTAGTGAGGCTTGAAGGAGGCGCCTCCTACTTTTGGTGACAGATACTATGAGTAACTCTTTTTAAAAAAAGAAACCACTTTATTACCACAAAAACTTTGTATAAAGTATAAAACAGCATGTAGGGAAAAATTACAGAAATACAAAAGAGAAAATGTAAGTAATAATAATAATAATAATAATAATAATAATAATAATAATAATCTTTATTTATATCCCGCCACCATCTCCCCTGTGGGGACTCGGAGCGGCTTACTTGAGGCCAAGCCCGGACAACATATTACAGCAATAAAATCAAAACATAAACAACAAATAACAACAACATCATCAAAATTACATTAAAAAAACAAAAACAAAAAAACGCAGTCATAAAATAACATTCTAATAAATACAATCACGATAACGATAAATAAGTATCTTAAACTAATACAACACACTCTACATGGGGTTGCCTTTGAAGACTGTTCGGAATACTGCATTGCCCTAGTACAGTGAGCGGCAGCCAGGCTGCTCACTGGAGTGACACTCAGGGAGCACACAACCCCCCTGTTGTGTCAGCTCCACAGTCTGCCAGTTTGCTACCGAGTACAATTCAAAGTGCTGATTTTAGCCTATAAAGTCCTAAAAGCTTCCAGCCCAGGTTACCTGTCCAAACGTATCATCCCCTATGAACCAGCATGTAGATTAAGATCTTCTGAGGAGGCCCTGCTTTCTATCCTGTTGGCCTCACAAGCATGGCTGGCAGGGATGAGAGACAGGGCCTCCTCAGTGGTGGCCCCTCAGTTGTGGAAGTCCCTCCCTAGGGACATCAGAGCAGCTCCCACCCTCCTAGACTTTAGGAAAAGAGTCAAAACCTGGCCCTGTGAACAGGCCTTTGGAAACTAGGGCAATTTTTTTTTGTCATGTCAGGAGCGACCTGAGAAACTGCAAGATGCTTCTGGTGTGAGAGAATTGGCCGTCTGCAAGGATGTTGCCCAGGGGACGCCCGGATGATTTGATGTTTTATCATCCTTGTGGGAGGCTTCTCTCATGTCCTCGCATGAGGAGCTGGAGCTGAAAGAGAGAGCTCATCCACCTCTCCCTGGATTCGAACCTGCGACCTGTTGGTCTTCAGTCCTGCCGGCACAGTGCTTTAACCCACTGTGCTACCGGGTGCTCCAACTAGGACAATGCAGTATTCTGAATCAAAACCTTGTATAATTTGACCTGGAAGAGACTCAGACCATGAACTTTGGATGATGTGTTTTCTAAGTTTTTAAATTTTAAATCTGTCTTAACTGTGTTTAATATATTTGCAATTTTTGAAATGTTTAGGTAATTGTTGTTGAGGCACAATGTTGTGCCATGGAAAGCCGCCTTGAGTCCCCCTGTTGGGGTAGAGACAGGCGGGGTACAAGTATGGCAAATAAATAAATAAAATAATACAACTATAACTAAAAATTATAAAAGTACAAAGGATGGTCAAAAAGTATAAAAATAGTAAGGATAAAAAGAAAAAAAATACTCTATACAGTTGTGTCCTGTATATGGAAAAGTGTGGATTTGGAGTTGCAATTGTATCAGTCACTCCACCCCTTGGCCTGACTTCTCTTGCATGCAATATGTACTTGGTCCTTTAGCAGACCTGCTTTTTTCTTGCTGAAGGACTGGACCGAAAGAGAACATCTGTCCCAAAGGGTTTTCTCAAGGTCTCCTGCCTTTATCACTTTGAAAAAGGAAGTGAGGAGGTTTGGTACAAGGCAAAGTCAGAGTTGGGAGGTTAGGTTTTATGCCGTGTGACCCAGCCTGTGACTAATAGCTAGATTACCACATTTGATATGCTTTTCTGCTGAAGATGTGAGGGTGCCCACAAAATCATGTGCATATGCACACAGATTATTGGCACATTCAAATACTCCTGTAAACTATGCCCGCTTTAAGCATGGCTTGTTGCTTTTTCCATGAATTGCCCCATACACTTCGTGGGAAAGCCTGGTTCCAAAACCCCCTTTTTAATGAGCTCCCCTTGCAAATAACCTGCTCTTCCTTTTATCTCACCCGAGTTTTTAATCATTTTATTCTGCACATGTGGTCTGCCCATTGTCACTGTGATTGTAATTTTATATCGCTAATGTATTTATATGTTGTTGCTTGTTGCTTATGTTTTTGGTTTTACTTTGCTGTGATTTGTTGTTTGGGTCTGGCCTCATGTAAGCCACCCCGAGTCCCCGTTGGGGGAGATGGTGGCGGGGTAATGTAAGGAAGCGTAATCCCACCTAAATGGGATTACCAAAATTACGTAAATATGTATGTTAATCCACCTAATTTCAGCATAAATTATAAGGAAGTCCCAAACTGCTTGATTACACTGCCACCATTATATATATATAGAGACGTTGGAATTGAAGTCTCTGTTTATCCCTATCTGCGTTGTGAGGCAACTTTGGTAGAGTGGATTGCACCAAATGTAAAATCAATGGAGGAGGCAGATTTATAACACAGAGAGAACAAGTTTATTGTTAACAGAGCGTAATTGTTGCAATACTGAGATGTTGAACTTGGCACAAGCTTGATGGTTACAATATGGCTTGGTAGAGATACATTCAGGCTTCTGATGTTACAATCCTTTAAACTCCTTCTTCAGTGAAGTACTTTATTATTTCAGTGTTCCCTGTTGTGAATATTCACTCTGTTTGTCCTATACCGGATCAAACCACCGATCACCAGTCTTTCACTACTGGGATCCCTAAAACCCCCTTTGTTAGATTCTTTTTAACACAAGCAATCTAACAAGGTTTCACCTTCAGCTCCCTTGCTGAAGAAATATTCACAAATGCTAAGAACTAACTGAATTTATACTGCTTCACCACACAGAGCCCTAACTGACTCCGCTCCTCTTCTCAGGGTCTCATCCTCCTGACTGACCATTAACTGTTACTTTCAAACCTTTTTCTCCTTAAGCTCCGCCCACCTTCTCTTCTGCCTTGTCACCATGGCAACCTATCTCTCACAGCTAGGCCATGGCCACGCATGTAAAACATAAATACAGTTTAAACACAGTACAATAAACCCTTTATAATAAACACTTCTCTACAGGGTATAAATAAAGATTATTATTATTATTATTATTATTATTATTATTATTATTATTATTATTGCAATTTTGCTGCTATTATGGATTGTAATGTATGTCAATTTGCCTCAAGTTAGCTGCCCCGAGTCCCCTTTGGCAAGATGGTGGCAGGATATAAATAAAGATTATTATTATTATTATTATTATTATTATTATTATTATTATTATTATTAAACAACTAGCTACTAAACACAATTTGTTCCCCCATTTGTGGTCTCTTCTCTACTCATTTTGGCAGCCCCTGCTTTGAGGGCAAGCAGCTTAAGGAAATAAGCTTGGGCCCAGACATAGTTTGGGATTCAGAGGTAACAAAAAAATGTTTGTTTGTTTTTTTTAAAAAAAAAAACAAACCAACAACAACCAGGCTTCATAAACCAACTGCAAACGTGACACCTAATTATGGTTTGGATCTGGACAACACACCATGATTAGATTGAATTGACAGTGTCAAACACAGTAAACCAGAATGTACCAACTTGACTATTGAATCTGGCCAGTGTGTCAACAACATAAGACAGTAAGGTAAGGGTTTCCCCCTGACATTAAGTCTAGTCATGCCCGACTCTGGTGGAGGGGGGGGGGGGGCTCATCTCCATTTCTAAGCCGAAGAGCCGGCATTGCCCATAGATACCTCCTAGGTCATGTGGCCAGCATGACTGCATGGAGTGCCGTTACCTTCTCGCCAAGGTGGTACCTATTGATATACTCACATTTGCATGTTTTTGAACTGTTAGGTTGGTAGAAGCTGGGGCTAACAGCAGGAGCTCAACCTGCTACCCAGATTTGAACTGCCGATCTTTTGGCTAGCAAGTTCAGCAGTTCAGCAGTTTACCCCCTGCGCCACTGGGGGTTCCCAATAAGACAGTATGTACATTTAAAAATTCATTTTTAGTTCTCCAAGACCCTTTCAAAACATTGTCAGCTAAGAGGACAGCAAGTTCAGAAACTAACTTACCAATGTATTGTCGAAGGCTTCCATGGCCAGAATCACTGGGTTGTTGTAGGTTTTTTTGGGCTATGTGGCCATGTTCTAGAGGCATTCTCTCCTGAAGTTTCGCCTGCATCTATGGCAAGCATCCTCAGAGGTTGTGAGGTCTGTTGGAACTAGGAAAATTGGGTTTATATATCTGTGGAATGACCAGGGTGGGACAAAGAACTCTTGTCTGCTGGAGTTAGGTGTGAATGTTTCAACTGACCACCTTGATTAGCATGTAATGGCCTGGAAGTTTTTTGGTGTTACACACTCTGTTTCCAAGTAACAGAAGCTGCCAATGAAGGCAGGATTTTCTCCTTGACTATGGGTAGAACATCTCAGCTTCCTATTGGTAGGGCAGGTGTTCTTCCTCACTATCTCACTACCTCTGAGGATGCTTGCCATAGATGCAGACGAAACGTCAAGAGAGAATGCCTCTAGAACATGGCCACATAGCCCGAAAAAACCTACAACAACCCAGTAACTTACCGATTTTAATCCAGTTTTCTAGTTTATTTTTCTGTCAGATTGGGTATTGCAATGTCTGTGATTAGTTGGAGGGTAATTTGAAGCTACCAAATATGCAGCGTAGAAAAATACACTGTATTTCTGTATAACCGGTCTTTTCTCATGGATTCAGTGAAAAGCTGGGATATTAACTGTAGCATATTGATTAGAGGAGCAAATGAATGTTCAAGATGTACAACTTTTAACTTTCAGTGTTACAAAACCTTTCACCCATTAATTTGGATGGCATGTGGGTGGAGTATTTTTCTGCGAAGTATTTCATCCCTTGGGGTAAGAACTAGACTGGCATGGCTTACATTTCCCAAGCCATGTCACCATTTGTCTTTGATGCAGCTGTTTTGAACTGGGATTTTGTTCTCCCTTTCTGTTCCAATGGGAACAAGACCGCATTTGTCATGTAGATTCACTGTCTTTCTTCCCGGGTAAATGTCACTTAATCCCAGTTGCCAATGGAATGCTGATTCAGAACTGGCTAAGAAGCGTTTTATTCAAAATTGTCCAATGGATGCCAACTAAGATCCACTTCCAAGCCGCATATTTGAGGGGCAGCAGAAGCCTGCACATTGAAGGGATCTGGCAACCAAGAGATGGGGAAAGTACGGAGGCTGCCAATTTGTGAGATTTTGGCTAATACCCAAGTAAGAAAGAAAAAGCAAACAATTCAACACGATATAATTCATATTACAGAGAACTGCATTCTGATCAAAACAAATTGATTTATATATGCTAATAACATTATGGGTTATCAGTTATCAGCAATGCAATATAATACAATGAACACAACGCAGTAGAATACAATGCAAAACTCTATTTATTTTATTTATTTATTTGGAGTGCTTCTACCCTGCCCTTCTCAACCCCCTAGGGGGGACTCAGGGCAGCTTACAAAAGGCACAATTCGATGCCCAACAATTCACAAAATACAATATACAAAATTACAATATAACGTCAACAGTTATAACTAGTTAAAACAATCAACTCTAGTCTGCTTTCTCTTGGTATCTTAAGCATGTGCAGGTTTCCTTGTGCATGTTGTTGTATTGTGTTGACTGATGCATGGTCAGGAAAGTAATTGCACACCATCGCACTGACATGTTTCACGTTGTACATCATTGCACAGCTGCATGTTGTACATTATAAATGAATGCACAATATGTATTGGATTGTGCAAAGCCATCATTCTGCAATTAGGAGGCATGTTGCAATTACAACGTAACTCTTGGAGTGTGAAGCCATTGAAATGTCTTTTTGCATGCATCTGCACTATAGAATTGATGTAGTTTGACACCACTTTAACTGTCATGACTCAGTGCTTTGCATCATGGGAGCTGTAGTTTGGCGAAGCACCCGTTCTCTTTGGCAGAGCAAGCTAAAAAACTTGTAAAGCTAATGAAACACAACTAGCTCTATCAGCATTGGATCTTACCATGGTCATACTAACAACCATATCTACAACAAGGAAAATACATGAAACAACTCTATCTAAAACAGGGAAAACTTCCTAGACAGCGGACACCATCAATTACGTAGATCACTTAAGCATTGGCAGCCAGCCTTCTACGTTTGCAGCTTGAACTTTTTCAAAATCAATTACAGTGTTCCCTCACTTATCGTGGGTGTTACGCTCCAGGACCTCTCGCGATAAGTGTAAATCACACTATATTTATTTTAATATTATTTTAATATTTATACATTTTTAAAGTCTTTATAAACTTAAAATAAACCTTTTTTCTGTTTTATTTTATTTATTTATTTATTTCAAATATTTGTACCCTGCCCTTCTCAACCCTTAGGATGGCTTCCAGCCGGCAATGATTCGATGCCTCCATGTGCATATAATAAAATACATAATAAACCAATAATTGCATACAGTTAAAAACATTTAAGTCAATTCAATTAAAACATACTTAAATATAACAGCCTTATGGCCTTATCTAGCCAAATTCTGTGGTTGGAGACTCCATCATGCTTGTCCATAGTCCATTACCATAGCAATTGTCATCATTGTCATTGTCCTTGTCAGCATAATTACCTGAAGGCCTGGTCCCACATCCACATTTTCAACTTCTTTTTGAACAAGAGGAGGGATGAAGATGACCTAATTTTCCCAGGAGTGAATTCCACAGGTGGGAATTTTACCGAGTACTCCTCCTCCTCCCCCCCCCCCCGCGGTGCCCCCCATCTGTCTCCCTGTCAAGGCCAGAGGGAGGGAGGGAAAGCGTATTGGAGAGTGGCGGCAGCAAAAACCCGCAAAACATCACAAATATTGCGATATATATTTTAAATTAATATTTATTGAAAAACCACAAAACAGCGAGTCCGCTAAAAGCAAAGCACTGAGTAGCTAGAGAACATTGCATTCACATATCGCTATGTAACAAAATTTGAAAAATGTTCTGTTCCTGTTTTGAAAGTCGTTGTTATACTCCAAAACTTTGTTTTTGTGGCTGCCACAAACTATGTTGAATTGATTGAGACTTGATGAGATATTTATTGAAAAATTATAACAACATGTGCTGCAGTATGTCCTAGAAAAACAAAGTTTTTGCAGTTTAATAAAACTTTTTAATGTTTTTATGATAGAACCAATTACGAAATGAGATTTATAACCCAGGAACAAAAATTGTGTTGCATAATGTAATTCATTGAACCTAGGAATCTGAGGTTCTCCAGCACAAGCCTAGACTTAGAAATTCACAGAGAGAATACTTCTCTAGGCATCTGTAGGTCTTTCAGCATGATTCTATAGGAGGAAGTCGGCCATAGAGTCACAGTAGAGCTGTGGTTCTCAACCTTTCTAGTGCCGTGACCTCTTAATACAGTTTCTCATGTTGGGGTGACCTCCAACCATGAAATTATTTCTGTTGCTACATCATAACTATCATTTTGCTACTATTATGAATCGTACTGTAAATATCTGATATGCAGATATATGTATTTTTATTCACTGAACCCAATTTGGCACTAATGCCCGATACGCCCAAATTTGAATACTGGTGGGGTTGGGGGGGGGGGGATTTTGTCATTTGGGAGTTGTAGTTGCTGGGATTTATAGTTAGCCAACAATCAAAGAGCGTTCTGAACTTCACCAACAATGGAATCGAACCAAACTTGGCACACTGAACTCCCATGACCAACAAAAAATACTGGAAGGGTTTGGTGGGCATCAACCATGAATTCTGGGGTTGTAGTTCACCTACATCCAAAGAATACTGTGGACTCAAACAATGATGGATCTGGACCAAACTTGGCATGAATAATCAATATGCCCAAATGTGAACACCGGTGGAGTTTGGGGGAAATAGACCTTGACATTTGGGTGTTGAAGTTGCTGGGATTTATAGTTCACCTACAATCTAAGAGCATCCAATGCTAAGAGCAGTATTCTCAGAGGAAAAAAGAAACTAGTTCTGTTTCTCATTCTAACATTGCAGTTAAACAGCTCTCAAATTGCTGCAGATGTTTTATTTTTATACTTGTAGAAATCGGTTTTCATCTAGATCAACAATAAAGGTTCATCAGAAAAGAAGATCAAGCCAACAAGGTTGCATAATGCCCTCAAAGCAACCCTGCCCCAATGCAACCACAGCTGATGAGAGGTCTGATTTCCCTCCTTCCTCTCTCAGGGTATGAGAAACTCACACCCTGTGGTTGCTATTCAAATTAATCATCGCTGGCAAAGCGTACTTTTGCAGACGTTACTCTGGGTTTATGCTGCTGTTCTTTTCGGGCTAGCAATGATACAGTTAGGTGATTTTTGACTCTGCATATAATGATCATATGGGGGTCTCCCTCTTTCAGTGGTACAGACTGAGTATTCCTTTTTTTCCAAAACGCTCAGGACCAGAAGTAGGTTGGATTTTGAGGTTTTTCTTGGATTTTGGAATATACATAAATAATGAGCTATCTTGGAGATCTTGGAGATGGGATTGGAAAGAGACTGAGAGTCTTTTGAGAAATGGCAGAGATGAAACTGAGTATTTTCAGACCTAGGGAGAGACTGGGGATCTTTAATATGGACAAAAACCCAGCATAGTGCTTGACATGAATCCATGTCTCCCACCATTCCCTTGCATTTCTCTCCAGCCTAGTGTCTCCCAGGTTTAATGCATTTACACACTGTTATCAATAGAATCTAATTGATATCAGTCCGTAAATGCATTAATTATTCGTTTAGTCACATTGCAAAAACTACATAACAGAGAAAAATAAAAACAAATCCGAATTCAGCGCAAAACCTATATAAGAATGGCCTAAAATCATATCTGATGAAAAATACTTGTTGGCTTGTGTTACAGGATATGGTGTGAAATGTGCAGACTTTACAATAGTCTGCTGTAATGTACCATTTGTCATATTTAAAAATGTTGATGTCATAGGGGAAAAATAAAGACATATTTAAAATCATCATAAAATTTGATTTAAACTGTACTGCTCTTATTTGATTTTGTTGCCTTGTGTAGTTGGTAAAACAAAAAGGGACAAAAATGTTTAAAACACTAGTAGTAGCACAATTTTGAAAGCCTAGATTCTTACGAAGGAGAAAATGTAGTGAAAGCAAAGTGGTGATATCTAACAATTAAGCTATTCCCTAAGATTATGTTATTTAAATTTATTTATTTATTTATTTATTTTTATTTGTCGTGTCAGGGCAACCAGTCAATTGTATTACATTTCTAACAGAACAAAACAGACAGACAAAATACAAAATTTGCGAGTTTGGTAGTTGATTAGTTATTTTATTTAAATATTTAGTTATTTAAATAAAAAGTACTATTCCAGACTCATACAGAAAGATTTTGAAAAAGAAGTACAGCATGGGAGACCGCCCATAGGAACGTCCATTCCTCTACGTCACTGAAACGATTCAACACGGGCAAATCTGACAGAACCCATCCCATGTGTTTCGAATCACTTTCTTTCATTTCCGAGCACATCTGGAGCTCAGAAGACAGTTTCGCCCCGGCTTCAGTTCCCCCCAGTTTTCCATACTTCTGACACAGTTCACTGACGAAACACCACAGATGACAGCCAGAAGTCTGTCTCCATCATATGATGTCCTCCATGGTACTTCGTCTATGAACTGTCTTAGAAGTGTGTGGAAATGGGGTGGAACTTGCATGTGATGAAGTCCCAGGATTTTAATGATAAGGAGATCCATACTTATGTTGCTGATTTTTCCTATTTGTTTTTGTGTTATTGATTACATTTCTCTTGTATTTTCTTCCATTCACTGTGTTTTTATTGTAAATAAATAACCTCAATAAGTTTTACTTGAAAGGCAAATCAGTTCAATGTTTGTGCTTTATGGGTAAAGAATGTCAGTTTATTGATAGTTTGTATTTTTCCATACAGTTTTCTGCCTGGAGTGATTGTGTATTATCATGACCATATATTCCATTCCTGTTGTTTCACCCACAGTGTTTTCCTCATATTGCACTTCCCCCCCCCCTCACTTTATTGAAAGTCTAACTCCACTGTTCTGTCCCCTATGAGCTCCTCCCCCACAAATATATCTTTTTCATTGCTATAACTCACTCTGTAACTGTAACACACTCTACGTGGGGCTGCCCTTGAAAATGGCCTGGAAATATCAATTGGTACAAAAGGCGGCAGCCAGGTTACTAACTGGTGCTTCTTGCAGGAAGCAGTCAACCCTCCTGTTTAAGGAGCTTCACTGGCTGCCGTTCATTTTCCGGTCCCAATTCAAGGTGCAGGTTCTTACCTACAAAGCCCTGAACGGTTTGGGACCTGCCTACCTGCGTGACCGCATTTCTGTATATGAATCGACACGATCTCTTCGATCATCTGGAGAGGCCCTGCCCATGCTCCCGTCTCCTTCGCAGGCGCGATTGGTTGGGACGAGGGAGAGGGCCTTCTGGGTGGTGGCCCCTTGACTCTGGAATTCACTCCCTAAGGACATTAGACATGCTCCAACGCTGGCAGTCTTTAGGAGGAGCCTGAAAACATGGTTGTTCCAGTGTGCCTTCCCAGAATAGGAAAACTCTTAGCAATATGTCCTCAAATGCACTTTAATATTGATTTAGGATTGTCTGCGCGCCCTCATCTTTCTTTGAAAACCCTATCCTAGCTTACCTACCTTGTTCATGCCCAGCATTTTAAATTTAAATTATTGCATTTGGCCCGGCCATTGGTTTTTAAATGCTGCATGTTATTGTTGTTGATATTGCTTATTGTGTATTTCGGGAGATGGTAGCAGGGTACAAATAAAGTTATTATTATTATTATTATTATTATTATTATTATTATTATCTCATACAGAGATTTATCATTTTATGTCATGCATTTGGCCCGCCCACTGTGTTTGATTTTCCCTTTGGGGAGATGGTGGCGAGGTATAAATAAAGTTTATTATTATATTATTATTATCATGCTTGTAAGAATTAAGGCAAATATTATTAGGTTATTCCAATATAACTGAATCCCAAAGGAAAGAACATACAGTGTGGCTTCAGAATCCGCTTCAGATCCAGAACTCTCCATGGACACAAAATCTGTGGCTGCTGAAGTCCCATTACATGCCATGGTGAAGCAAAAAAGCATCCCCTATCTCAGTGGTTCTCAGGTGTTTGGGCCTTCAACTCCCAGAAATCCCAGCCAGTTTACTAGCTGTTAGGATTTCTGGGAGTTGAAGACCAAAACATCTGGGGACCCACAGGTTGAGAACCACTGCAGCACCATTTCCATTTTAAAATTCTGCATTGCTTCTGTGCTTGCTATACTAACACATGGAGGTTTTCTTGCTCTGGAGGAGTCAGAAGGCAATGGAAAACACGCCACTCGATTGTCTCCCAGGAATCCGTGGGTTAATCCCGTGGGCAAACTGCAGGTGCTTTATTCTGCAGCAACACAAGCCTGTACATGTACCCGAAAGTGGGCACTGTTATTGCTCCTGTCTCATATCAAGTAACTCATTCTTAACAAGGTTGCTATTACTGTAATTGCTTAATATAGCCTCTCTCCCTATTATCATCTTAGGAGATTTAACCATATGCTCTGCTGACACATCAGAGGGCAACAAAAATAACATTTTCTCTTTTTTTCAAACTCCTAGGGAGGTATCAATCTAGTTTAATGTTCTGTTACAATCCTGGACAAGATCTTTTTGAGAAGGAATTAGATAGCATTCTCGTCTGAATGTATAAAATGCCGGAGAGGAGGCAAAGAGAAGTCTTGGAAAAACAAACTGAAGTCAAGGAACAAGGTTAAGAAAAAGCAAATCTCTGAAGGAAACAAGATGGCTTGCATTTCTAGTGGTCTAGAAATTAGCGTAGTTGACATCATACCACACACAGTTAAACATAATTTGGTGAATTATGGTCTCTGTGGGAATCTGAGCTTTGCTCATCTTTATATAAAAAAACTCTTGAACACAAGTTTGCAGATTCTTTCAAGTTCAGTCAGTAGGGGTTTAAATGTTACAATATTTAAGCCTGAATCCTATTAGTTACTCCATACTTAAGTAAACCAATTGAATTAAATTGCTAAACAGTAAGTTAACACCTATTTAAACTTCATGGATCCAGTAGTTTACTTTATGTGTCTTTAAATCAACTCTGACTTATGGTGATTCTTTCATAGTGTTTTGTTCACCAGGTGCTTGTTTATAAAGCTATTGTCTTCCCAACCCTGCTATACGCCTGCGAGATGTGGACTGTCTACAGACGTCACCTGCAACTCCTGGAACGATTCCATCAGCATTGCCTCCAAAAAATCCTGCAAATCTCTTGGGAAGACAGGCGGACAAACGTCAGCATGCTGGAAGAAGCAAAGACCACCAGCATTGAAGCGATGGTCCTCCGCCATCAACTCAGCTGGACTGGCCACGTTGTCCGGATGCCCGACCACCATCTCCCAAAGCAGTTGTTCTACTCTAAACCCAAGAACTGAAAACAGAATGTTGGTGGGCAGGAAAAGAGATTTAAAGATGGGCTCAAAGCCAACCTTAAAAACTCTGGCATAGACACTGGGAACTGGGAAGCCCTGGCCATTGAGTGCTCTAGCTGGAGGTCAGCTGTGACCAGCAGTGCTGTAAAATTTGAAGAGGCACGAATGGAGGGCGAAAGAGAGAAATGTGCCAAGAGGAAGGCGGGTCAAGCCAATCCCGACCAGGACCGCCTTCCACCTGGAAACCAATGCCCTCACTTCAGGAGAATATGCAGATCAAGAATAGGGCTCCACAGTCACCTACGGACCCACCGCCAGTACACTGATCTTGGAAAACTATCCTACACGGACAACGAGGGATCGCCTAAGTAGTAAGACTAAGTAGTAGTTCACCAGGTTTGCTCAAAGGAGGTTGGCATTGGCCTCCTTTGAGGCAAAGAGAGGGAGGGTGACTTGTCCAAGGTCTCTCAATGGGTTTCCATGGCTGAGTGGAAATTTGAATCCTGGGATAGATCTACACTGACCCCTTATTATCCCAAGACAATCTGACTTGTCCGATAGCAAATCGCCCCCAGGATTAGATTACATAGCCACCTCAATTGCCCAGTGTAACCAAACCCTTACCATCCCCACCTGTTTTCTTTGTCACAGCACTCTCTGGCCACAATATGGGTCCTGTTAGCCCCTCATTGCCTGGAGAGTTGTCAACTGGGGCAGGGGGAGAGGAGAAACCACCCACTCTTCCCTCCCTTCACTTCCCCAATTTTCCAGTTGTCTTGGTTGATGTCACCTCAACAGCGAACGGATGGCAGGACCCATGTTGTGCCCAGAGACCACCATGACAAGGAGAAAAGAAAGGGATGGTATATTCCATCCCACGTCCATAGATTGCCAAAATCTGGAAAACACAGTATGGTCATGTAAATAGTTGCCCTACTGTTTACATGGTCTCAGTGTCATATGTTGCTCTAAATTTTGGAGCAGAATTTGAAGCAACCTCCTACTTTGGTTAGTGCAGGTCAAGGCCATGTTCAAGGTGGTCTTACCTGCATTACCTTGGATCAGCTCTTTGCATTGAGTAGTTAGTATAAATGTGCCCCTGTCTCCCAGAATCCTCATCCAACACAAAAGCCACTACATCATCCTGGCTCTCAGAAATAGCATTAGAAAATAACAATAGGATTGCTTTTTGTCTGCCTTTATTTTATTAACCAGATGTATATCTTCCATTCTACCTCCACACTCAATGCACCATAAGAAATGTTTGCAGTTTTTTACTATGTAGGTGTGAAAAATAAGAGAAAAAGCACGTAATTGAAACGAGAGAAAAAAGAGCTAAATATTCAGAAACCTGGGTCCAGATAGACAAATCTGTGTCAGTTTTGGGTTTTGCCTCATTCAGTTTCAGGCAGCCCTCGAGTTACAAACATCTGACTTACAAATGACTGCTAGTCAAGAACAGGATTTTATACGTGTGTGTGAGGAGGAACTTGAGAAACTGCAAGTCACTTCTGGCGTGAGAGAATTGGCCATCTGCTAGGATGTTGCCCAGGGGATGCCTGGATTTTTTTTTTGATGTTTTACTATCCTTGTGGGAGGCCTTTCTCATGTCCCCGCATGGGGAGCCGGAGCTGACAGAGGGAGCTCATCCGTGCTCTCCCCGGATTCGAACCTCCGACCTGTCAGTCTTCAGTCCTGCCGGTACAAGGGTTTAATTCATTGCACCACCTAAGAACGGGATAGGACAACTGGAATTTCCTCTCAGAAGGGAAATTCACTCCTGGAAGACTTATCATGGGAAAAGGTGTCTATCTTGTTTGCCTGTGTTTTAAATTCTCAAGTTCACAAGTTCTGTCTAATCTCAGTAGGAAGACCTTTTTGAAGTTTGTGATTGTATGCTGGGTATCACAGACTGAGTGCATATAACCAGCCATGTCAGCAGATGAGCTCAGTATCCATCACTCGGCTTGGCACGCACACACTACTTGCTCTTTTAGTCAGCTTTATACAAAGTTTATATGCACCGTCGTCATCAGGTTGCTTTATTGCTCATTTCCCATGCTGGGAGACACGGTGGTGCGTCAAAACAATACCGCCGGTTGAAGCCAAAGAGAAATTCACAACGAGCCTTGTAAATTCACAAATATCTCTTATGAGATGCGAAAGCTACTGAACCAAGCCAAGGTAACGTGATGCAACAGATACCATGATTATGACCTTTTCAGAGTGGCTCATTTAGAGAAAAGCTACCCAGGGATCAGAAAAGATGACTTTTCCCCTGGAAGAATTATCCAGAACTGATCTACACTGACCATTTACCATTTAATGCAGTTTGACACTTTGGTAGCATGCTATATAATGCATGCCACCAAAGCATGCTGCATCCTCAAATCTGTTCCAGAAAGTGGTATATAAACTATATTAATTCTACAGTGCAGATGCATCCTCAGTTATGTAATTCTACACTGTTCTGCTTCCTCCTCCTCCTCCTCCTCCTCCTCTTCCATTTCTTCCTCCTCTTCTTCTTTCTTCCTCCTGCTCCTTCGTTGGTAACACACACATGCATACATGCATACACACACACATACACACACACACATTTCATACTAAAATATACAGAGATACTGCTCAGAGAGCTCTGTCACTATTCACTTTCAGTTGGGATCACAAAAACTTAAGCAGTAGAATGTTGATTAACGTGTGCGCACACACACACACACACACACACACACACACACTAGCTGTCCCCTGCCACGTGTTGCTGTGGCCCAGTCTATGCATATGTGTTTTGTGTTTATATATTTGTTTATTTGTGTATGTTTGTGTATATATAGTATATATGTGTGCGTGTGTGGTTTTGCACATACGTTGTAATTTATTTTTTGTTTTCTGGCTTTTTAAGTCTCTTCTGCTGTGTTTTTCAGTGTTTTTATGTGTGATGGTCACTTGCTGCCCTGATAAGTGTCTCGTGTCCAAATTTGGTGTCAATTCACTCCGTGGGTTTTGAGTTATGTTAGTCCCACAAACGAACATTACATTTTTATTTATATAGACTAGCCGTCCCCTGCCATATGTTGCTGTGGCCCACATGGGGGTTCTGTGTGTGAGGTTTGGCCCAATTCTATCGATGGTGGGGTTCAGAATGCTCTGTGATTGTAGGTGAACTATAAATCCCAGCAGCTACAACTCCCAAATGTCAAGATTCTATTTTCCCCAAACTCCACCAGTGTTCACATTTGGGCATATTGTGTATTCATGTAGAGTTTGGTCCAGATCCATCATTGCTTGAGTCCACAGTGATCTCTGGATGTAGGTGAACTACAACTCCAAAACCAAAGGACACTGCCTATCAAACCCTTCCAGTATTTTCTGTTGGTCATAGGAGAACTGTGTGCCAAGTTTGGTTCAATGCCATCGTTGACGGGGCTCAGAATGTTCTTTGATTGTATGTAAACGACAAATCCCAGAAACTACAACTCCCAAATGACAAAATCAATTTTTTGAGTGAAGGACATACATTGTACTGTTAGGTGTATTGTGTCCAAATTTGGTGTCAATTCGCCCAGTGGTTTTTGAGTTCTGTGAATACCACAAATGACCATTACATTTTTATTTATATAGGTCTGTGTGTGTGTGTGTGTGTGTGTGTGTTAACCAACATTCTACTACTTAAGTTTTTGTGGTCCCAATGGAAAGTGAATGGTGGCAGAGCTCTCTGAGCAGTATCTCAGTGTATATTTGAGTATGAAACACAAGCCACAGTTCTGAAGAAAACTTCAGAGGAAAAGAAGAGAGGCAGAACCAAATCTTTGAACTGATTTATTCCTTTGGTAAATTGTACATACATATTCACCTTTATACCAGCGATATCTAAGTGGCCTACATAGCACTCTTCTTTCCTCTTCCATGTATTGTCACAACAACTACCATGAGAGGCTGAGAGAAAGGACAACTGTCCTGAAGTCTCTGGATGGATCTACACTGCGGAATGAATGCAGATTGACCCCACTTGTAGTTTTACAAGATCTTGAGTTTTCTCTGCTAAAGAATCCTGGTGCCTCAGCAAACTACAAAACCCTGGATTCCCATAACATTGAGCCATGGCAGTTAAAGTGATGTCGAATTGCCTTTATTCTGCAATGTCAATGTAGCTGTTGCCTTCATTTTTGATGGGCAAGGCTTCTTTGTCAAGAGCTTTCTTAAGTGAGATATGCTTGTATATAATCTCAAGAATATATACAATGTGTTCCTTTTCCCCAGCTGCTATCAGCCCCAGAATGGAAGCTTCCACTGGCACTAATGAGAACTAATTCCTCCCATACAAATAATTGCTTTGGCCAGGATATCCATTTTTTTTCCAATTTATTGGGGCTTCACCATAAGAAGGGAGGATTAAGCCCAATTTAGTGCGCTTTGTCTTGTGGAAGATAAACAAAAGCTCAATTTGCATGTCTGCTTGCTGAGACAAGCAATTCTGGGGGAATCCTTTTGTAGGAGGAAAAACAGGTCTACTATAGGACATGAGCATGTTCCTTAACATCTAGCCTGACTCTGTGTAAGACTGGAAATACATTGAACTTGAAAATGTTCCTGCATTTTTAAAAAAACTAGGGAATACACACACACACACATCTATATTGTGTATAGATTTTTATTATTATTATTATTATTATTATTATTATTATTATTATTATTATTATTATTATTATTTTAACACAACAAGATGAGTCCACAGCAGACACTCTGCTGGCTGTTGAATTGGATCACACATCGGACACTTCCCAAGTGTCTAGGACTGTGTGATCTATCGGCGAATAATGCATGCAGACCCCAGTAAGGTGGCCTTCTGCAGCTGGCAGATGGTGATTTTGTCATCGCTGATTGTGTTTAAGTGCAGGCCAAGGTTTTTAGGCACTGCACCCAGTGTGCTGATCACCACTGGGACCACCTTGACTGGCTTGTGCCAGAGTCTTTGCAGTTCAATCTTTAAATCCTCATATCGTGTCAACTTTTCCAGTTGTTTCTCTGCAATCCTGCTGTCACCTGGGATTGTGACATTGACAATCCATATTTTGTTTTTTAACACAATTGTGAGGTCAGGAGTATTATGCTCCAAAACTCTGTCTGTCTGAATCCGGAAGTTTCAGAGGAGTTTGGCATGTTCATTCTCTGTAACTTTTTCCGGCTTGTGATCTCACCAGTTCTTTGTTGCAGGCAGATGGTATTTGTGGCATAAGTTGTTCCAATAAATCATCTGAGCAATGATGTTATGCCTCTGCTTGTAATCTGTCTGCGCAATCTTCTTGCAGCAGCTGAGGATGTGATCTATTATTATTATTATTATTATTATTATTATTATTATTATACATAATAAAAGTGAAAATATGTATGTGGGTAGTATGGAATGGGCTGATGAACTAAACTTCTGACTAGCGCATCAGATGATTTATTTGAGAGATCCACTACAATAGCTCATACTTTCCCAAAATAAGTGTCCACAGGGGAACAGCTGTAGAAGTGTATCATTGAATATCAGGCCCAGAGGGACCTTTTTCTCAGATTCCCATTCTTGGAATCTGACTATAACTAATGGAGGGATTCTGAGAGCTACAGTGCAAAAAAGTAACTATTACACACTCTGTATTGTTGAAGGCTTTCATGGCCTAAATCACTGGGTTGTTGTAGGTTTTTTCGGGCTATATGGTCATGTTCTAGAGGCATTCTCTCCTGAAGTTTCGCCTGCATCTATGGCAAGCATCCTCAGAGGTAGTGAGGTCTGTTGGAACTACTAAAATTGGGTTTATATATCTGTGGAATGACCAGGGTGGGAGAAAGAACTCTTGTCTGCTGCAGCTAGGTGTGAATGTTTCAACTGACCACCTTGATTAGCATTTGATGGCCTGGCAGTTTTTTGGTGTTACACCCTCTGTTTCCAAGTAACAGAAGCTGCCAATGAAGGCAGGATTTTCTCCTTGACAATGGGTAGAACATCTCAATTTCCTATTGGTAGGGCAGGTTTTCTTGTGTGTTTGTTTCAAGTCACAAGTCTATAATACCATTCTTGCAGCCTGAACTTTTTTGTATTCAGATAGTTACTTTTTGGGAGGCAACAACTTCCAGGATCTCCTGCCATGGTTTCCCCTAATAAACCCTGATTTGGCCACCATCTCTTTTTGCTGATCCTCAGGCTGCTGCTGGTGTATCTTGGTTCATGACTGCGTTGCACAAGCCAGGATGTTACTGGGAACAGCATACTCTGATCCCGCACAGCAGCTGCAGCTTGCTGATTTCTGTTGCAGGTCTAATGGTTGAGCGATGCCTGCCAAAAGAGAATGCCAGTGCAAACTGACTTTGTTTAGGCTGCTACAGAGCTGGCTCAAAGGCTAAGACATTTAAGCCCATCAAGCACTTGGTTTCTGTCAAACTTTTGTTTTCAGTCTGTTGTTTGAAATTTAAGAGGCCATCAGAAAAAAAAGACAAAAAATCTATTTGCCAAACGTCTTTCCCTCCTGCCCCTCTTCTTAAATAAGCCACAGTGGCTCACAGGTCAATGAGTGAGTCACAGCTGCAGTTCGCCAGTTGTTTTGAGGCAGCTCATAAAATAAATTTCAGCATTCCAAAGGCTATTTAAACCTGAGAGATCTTTTCCATTTTTCATTCTCATTGCTTGCTTTCCAAAGATTTGCCAAGGAGCCTTCTTGAGGAGATGCTCCAGCCTACTCCCTAATGGCCAAGAAATACAAAAAACAGAGGTAGCCGTATTGACTAAAAGACAATATATTAAAGGAGCACCAGTCCAAAAAGCACAAAAATATGTGCAAGGTTTTGAACTCTCCAGACAAGGCAAGATTATTATTTTTATTATTATTTTAAAAGTGAGTCTTGATAAGTTAGGGGAACGGAAGGATGAAAACAACCCCCTGACTTGATGCTGAAGTCACAATATTTTGTGCGCTGTCCTCAGATGGAATGGTGGAAGAGTTTGCAGAAACAAAGAAGACCCTGCCAGGTGACCTAAGCATTTTCATGGGCACAAGGCAGGGGAGGAAGCAGAAAATGCTTGAAGACTGAGGGTGCATTCACACGACACAATAATAACGCTCATCCCAATTTAACTACTAGTCATGGGCCCCAGACATGTAGCCAAGGGGGGGGGGGGCTCGGGGGGCTTCAGCCCCCCCCCCCGAAATTCTCATGGTGGTTCGCGAAAAGGCCTTACTGGTGCATTATTTAAACTGTTATGTTTATTCATATCATGATCTGATCACCATACTCAATATATCCCATATGCATGGGGGTATTGGGGTAATGATACAAAAGGTTTGCTAGGCTAGACCCTCTTTCACTCAGACTCAGCCCCCCCCCCGAAACTCAGCCCCCCCCAAACCCCCCCTGAAAAAAATTCACCCCCCCCCCCCGAAACGAAATCCTGGCTACGGGCCTGATGGGCCCAGTAACCGTTTCAGCCATTTAATTCATGTTTTTGTACCGTTTGTTTCATTTGACACAAAACGGTACATTCCCCTCTTGTACAAAAAAATATTAGTGAAACGAAAGGAAAGTGGCAACGGTAACCGTTGGGTCGCCTGATTTTCGGCGCTTGGCTGCAGGCACCGGCAGGCACTTGCAGACACTTGGGCCTGCAAGCCACACACACATTCTCCTTGGAAAGAGAGTGCGTGCATGGCATGCAAGTCCAGAAGGCACCTATGCCTGCCAGCGCCTAAAACTGAGGGGAAGGGGAGCGTGGGAAGCCCGTCCATTGCTGCCAATGAGACAAAAATATTCATTTTTTTTCGAGCTGGGATGAAAAAGCTCATTTGGAAAGGTGTCAATTTTTGGGAGAGGTGCTCAAAAACAAAAACGGGGCCTTACGAATGAAAAAAACAGAAATGGATAGTGATTCTATACAATGCACAAGACTATTGACTACCATTGTCCTATCCCAGAAAATGTTGGGCTTTGTAGTTTGGTGAGGTATTAGACATTGTCGTGGCCATTAAAGTGGATTCATAACACTATATGTCTATAGTGTAAATAGGTCCATCATTATAGCATTAAGACTTCTGTTGTTATTACCAACATAACAGCACTCTTAAATCCGCATTAGAATGCCACTCTAAGGACCCTTCCAGATAGGCCCAATATCCCAGGATCTGACCTCAAGTTTTCTGTTTATTCTAGATTATCTGGTAGTGTGGACTCATGTCCAGTTTAAAGCAGAAAATCCAGGATCAGATTCTGGGATATAGGGCCTGTCTGGAAGGGCCCTGAGAAAACAAAAATTGAACTTTCCTTGCCATTCTGTATTGCTAATAGGACTTGCAGGGGGCACCTCTGTTGCCACAAGAAAGCCATATATATAACTATGTTCATGCCATAACTTCTTTCTATGTATATGGCAACAGAGGTGGTCCCCTGTAAGTCCTACTAGCAATACAGAATGGCAATTTATATAGAGAGGGGGGGGGGAGGGAGAGAGAGGGAGAGATTGCAGCTTCTCATCATTATGGCATGAACATAGTTTCCAACATTTCACATATGGAAACAGGGATACACATGGCTAAGCAACATCAGAGTGTGGTCAAGATTGCAAAAGCTTATTTATTTATTTATTTACGGCATTTTTATGCCACCACTCTCAGCCCGAAGGCGACTCGAGGGTGCTTACAAACTGGCAACAATTCAATGCCACACTGTTCATAAAACATCATTAAAAACATTTAACACACATTATAATAACCATGTAAAATAATTAAAAACATATAATCACCAATGACTTCCTGTTAACTCATTTTCCAAAAGCATTGTCTAAAAAGTTAATAATGGGAAAGAACATTCAAGCCAAGAGAGTCTGCAGCAATTTGCTTTTGCCTAAATCTTCAAAGAAGGGCAAGCTTCTGCCCACTACTCATGCCTGCCCTTGAATGAATTGGATGCAAATTACTTTTCCACTTGAATTCAGTTTGCAAGCTAGGAACAAACAGGAAAAGTGGGAGAGAAGAGAGAAACCAGGACATTTTTAAAGCAGCTGAAAAGGGGGGTGGCAGAGAATTGATCAGATCTGTCTCTGGCAGATTGGAGCAACTGGAAGGTGTACATGAATAATGCAGATTATTCCAGCTTTACCCTTTTTATTTTCCTTCCACTAAATCCGGAGCACAGAGCAGGAGGATCACTGTTTCCTCCCTCAGGACTATTTCATGGAGGTGGAGAGAAGGGCGGATATGTGTTGTCTGCCTCTTATATTTTGCATCAGCGCTTTTTTATTATTATTCTGGACTGTTTCCAGATGTCAAATAAGGAGAAAGATACAAATCTTAGGATAACAGCTGAATCTTGGAAGTGGCTCAGAGATCATATTCCAAAACATCTACTATGCATGCATATATGCTCAAGGAAACATATATCAAATTAAGTTTGAATGGCCTTTAGCACACTACAGTTAACAGGAAATACATGATTTAAACTCTAGTATCTGTTGGAGGTGTGGCAGGAAATGGGCACAATTGCTCCCTGAGAGGCTGTGAGGATCTTGTTTTGCTGCATTTGAAGCGGCTTCTTTACACCAAGATTCCTCTTCAGACTCCCTTCCAGGGTCAGACTGGGTAAATTCCGGTGAAAAGAGTTAGCAGCCTACTACTACCTTGATTTGTTTACCAATCGTCTGATCAAGCAACAGGGCAAGCAAACTAAAACGACAGAGGAGACGGGGATCCGGGCGACACCTCCTCCTAGGCTTCTCTCCACAAAAGCAAGGTTGAGAGGAAAGCTATTTTAATATAATCTGATGCCATTACACATCTTTTCCCAAAGCCAGGGGAATGGACACCATGATGACATCAGAGCTTTCAGTCTACAAAGTTGTGCAGAAGCCATTCACACATGTTTTCCATATTGGAAGGAGGAGCAGGAGAGGATGAAGAGGGCAACTCTCCGTTTTTTTGAAATCTCCACTTTCACACTAACATTCCAGCTGAACATTTTTCTCTCGGGGGAAATGATCAATTGGTCTGGGTTTCACATTAACTCAGTTCTGAAAGGAAGCCCTTCTTTTTTAAAGATTATTTATTTATTTAGATGTCAACACTCAGATGTTTCTAAAGGAAATAAAATGCATTCAGGCTCACCTGCGCAGGGCACAGAAATCCATCTTAGTCCTGGTTCTGCTCCTCACTTCTTGTTTTTGTTTACTTTCAAGTTGTTTCCAATTCAAGGGTCTCCTAAATTGACCCCACAATGGGATTTTCTGGAGGTGGAGAATTGAACCCTAGTCTCTAGAGTTATAGTCCGATGCTCAAGCAGCTATATTGCGCTGGCTCCCCACGATCAAACTTCAGTCTAAGAATAATAGAATCACAGAACCATCGATTTGGAAGAAGCCCTATGAGCCATAACGTCCAACCCTAGAGTTTCCACACCACATTGCTTCTCTTAGGTCTGGCACCACTGTCTTGTGTGTGGGATGAAGGCAAAAAGCCACTCTCTCCTTCTGTTTCTTACATATCAAGTCAATGGCATAGGGTATATGTTCCCAAAAACTTGATGGAGAAGAGGGATTATGTACAGAGAGAGAGGGACCAACAAAGGGAAGCTATTCCACTAGGTGTGCATTGACAAAGCATTGACATTTCTGGCCCATCCTCTGTTTGGATATCAGTCAGCATGCCAACGTCTTGAATCGAAAAACAGCTTCTTGAGATCAACAGAGATACTCACAGGAACACCTCAGCAAATGAGAATCCAAATGTGGTAGGCCAAAACCCAGAACCTAGAGCAGACGTGCTGCAAGTTGTTTCTGGTGTGAGAAAATCATCCGTCTACAAAGATGTTGCCCAGGGGATGCCTGGATGCAGGGGCAGCTCAACCCATTACGCAAAGTAAGCATTTGCAGTACAGTTGATTTTGCCCAGGGGCACTCTTAAGGCACTTTTGGGGGAAAATAGACCTTGACATATGCGAGTTGTAGTTCCTGGGATGTATAGTTCACCTAAAATCAAAGAGCATTCTGAACTTCACCAATGATGGAATTGAACCAAATATGGCACACAGAACTCCCATGACGAACAGAAAATATATATCAATGATTGGTTGGGGGGGGGGGGGGGAATACTGTTTGCTTACCATTGAAAATTACCTAGGGCCGTCTCTGCCTGGATGTGTTATGTTCCTATGGGGAGGCTTCTCTCATTTCCCCCAGCACAGATACTCACAGGAACAACTCACCAAACGAGAGTCCAAAAGTGGCAGGCGAAAACCCGGAACCTCAACCAGTGGCTGATACCAGATGAGAAACTCCCTCCTAGGTACACAAAACATCGGGCAACCTAGAAGGTGCTGAACAGACTGCACGGTGACACCATGAGATACAGAGCCAATCTTAAGAAATGGGGCTACAAAGTGGAGTCCACGACATGCGAGTGGGGAGAAGAACAAACCACAGACCACTTACTACAATGCAACCTGAGCCCTGCCACATGCACAATGGAGGACCTTCTCACAGCGACACCAGAGGCGCTCCAAGTGGCCAGCTTCTGGTCAAAAGACATTTAGTATAATGCCAAGTTTTTAAGTTTTTGTGTTTTTTCTATACATTATAACTGTATTCTGAACTCGCGTCTGACATGATAAATAAATACTAGGTGTGCATTTAATTTTGAGTAAAATTAACATATATATTCCAAGAGGGGAAAATCTGGTTCAAAAATAACCTTAGATAATCCTGATATGGGGTATCAGTGTATACGTGGGCCCATGCCTCTTTGGAGTCTGTTGTTTTTCAATATTTTGAAGTTTGGAAGTGGTTAGGTCAGGATTTCCAAACCTTTTCATCTGGTAAGCACACAGTAATATAGTGTGACTTTTTGATTAATTCCACATATATCAGCGTCTCCCTGCCCTCAGGTTTCCCTCTTCTTTCTGAGATAAATTGCAATTCTCAGAGCAGCTGGAAGTAAAATTGATTTTCACAGCGTCAATATGTTGTACCCTGTCCCTGTTATGATGCAAAATATTTAAGGTGGACTACCTTGAATTGATGATTGCAAAGCTCAGAAATATGAGCTTTTGGATTCCTGAAGCAAACAACATTTGAAGGTGCTGGCTGCTTACCTGGAGAAGACTTGATGTGGAAGCTGTGAGTTGTGTCTCACAGCTTCCACACTTAGTTGGAGTGTTGGCTTTAAAATGAGGCTGTTCTTTGTCCTAACAACATCCAGACTCCAAAGTATGAGTAAATCAACCAACTACAGTAAAGTCATGATAAAATGATTCCGGCACATATTCTGTACGGATATCAATCAGCATGCCAATGACTTAAATCAAGAAGCAGCTTCCTAAGATCTACAGAGATACTCACAGGAACACCTCAGCAAGCAAGAGTCCAAAAGTGGCAGTCTAAACCTGGAATCCCAATGAGTGGCTGATATCAGACGAGAAACTCTCTCCTGGGCACCCAGAAGACTGGACAACTTGGAAGGCACTGAACAGACTATGCTCTGGGACCACGAAATGCAGAGCCAATCTTAATAAATGGGGCCACAAAGTGGAGTCCACAACATGCGAGTGTGGCGAAGAGCAAACCACAGACCACCTACTACAATGCAGCCTGAGCCCTGCCATATGCACAATGGAGGACCTTCTCACAGCGACACCAGAGGCACTTCTGGTCGGGGGAGAATTTGTATAATGCTAAGTTTTCAACTTTGTGTTTTTTTAATACATTATAACTGTATTCTCAATTTGCTTCTGACATGATAAATTAAATTAAAATAAATAATAAAGTGATTCTGTCTTGGGAAGATTTGTTTAGAGAGGGTTCAATATCTGAACCTGAAAGAGTGTGACTTGCTCGAGGTCCCCAGAGGGTTTCCATGACTGATTGGGGATTTAAATTCTGAGCTCGCTGAGCCCTAATTCAACACTCAAACCACTGAACCACACTACTCTGTTTACAAAACACACTCTACAAATAAGTCTCCAGTCTCCTTCCAAAGGAGTGTACCTTTGAAAAGTACAAAATGGCCTTGGAAAGGACAAAGTGGGCTTTCCAGATGCCCACTTTGGTGAGCATATTTTAATAGGTGATCTGCCCATCTGATCTATCTCTCCCTTACATCTTGAAAACACACGCAAAACCAATATGAAAAGGTAGCAAGGTGCAGTCAGAGACTTTTGCTCTTGGTTTGCCGCTGGCATGCTCAAGCAGTGTCACTTGCCAACAGAATAGACTTGGTGCCTGTTACAGCTTGAAGCCAGTATGACTTTTAACAGAATTTCCAAAAGCAGCTGGCTGTGCTAAATGTGCAGAGAATCGAGCATTTAGAATCGGGCAGCAACATAGCTGAGCCAAGGTGGGTTGAGTTTTCTTTTTCCGCAATACAATATTATGAGTGTCATTTTCTGCTGCGCCACATTCTAGTCCAGTTCATACTCCCAGTTGCCTCTTCTTGCCGTTGGTTAGCAGCTCTTAACATGAAAATGCTGTCTAATTCCTGTGTCATGAATTCCATCATGAAGTAGCTGCTGAGCTTTAATGCGACTCCAGAGTCCTTGTGCCAAAAAATCCTTTAAAACTTCTAATTTAAATCACCAGCCAAAACAGCTGATTTTCAATCAATGCTCTCATTGTAACCAATAGTTCACAAAACAAACTGTGCACTGATTTCTTGGTGAACCACACTGGGATGGATCCAAGTTTCTTTTTCTACTAGCAACAGCATTCCCCAAATGAAGCTGTTTGCAGACTATCCCACACACACCGGTGGGAAAAGAAGGTAGATGTGAGCAAACAGTGCCACTTCTCTCCATCTCCAGTGTCCTTGGGGGAGATTTACAGGAGATACTGGTGGGTATCGCAGCTGGAATTTACGGGAGTTATGCATTTGGGACCCCTGGTAGTGCAGCGGGTTAAACTGCTGAACTTGCTGACCAAAAGGTCAGCGGTTCAAATCCAGGGAGCATGCTGAGCTCCCACAGTTAGCCCCAGCTTCTGCCAACCTAGCAGTTCGAAAACATGCAAATGTGAATAGATCAATAGGTACTACTTCTACGGAAAGATAACAGTGCTCCATGCAGTCATGTTGACTACATGACTTTGGAGGCATCTACAGAAAATGTTGGGTCTTCGGCTTAGAAATGGAGATGGGCACTACCCCCAGAGTCGGACATGACTAGACTTAATGTCAGGGGAAACCTTTCCCTTTACCTATGTATTTGGGACTGGTTCACATGTGTGATTCCTATTTATTCCCTAGTATAGAGAACACATGCAGTAGGTCTGTGAAAGTCTCCTAATCCTCATTTACTGGTAAATAAGGATCTCTCTCCAATGCAAGGGAAGCCTAAAAGTAGCCGTGCTTCTGATTGTCGTCCTGAAGATTGTTTTGGGGGGGGGGGGGGTCAGCTGCTTCCCAATTGTCAGGGAAACAGGATCCTGTTGCTCACAGCAGCTGATGCCCAATAAATGAGAGCATTTATGTACCAGACTGTGAGACATTACTCAGTCACATAGCTAAGGTGTTTTGGGAGCTAAGTTGGTGATACAGAATTCCAGTCTATATTATGAGGAGTGAGATCAGCCAAAAATCCCCTTTTCTGGTTCAGCCACTGGAAAACTTTCCTCTTCATTGTAAACCTCTCATCGATGGCAGGAGATCTTCCAGTTATCTAAATTATACCCAAATAATCTATCCTTTGTTCAGAAATTGAGTTGTGTTAGTGTCACGACTGACTGAAAGTGGCTTATTTCACTAAAAAGCAGTCAAATGAATGAGGTAGAAGACAAGATGCCCCCTCCAACTACCCCATATTGCAGAAACTTGATGGGAATGGCAGTAGAATCTGCCTGCATTCTCCAATGTGCACTTATTAGCCATAAGCCAGTACAAGGGGCTCAATTCACTATTACATGAGAAGGACCAGAGCCAGGGGCTGCCAGGCAAACACAGCAACTGTCACCTGAGACACTTTCTTCACTCTTCCTAACAGTAGGATAGGCCTGGTTTAAAATGGAGTAGAATAGGTCCAGTCACAGCTTTCAATACAAGCCCGTCTCTGATCAGCCACTTCTTTCCTAAATTGAAAAGGTGTTGAAGAAAATGGAGGTAGCAGATCTGTTCTTGATTGGAATACTGTGTCCAATTCTGGGCACCACAATTGTTGACAAAGTGGAATGTGTCCAGAAGAAGGTGACTGAAACGATCAACGGTCTGGAGCACAAGCTCTATGAGGAGTGGTTTAAAGAGCTGGGCATGTTTAGCCTGCAGAAGAGACGGCTGAGAGGAGACATTATGAGGATATGCAAAACCATTGATAATAGGAAACTCCATCGAGGAGACATGATGACCATGCATAAATGTGTGAGGGGAAATCATACAGAGGAGGGAGCAGGCTTGTTTTCTGCTGCCCTGGAGACTAGGATGTGGAACAATGGCTTCAAACTACAGGAAAGAAGATTCCACATGTACATGAGGAAGACCTTCCTGACTGTGAGAGCTGTTCAGCAGTGGAACCCTCTGCCCCGGAGTGTGGTGGAGGCTCCTTCTTTGGAGGCTTTTAAACAGAGGTTGGATGGCCATCTGTCGGGGGTGCTTTGAATGCAATTTTCCTGCTTCTTGGCAGGGGGTTGAACTGGATGGCCCACGAGGTCTCTTCCAACTCTAGGATTCTATGGGATTTTCCTGCCAGTCTACCCACAGTTGCTTCAAGCTGAATGGTGCTGTATTCTAGCTTCAGAGAAGCGTGGTAAAATCAGAAATGGATTTGCTTTCTCACTCCCAGAGCACCACAGATCTTGCCCTAGCCTTCTCTCATCCCTGTGGATATTACTGCAAGGATGGGCAGTTGGTGTGCTTTTCTGCCTTCAAGTCATCCATTGATTGATGGTGACCTCATGAGTTTCATAGAGTTTTTAAGGCAAAAAATGCTCAAAAGGGGATTTGGCTTCATGTGAAATGTGCTCCAACATTAGGTGTTCCTCAGTGGATCACCATTTAAGCACTAACTCAATCTTGCTTAGCTTTTGAGACCAGATGGGATCTGGTGCCTTCAAAGTATTTGGAACGACTACTTGGTAGGCTAAGAGAATGAAAGAAGGCGCAAAGAGAGATTGTGCTGCATGCCACAAGACTTCCTCACCAGCATCACCACCCACAACAAAACCACAGATCTGCTTAGACCTAGAGGAGTCTGGGTTGAAATCTAATTAGATCAGGGTGTGTCTGTCTACATGGGCAAGCTCACTTTAGGAAGCTTTTCGGTTGTTATTCATGTTAAAGAATTAAGAACAGTCTTTGCTTTCTTAGGTTTTGATTTTTGCAGATATTTATTCTTATTGACATTGCTGGTAATCAACTGTTCAAAATCAACGTCTATCTTTTTCTGTTAAGAAGTATGCACTATTCCTATATATATAGGCGATGGGTCAGCTTAGCTTTTGCATTCTTGTATCAACTTATCTGACACATTTGTCCACATATATGCAGGCAAATTTATTGTTGAGAGAGGAAGGGAGATATTTTGCTTTCTGTGTTATCTTAAAATGTGTAAAGAGTGCACATTTCTGATAACTGTGCTGTACCAACATGTTGTCCTATAGGTATGAGGATTTTTTTATGAGCCACATATCAACAGCTAGAGGGAATGAGTCCTATTGTTCCTGAAAAATTGTATTGCTAGAGACTGTGTTATGTTTCAAAAGAAAAACAGAATGTGGGCTTAATCCATCTTTAGAGATACTGGGTCTCTCTGATATGGAAAATAATTGGGTCATATGACGCCTGCACGTGGAGACAGACAAAATGGAAAATAAACGTTCTGAGGGTCACAACACAGTTGGAAGCGCAGTGGCCTCCTGCTATTCCCACACCCTTTCCTCTTCTATCCCTGATAAATCAGCACCTCATGTGGATAACAAATAATTAAAAACAGTTAAATTAGAGGCTTACTTCAAATTACCTAATGGTTCTATCTTGATTTTCTAAATGAATGCATGAATTTGCATCTAAAATGAATACTCAAAGGCACAAAAGGCCTATGCTATGATAGATGTAGAGGTGTCATGTCAAATTGCGGGACATATTTGTTTGATTATGTGATGGTTTGAATGGCATAGAATGAATGCCATTGTTATGTTGGAATTTGCCCTGAGTCCCCTCGGGGAGGAATACAAACAAACAAACAAATAAATAGAAACACAACAAGATCAGTACTTTGGTTGTTGTATTGGATCACACGTCGGACACTTCCCAAGTGTTTAGAACTATGTGATGTATCGGCAAACAAGCAAGGCAAGGTGGTCCCGGTGGTGATCGGCACACTGGGTGCAGTACATAAAGACCTTGGCCTGCACTTAAACACAACCGGCACTGAAAAAATTACCACCTGTCAGCTGCAAAAGGCCACCCTACTGGGATCTGCACCCATTATTCGCTGATACATCACATAGTCCTAGACATTTGGGAAGTGTCCGACATGTGATCCAATACAACAACCAGCATTACTATTAGTATTATTATTTGAAACACAACTTGATGAGTCCACAGCAGACACTCTGCTGGCTATTGTGTTGGATCAAACGTTGGACACTTGACACAAACGTTGGACACTTGTGTTGGATCAAACGTTGGACACACAGTGTCTAGGACTGTGTGATGTATCGGTGAATAATGTGTGCAGATCCAAGTAAGGTGGCCTTCTGCAGCTGGCAGATGGTAATTTTGTCAGCACCAATTGTGTTTAAGTGCAGGCCAAGGTCTTTAGGCACTGCACCCAGTGTACCAATCACCACTGGGATCACCTTTACTGGCTTGTGCCAGAGTCTTTGCAGCTCGATTTTTAAATCCTATTATTATTATTATTATTATTATTATTATTATTATTATTCTCTGTGTTGCTTCTGCAGTTTATGCTGTTGCCATTTACTTGATTTCATGGTCATGTTTCTATTGCCATTTTCTCTTTATCAATGCATGATGACCAGTACAAAGGCAGGATTTTCTCATGTGTCACCCTCCATGAGTGTATTTTCATTTATCATCATTTTACCATACATACATATTTGATACACACTCATATAGGTTTAAACTAGAGATATTAAAACAGGCAGGAATCAGATGTTGCAGGATTCCACCTCTCAGCATTTCACACCCTTCTTTGCTAACTAGCTCTTGAAATCTAAAATAATCTGAAGGGCTGCATGATTCCCATTCTTATATTCAACCATGTTACTATGCTAAGGAAGACTCTATCTGAAGACACAGAGATTGGATCTCCTTGCCTTCAGGAGGAAGGTAAAGACGTGGCTCTGGGACCAGGCCTTTGGGCACCCTGACAATTAGACATGGAACCAGAATGATAGGACCAACAATGTGTGGAAAGTAGAACCTAACTATGAGTCGGTTAAACGCTGACCAGCAATGAGGTTTGTATTGCTTTTATTGTTTTAATTGTTTTTACGGGTTTATGGCTTTTCCTGCCGATAATATTGATTGTTTACGTTAATTGTTATCAGTGTTATAATTATTGTTGTTATTGATGTTATGTTTTTGATGTTATGTTTTTGTAATACAGGCATCGAATTGTGCCTTGTTTGTGTAAGCTGCCCTGAGTCCCCCCGGGTGAGAAGGGCGGGGTATAAGCAACCGTAATAATAATAAAATAAATACAGATGCTAATCTAATGCCAGTTCTATTCTTTGAATTGTTCTGCAATCAGATTTGGTGGCTTGGTAGCAAATCCAACATAAATCACCAAAATAGGACTGGGGGTGAGGTAGGGTTTTGGGTTTCCTGTTGTCTGTCCATTCCATAGAGCGATGAATCCCAATCTTTGGTCTACTAGATGTTTGGACTTCTACTTCCAGAAGCTACAACCAGTTTAGCCAACTGTCAGGAATTCTGGGAGTTGAAGCCTGAAATCCCCCAGGACTAACATTTGTGGCCACTGGATTAGAGCAACCATTCATCTTAATAATAAATGTGAGTAGATCAATAGGTACCGCTCCGGCGGGAAGGTAACAGCACTCCATGCAGTCATGCCAGCCGGCTCTTCGTCTTAGAAATGGAGTTGAGCTCCAACCCCCCGAGTCAGACACAACTGGACTTAATGTCAAGGGAAAACCTTTAAGTAACCTAATAATAATAATAATAATAATAATAATAATACTTTATTTATATTCTGCCCTTCTCCCCGTGGGGACTCAGTGTAAACAGATACCAGCAAACATTCAATGCCTTGTTACAATACAATGAGACACACAAACTCATACAAAGGCAGAGGCTTCTCCTTTCATTTCTGGCTTTGGAGGCGGTGCTCATCTCTCGCCCTGGGGGAGGTGCTGTTCTCCTTTTCAAAGTAGAGGTCTTAGAGGAGCCTGTGTTGTCACCTCCTTGTTGTGTGTGATTGGCATGACTGCTTGGAGTGTCTTATGCCTTTCCTGCTGAAATGATACCTATTTATCTACTCATATTAGCATGTTTTCAAACTACTAGGTTGGCAGGAGCTCGGCTAGCAGCAGGAGCTCACCCCATCCCGTGGATTCGAACTGACAACCTTCAGGTCAGCAGTCCAGCAGCATAAGGATTTAACTCATTGTGCCACCGTAACCCCATGCTTTTTGGGAACGGGATCATAATAACTATTGTTCAAACACATATGTGTTGCATTAGAGACGCAACAATGGATTTGGGATAACCATCATCCCGATGATGTTAGGGAAAACTGGGTCAGCTTTGCAAATTCAGTTATTAAGGATAGCCCACTGCATTAATTGTTAAGGGAGAACTTTACAATAGGCAGGAAAACCTTTAAGTAGTATAATAACAGTAGTTCTAAAAATTAATGTTTCATAATACAAAATGTAATCATCACGATTCAAATCAACACTTTAAGAATCCAATTAATATGGGACATTTTACCTTTTTTCAATGTAAAGAAGAGTCAAAGGACTTATTACTCTATGGAACTTTTATGGATTACTAAGGTTTTTTAAAAGGGGGAATAAAAGGTGCAATATTGAAAGGTTAGAGTCAAGCAAAAGCAAGGTAGGGCTCTCCTGAAGTGGCATAATTTCTATGGAGTAGATTGAAAAACAACAAAAAGATAAATGGATCAGGCAACTGGATTTGGGGAAATTTCCAGGCCATCGCTACTTTGTAGGATCCGTCTGTTAATCTACGTCACCAAAATGATACAATGAGTGTGAACCTGACAGATCCCATCCCACATTATTTTCATGCAGATACAGAGATCAGAAGATGATTTCTCTCCGTCTTCTGTCCCATCCCGTCCCAACTTTTATGGGATAACGTCCATAAAACCCAACTTCATGGCTACATAAACATAATTGTACCAAGACTTTAAGATAAAAGCCTCTGTTTTACTATTACCAGCAGCCTTTGGCACGTCTGCTTTCTAAAACGAGAGCAATGGAGGCCCCATTCTACCTGGAGGTCATGCTATCTTCCTTGGAAGTTCTTCTCCTTAACCACAGCTGTGCGTGGGCTGGTGGTGGAGACTGTTTGAACATGCAGCAAAGCAAATATGTGCATGAATGTCATTGCAAGATGCAGCACATAGACTTCCCCCAGCTCTTTGTACAACCATAAGTGGAAAATGTCATGTCACATGCATTTTGATGCCATCCAAAGCAATCTACAGTTGCGCTTCATTAGGAGTAAATCAAGTCCCTTAGAAATGAACATTGCTACTTTCCAAGCAGAAATAAACAAAAGATAGTATTTTCCCAAATCTTCCTGGTGCCTCCCAAATGTTTGGAACTACAGCTCTCAAGCAACATGGCTAATAGTAAGGAACTATGAAAGTTGCAGCCCAAAATATATGGTGGGCAGCAGTCTGGGGAAACGTTCTTTAAGGCCCCTTCCAAACAGCTGAATAAAATCCCATATTATCTGCTTTGAACTGGAATATATGGCAATGTAGACTCAGATAGCCCAGTTCAAAGCGGATATTGTGGGTTATTCCGCCTTGATATTCTGGATTATATGGCTGTGTGGACTGCCCTCAGACACACAAAAACTTGGGAGATGTGATGTTTTCAAGCCATTCCATACACATCTGTATTCTAGGGACCAGTAACATCTGTGTCATATTATTATCAAGTGTTCCTTTCTTAGCTGGAAACTCCACCATGGATCAATAGTTAATGGCTTTGAGTAGCTTGATGAATGGCTTTGACCACCACTTTAAGTAGCACTGGTCTACAACCGTCACTGTTCACTTGCACCCAGATCCCCTCAAATCCTCTGACCTGTAGACAGTAGAAGTGAGTGATACTAACTAGGCCAAGAAAAGGTGTAAACATGAAGATTTTGTCTATTTTTTGTTTGTTTGGCAAGAACATCCCCAAATTTGCATTTTTAAAATACTAGAGATCTTTAAAAAATCAAATCTGGGAGAAACCCAAACCAAAAGATTGATTCATTTTAGGTACTTACGAATAAATAAATACACTTTATTTATATTCCGCCCTTCTCCCTAGGGGACTCTGAGCAGATTACAGCATTTACATACATAGGTGAATATTCAATGTCTTGTACAATCATATACAATGACACAAACACAAAGGTAGAGGCTTCTCCTTTCATTTCTGGCTTCTGGAGACGGTGCTCATCTATGACTCTGGGAAGATGCTTTCTCCATTTTCAAACCAAGGAGCCTGTGTTGTCACCTCCTGGTTGTGTGTCTGGCAAGATTACTTGGAGCGTCTCTTTGCCTTTTCCCGCCAAAGAAGTACTTATCTATCTACTCACATTTTGCACATTTTTGAACTGCTAGGTTGGCAGAAACTGGATCTGACAGACGGAAGCTCACCCCATCTCACGAATTTGAACTGCCAATATTCAGTTCAGCAGCACAAGAGTTTAACCCACAACTTTTATAATATTGGATATTCAGATATTTGTAGTGTTGAATTAGGTTGCTTTATTTTCTGACCAACTCCTGATCTTTAACAGTAAGTAATGTATAGTCTGCTTCCTGCGAGGATAGCTGTCCCTATTTCAATTTTGTTAGTGCAGATATATGAGAATTTTCTTTTTTATCCATTTGAAAAGAAGAGCAATAGATGTCTTCATGTATCGGATGACAAGGACTTGTGTTTTTCAAATACTGAATGTGGGAGACAGCAGAACTGATGGCTTCCTATGAATGAATGGCGAGACTGATCACAATGCACGGGGGCTTTCATATACAGCCCTTTGATATCACATTACCCACCATGTTTGCATCCCTTGGAATCGTGCGGTTTGTATTTTGGTCAAAGGTACCAGATGAGTTTCTTGGCTCAGGAGTCTAAATATCCCTCCCCAAACTACCAGTCCCAGGATATCATAGGGTGGAACCATGGCAATTAAACTGGAATAATAGCACTATAATTGTGTGGTGTGAAAACCCCCAGGGCATCAACAAAAAATTAAACAAAGCAAGTTGTGTCTAAGCTGATGAATATTTTGCAAGTACAGAGAGACAAGTTTTAGTTAAGATAACTCTCGTGCAAGTTATCTTTTTTCAAATCATATAGCTATTTTTATTAGCAGATTTGGAAGTGAAGAAAAAGTATTAGACAAGACTTTCAGTGTGCGGGTTCAATTCCTACAAGAGGCTTGTTTGCTTAAAAAAAATATACATCTCTCTACAGCAAGGCAAAACCACTCACTGTTAAATACCTTTACATATACCTAACCATGTAGCAGAGGCACTTCAGTCATTGTAGAATGAAGCTATTCTATAATGGGCCCTGGTAGTACAGCGGGTTAAACTGCTAGGTGCAAAAAACTTGCTGAAGGTTGGTAGTGCGAAGCTGCAGGTCAGGGTGACCTCCTTCTGTTAGCCCTAGCTTCTGCCAACCTAGTAATTCAAAAACATGCCATGTGAGTAGATCAATATGTACCGCCTCAGCGGGAAAGTAAAAGGCACCCATGCAGCCATGCTGGCAAAACACGGCCAGGATGGTCTACGGAAACAGCATGGAAAAATGGAACAGGAGCACCTTCCCATGGCCAGAGTTGAGCATCGCCTCCAGATGCTGGAGATGGAAAGGTTAATCTTTGTCTTTGTTTTTATTGTATATCATTGTTGTTACTGTAGAAAAAGCAGTGAATGTATGCCTATATATGTGTATACTGTAATCCGCTCTGAGTCCCCTCAGGGAGATAGAGCAGAATATAATAAAGTGTATTCAGAGGCGGCCCTAGGTAATTTTCAAGGTAAGCAAACAGTATTTTGGCACGCCCACCCCCCAACCAATCACTGAGGTATATTTTCTGTTCGTCGTGGGGGTTCTGTGTGCCATATTTGGTTCAATTCCATCATTGGTGGGGTTCAGAATGCTCTTTGATTGTAGGTGAACTATACATCCTAGTAACGACAACTCGCATATGTCAAGGTCTATTTTCCTCCAAGAGCGCCTCAAGAGCGCCCCTGGGCAAAACCAACTATACTGCAAATGCTTACTTTGCGTAATGGGTTGAGCCGCCCCTGAGTGTATTATTATTATTATTATTATTATTATTATTATTATTATTATTATTATTAAACACAACAAGTTGAGTCCACAGCAAACAAGATCACTCTGCTGCCTGTTGTATTGAATCACATATCGGACACTTCCCAAGTGTCTAGGACTGTGTGATGTATCGGCGAATAATCTGTGCAGATCCCAGTAAGGTGGCCTTCTGCAGCTGGCAGATGGTAATTTTGTCAGCGCCTATTGTGTTTAAGTGCAAGCCAAGGTCTTTAGGCACTCTACCCAGTGTGCCGATCAGCACTGGGACCACCTTTACTGGCTTGTGCCAGAGTCTTTGAAGTTCAATCTTTAAGTCCTCATATCGTGTCAGCTTTTCCAGTTGTTTCTTATTATTATTATTATTATTATTATTTGACATCACTTTAACTGTCATGGCTTAGTGCTATAGAATCTTGGGATTTGTAGTTTGGAGAGGCACTAGCCCGCTTTGGCAGAAAAGGCTAAGAATTTGTAAAATGCTAACTCTCATGATTACATAGCATTGAGCCAGAAAGTAGTGCCAAACTACATAATTTCTACAGTGTAGATGCACCCCAAGAAGTTCTTTACTGAATATCAAGGGTGTATAATGAGATATTAGTGTGAAATATACAGCAGAGTGTGATGCACACCAATGTATATCACACAGCAATGTGTACTGGACATTTTGCTTGCTTTGCCCCATAGTAATATAACAGCCGCCCTTTACCCAATAGAGAAGTTATTCAACTACACAACTCTAATTCCTGCAGATGTAAGACCTTTTGCGAAAAAACAAGGCCCTAACATAATTCTAGCCATTTTATTTAATGAGTGAGCATTATTATACTGCTTTTTAAAAGCAATAGTTTTATGTGTGACACTGGAGTCCTCTTTGGGATAAAGTTGCATTAACCTGAAAATATCCATTCAGTCTGAAGATATAAAGCTTTTAAAAGACCAGCTGAGAAAATGCTGTCAGAAAAAAACAAACAAACATGAATCCCTGCAAGGGTTATAATTGCTGGGATGGGTCGGCCCAGTCACCTAGCTATGGTGTTTTTCTCTGCCTCCATACGATCAAATTTTCAGCAGAGGTAGTTAAGGGAGCTTCATGCGAGATGGAAAAAGGATTTCTTTGTGCTGATTCAGATGATCCCTGAGCTTGTGGTGGCTGAATAGCATTTGGTGAGCCGTGAGCCATGGTTTTGCAGGCTCCTGCAAATATGTAATTACAGACAGCTTGTCAGGAGCCGGTTTCCAGGCCTTTGGTTTTGGCGCAAAAAACCAGGATCCTGACATGCAACGCTGATAAGAACTGTGCAGCTGGTGACCTCGGGGAGAGCAGTTGGCATTTGGCGGGAATGTTGCGTGGGACTCTCGGCTGGCGGGAAAGGGGATTTCGAATGTGGGGGAGTGTATATAAGGGTTGACAATCCTTATATAAGGCTGCTAGTCAATCCTGGCTTTCTTTGTGTCCGAACGTCCAGCAGTAAAAGTTTCTGATTGATTACGGATTGGAGTCCTGTGTCATTTTTGGGAACGGCTGTTGTGAGCTGACACAGCTCTTAACAAATAAAATTCTTTACCAACTTGAGTTTAGACTCCCCCAATTTAGACTACAGAATTAATACAGTTTGACACCACTTTTAACTGCAGTGGTTCAATTGTGTTATTGCAATTCTGCAATACTGCAATTCTGGGAGCCGTAGTTTTGCAAGGCCTTTAGCTTTCTCTGCCAAAGAGTGTTGCTGCCTCACCAAACTACAAATCCCAGGAGTCCATTTCACTTAACCATGGCAATAAAAGTGGTGTCAAACTGCATTCGTTCTCAGTGACTTCCACGTGTTCTGAGCCATGTCACCGCCCACCGACTGGGGAGGATTTGAATCACAACTCAATGCATTTGATGAATGCCATGTTGGAGAAGATTGCTTTAAGTCAGAGCAGCAACATTATTTTAAAGACCAGTTAGAGCAGAATAACATCTTCCTCAGAAGCTATTTGGAACTTGGAAACAGGTAGGGTTGCAAAGTATATGGATGTCACTTATTTGATGTCAGAAAACATCAAATGGGTTGGGCAGATGTCTCCTATGGAGGCTTGGAAAGCTGAACAAGATAGCAAAAGATCTTACAGTTTTTGGAAGCAGGCCCTTCATAAAGATATGTGCATCATGTACCTTAAGAATGTGGATAATGCTTTGATTTGACAGAGAAACACATAGATAAGTTAAATGGAGCCAAGATTGTAATTTGGCCTTTAAGTAAAACAGAAACTTGTTGTTAACTACATCCTTGTCCCAATACAATGTCAAGTATCCCTTACAGCTGTTTTAAAAACATGGCAGTAGTACAAATTGTTCACAATTGCACCCAAGTCTAAAATCTTGTGTGTGTTTTGGAGGGATGCTGAAAGTTGTAGTCTTTAATGAGTAGCTTTCCCATGGTTTATTTATTTATTATTTATTTATTTCAAACATTTGTACCCTGCCCTTCTCAACCTCCAAGGGGGGACTCAGGGCAGCTTACAATCAGCAGCAATTCAATGCCAACACACAACATAGCAATAAAACACAATTTAAACGCTGGTTAAAATATTAAATATAAATAGGCAGTTAAAATCATTATTAACAATAATATGACCACATCCAAGTTCGATTCAACATTCAGGGACTTAGTCCAAAGCTTGTCCATTATCAATTCACACACATCAACTGTGATTGCTGCTAAGCCTGTTGTCCAAATGCCTGGTTCCAAAACCACGATTTGAGCCTTTTCCTGAAGGAAAGGAGAGATGGCGCCGACCTAATTTCACTGGGGAGTGAGTTCCACAGACGGAGGGCCACCACCGAGAAGGCCCTGTCTCTCGCCCCCTCCTACTGCATTTGCAAAGAAGGTGGGACTGAGAGCAGGGCCTCCCCGGACTATCTTAAATCCCGAGGTGGATCATAGAGGGAGATGTATTCAGACAAGTAGGCTGGGCCGGAACCGTATAGGGCTTTATAGGCCAAAACCACCACTTTGAATTGTGCTCGGAACTGGACCAGCAGGCAGTGGAGCTGACATAACGGGGTGATATGCTCCCTGTATGCAGCTCCAGGAATAAGTATTAAAAACAAATCATGTGGCTTCTGAGTGAAAAGGCATGGGGTCACGGCTGCAAGGGGGCTTCTTCTAGGACTACGTGGCAATTCTCAACTCAATGGGGAATGTCTGGTTCTGCCTGACCTTCCCTGTTGCTGAGACCAGCCTAAGGACCTTGCCAAAGGCTAGGTGGCAAAGGGCATGGCCTCGGTGGTGCAATGTCAGTGTGGCAGGAATTTTTGTTGTAGGATGAGGGCTTGATTGAGCTTTGGAGGCTTTTTTGAGGTCTCTTGGGAAAGGTCTTGCTGAACACTTACTATTCTGTGCTGGCTTGAGAATTCCTGACAATTTAGTTACATCCCTGAAAAGAAGCTACTACACTTTGGGAAGTCCTGTAGTGCAGTGGTTCTCAGCCTGTGAGTCCCCAGATGTTTTGGCCTTCAACTCCTAACAGTTGGTAAACTGGCTGGGATTTCTGGGAGTTGTAGGTCAAAAACACCTGGGGACCCACAGATTGAGAACCACTAGTGTAGTGGCTGCTGCCACTGAAGGTGTTCGTTTGATCTCTAAAGGAACTGTTCAAGGTGCTGAATTTTGGACCCCAAATGATAGCTAGGGGAAAAAAAACATACAAAGCGGATTCAAGTTGCCTATTGACTTAAGGTGTCCCCATTCGTTTCATATGGCTTCCCTGGGCCAGGAATACCCAGGAGTAGCTTTGTCCATTTGTTGCTCTGAAATAAAACCTATAGCACCTTGTATTCATTAATAGCCTCCCACTCAAGTATGTGCCAGGGCCAGCTATGCTTAGAATCCAGGATCAACTCTGTAGGTCAGAAATTGAGCTTGGAGCACCAGGAATGTATGAGTTTGAATTGTTACAGTAAGTTGTAGCAGGACCAAGTGTGTGTGTGTGTGTGTGTGTGTTGAAGAAAAACCTTATGATGGTAATTATTATGTGCAGCTGGTAATGTAGGTCAAGCAGCAATCTTGGACCACACCCAATAGGGTATAACTGTATTGGTTTTTAGAATACAGTTCCGGGAAGCTTTTTCTCTGAGGAGATCTATGTTCAAAGGCTCTGCTCTGAGGAGCAGGTTGGAGAAAAGCTGTTATGATGCTCTAAAGGAGGCTATGATAGAATAGCTGTTTACTCAAGGTTTATGTTTTGCTATCTCATTTGACTTAAGATGAAGATGCCTTAATTTGTGTTACTTACAAAGACTATGTAAGTTTCTTGCACTGTTTGTTTTTTGTATGCAACATTGCAAGTTTGTGTTTCATCTCTGCTATTAAGAGTAAAGATTTTTCTGTTCATTTCTACTCTTGTCTGTGTGTCTTGTGCATAGGACGTGGCTAAGATCCGCTTGCTGCGCAACAAACAGAATGACTGCTTTGCTCTCAGGAGTCCTAATTTACAGAGGGCAACCATTTATTTGAAGGGTTGCCTGGTACAAGTGCGAACGTATAAGATAGACAAAGGTGCGCTATAACATCTCCTTATTGTAGTGTTGGAAGAAATGATGACTGCAAATTGAAGGCTTAAATTTAACTACTAGTCCCAAGTGGAGAGAATGTCCTGAAACTGTGGAATTTAAGTGTTGACTTACCAAGTTTCCCTTTTCTTAATGGCTCTCTTCTAACTGGGACTATTATTATTTTTTGTCGTGTCAGGAGCGACCTGAGAAACTGCAAGTCACTTCTGGTGTGAGAGAATTGGCCGTCTGCAAGGACGTTGCCCAGGGGACGCCCGGATAATTTGATGTTTTTATCATCCTTGTGGGAGGCTTCTCTCATGTCCCCGCATGAGGAGCTGGAGCTGATAGAGGGAGCTCATCCACCTCTCCCCAGATTCGAACCTGCGACCTGTCAGTCTTCAGTCCTGCTGGCACAGGGGTTTAACCTACTGCGCCACCGGGGGCTCTAACTAGGACTAATACCTGGATATAAGTCTAGCTGTTAAAAAAACAAATATTCTGACTGAAATATTTAAAGCCTTTTTTAAAAAGTCTTTATCCACCATTTCAATTCTTTTATTAACCAATTGAACACAAGCAATGCTGTATTTGGAGCTGCCTGGACACATGTGATGACCTAGAACCTGAACTTTAATTCAGTGACCATTCGGTGACATCTGAAAGTGCGTACGCCAGCAGTTTTCCCTGCATGAACCTCAACTTTCCTCCAGCTGGTAGGAGGTGCGCTCCCTCTCCCCCACTCCCTGCAGCTTTTAAAAGGAACATCAGTATTGCAGCTAATGAAGCAGTGGAAGGCAAGCTGGTAATGGCTATGGTGGTTAATGGCCCTCTCCCTTGGAGCCCAATCAAAGTCAGCGGCTGTCTAGTCAGCAGCAGCCGGCTGGGATTCCTGTCACACCTGAGCTCTCAGCTCAGTGGGCCATGATCCTAAATTAATCTGTCCCCATTACGGAAGGAGAGAAACCAGGGGCTCCAAGCAACCCTGAAACGGTACTTTGCTCAAAAGGGCAAAGAACAAACACACCGAGCAACTCTTTGCAGTCAACTGTCTGTAACAGAATCATACCAAAAGATCTGTTAACACATGTATCTATTTTTATATATCTTCGCCTGCATATGTACACGATATACCCATGCAAAACACACAAGATCACTCACCAACATTTTTCTCAGCTTCAATTTCACACACTTAGCTCTGTTTTCTGTTCATTGGGTCTCTCTTCTGAATGGTGGGGGCAGTCAAAGCTGAGTGATTGATACCAAATGCCAGGTGAACTGATTGTCACCCACAATCCAAGGAGCATCAAGTATTGTCACCCAACCCAGAATGGACACATGGAGCAGCACACTGGCGTAGATGCCAACACCAGACCCTGACCTGTCTCAGCTTCCTAGCCTTAATAGATACTCTGATCCCAGTCCTCTTGGGCAACCAGCTAAGGGGCATGGTTGCCTGAAAGGTACACCAATGGAGCTGCTGCCCAAACATCTTGCAGCTGCACCAGTTGAACTGTTGGTACACCATAACAACCAATTGGCACTAAGGACTATGCCACTGCTATCAGGAATCTTTTGGAAAGGCATGACCTTGTTAGAAATCATAACCATTGTAAAGTATGATCTTCCTGAGAAGAATTTATAACTCGCTTGAGTCAACCTTCTCCTTAGTGGTAAATATCCACTAGTATTCATGCAAGGCAATTAGGTTTCTCAGCTGTTAGACTGATATACCTAGATTTCTCTCTGAACTGTTAGGAACAAAGATATTAAAACAGCTTCATTGGCTGCCAATAAGTTGCCAAGACAAATTCAAGGTGCAGATAATGACCAATAAAGCCCTAAACGGTTCGGGCCCCGCCTTTCTTCGCAATCGCATCTCCATCTTTGAAACTCTAAGATCCTTCGTGGAGGCCCTCCTCTTGCTCCCACCTCCGTCACAAGCACAGTTGGTGGGGACGAGAGAGAGGCCTTCTTGGTGGTGGCCCCCCACCTCTGGAACGCCCTTCCAAGGGAAATAAGACAGGCCCCATCCCTCCCCTCTTTTCGTAAGAGTTTGAAAACTTTATAGTTTCAACAAATCTTTGAGAGTGACCAGTGCTAGCTCAGCCCAGACACTGTCTGGACATGACCTAGCCCCCTATATATTATCCTGGTCATTCTCCTAAAAAGCCCTGGAAATAGCCCGTCCCTGCTTTTGTCGTTTACCTATATACATATATAGCAGATTTTCAGAAGTGTTATTTCAGTTGCCCAAGAACACATACTCTCCCTTGAAGCATCTTGGTTTAAATCATGCTCTCAAGAGACAAAAAAATAAAGTAGTCTTAGTTAAAATAACATAGTTGGTTTACTTACAAACTTCATGTATTCAGCATACAGGTACTTTGTTATCAATCAAGTTACAAATAGTTTCTCTGTGCAAATAGGGCATCTTTCTTACAATCTTAACAGTCCAAAATCTAAAGCATCTCTCTGTTCTGAGGGTCTAATAGCGTCTCTAAAGCATTCTGTTTCTACTGACTTCTGTCAGCATACTGTTTCTAAAATGTAGTCTGAGTCCTGAACAATCCCAGATCTGATCACATGGTCTGCAGCCCCTCCCACAACATAGAGTTAAGGAAAACTGCATACCAATGCACATATACAATACAGTAAGCAATCTGAATTATATACATAACGAATAACTAGTGGAGGCTTGAAGAAGGTTGCCAATTCCAACAATCATTGTCTTACAGCCCTGTCAGTGGGACAGTGAATCCAAACTTAAAAGGACTCACCCAAGCTGCTAAACAAAGAGTCCAGTAGCTTGGGTAGGTGGTTTAAAGTTTAGATTATAAACCTGAGCAATTTTTGTACACCATACAAAGTGGTGTGACTATTGGAAAGGTGGACTCAATGGTGTTGATTCAGACATAAGGAAGATGCATTGTTGGGTTGTTGTAGGGTTTTTCGGGCTATATGGCCATGGTCTAGAGGCATTCTCTCCTGATGTTTCGCCTACATCTATGGCAAGCATCCTCAGAGGTAGTGAGGACATTTTATAAAATAGTTTTTCTAAACATTGTAAAGCTGTTTCATTCAAGAAACAATCCCACTTTTCATTTTGGAGGTTTCTTTCTCTTTGATTTTCCTCTCTCTGGGCAAGAAGTGCAGGCAAGATGTGCCAGAGACTATGGATACGACCGAGATAAACTGAATCTGTCCCTCTTTCTATCATTGTGATGAATCTATGGGTCACTGACAAGGACTATATTTAGCAACACATTGGTTAAAAAAAAGCCATATCCGAGAAAAATGAAGTTTCCAGCCGAGGCCCCAAATAATTGCCTTTAAAACTGCACAAAAAATAAAAATAATCATACACCCTTGGTCCCAAGGGAGCCAATATTAGCCGGGCATGTCTCAGCTAGCCAATCTCTGTTCAGATATGACCAAAACACTGACTGTGAAAAGGGAATTTGTTTCTCTCTGAACTGGAGCTGGCCAACTTGTGACACTGTTTAAGAAATGGCCAAAGTCCCAGTATGTTATTCAGCTCTGATGGGCAAGCTGCCCATATGCATGTCACGAAGCCACAACACCCTTATAATTTGATTTAATGTAGGAATGAGGATCCTTTGAACCACCCAGTGTTGATGAACCTTGACAGGCTGCCTAAGGCTGATAGGAAATGGTGTTCACCATGTTTGAAAGGTTTCCCAGTCCTATTCTGTCCTAAAACAAACCATCCCATGCATGCTGTAGTTGGCAACCTTTCACAGCCTAGAGCTTTGGAAGGGCCACAGTCCAGTAATGAGTGGGCCTCAGAGCAGGTAGCAGGGCTGAAATAAGGTGCGTTGAATCAGGTGAAATGCTTACCAACATGTCCATTTTCCTAGAAGCATGGAAAGCACAACCCAAGTCAAGATGTGCTTTCTCAGGAGTAAGTATAACACCTTCACAGGCTTCAAAGCACAGCTGAATTCCTGAATTAATTCCTGAAGTATATGCTTCCAGGCAATGGACCAACCCTCAGTTCCATGTTGCAGTTTCTGAAGTTGCAACACAAAGCTCCTTTTCATTTGTCAGCTTCTCAGGATTTAATTGGCTTTTAAAAAAAACTGGTTCAAGTTTGTTGGAGCATGCAAGAAATCTGCTAGCGTGTGTGTGTGTCAACTGTAAAATAAGATGCATGAAGCTGATTGGTTGGGCAATTCCTGGGGAGCAGGCTGAGCCTGGGACTTTTGAATACTATTACGTTTTTGTTCAGGTTTGAACTATGCAGGTGTTCAGCAGATAGAGACGAATGAAGGAGAGAGAGAGAGACAGAGTTTGGTGTGTGCTCTCGCTTCATGAGCTGCTGAAGGAGTTTATCCACATGGACAAAGAAAGACCATTTTAAATCTCTCATAAAAGGACATTATGTGAGTTGGTACAACTGAACACATTGTAAATATGCAAAATTTAAGATCTTCCGGGGAGGCCCTCCTTTCGCTCCCACCACCTTCACAAGCACGGTTGGTGGGGACTGGAGAGAGGGCCTTCTCGGTGGTGGTCCCCCGCCTCTGGAATGCCCTTCCTGGAGAAATAAGTCAGGCCCCATCCCTCCCCTCCTTTTGTAAGAACCTGAAGACCTGGTGGTTTAAACAAACCTTTGAGAACGACTAGTTCTAGCTCTGCCCCAGATACTGTTGAAATTGGCCATATCCTTTTCTGCCATTTACCCAGGTCACTTTCTTCTATTAGGCCCCGGAAATGTACAGCCATAGACTCTACCTAATTTCCCAGGCCCTCTAAAATCATACTAGCCCAGCCCGGTCTTTTAAACTGCCTTGAACAGGCAAAATTATTTTAAATATATATGCTATTGTGGTTAGTCCATTTACACAATAGATACATGGCGATCATAGAATCCTAGAGTTGGAAGAGACCTCATGGCCATCCAGTCATACTCCCTGCCAAGAAGCAGGATAATCGTGTTCAAAGCACCCCCGACAGATGGCCATCCAGCCTCTGTTTAAAAGCCTCCATAGAAGGAGCCTTCACCACACTTTGGGGTAGAGTTCCACTGCCGAATAGCTTTCACAGTCAGAAAGTTCTTCCTAACGTTCAGGTGGGACATAATGAATGTATTTATTTATTTATTTATTTACAGTATTTATATTCCACCCTTCTCACCCCACAGGGAACTCAGGGCGGATCACAATGCACTCAGATATGGCAAACATTCAATGCCATAGACGTACAACATATATAGACAGAGACACAGAGGCTAGTTAACTTTTCCAGCTTCAGGAGGATATGCTTTTTGAATTCCGGCCAGCGGGGGAGCTGTTGCTTCACCATCCACTTGCGACTTCCTCATTCTTTTTGCACACTGTTTTTTATTGTGTCGTAAATTAGTGAAATTAGCCTCCCCACATAAGCGATACCTAAATTTCCTATTGACAGATGCATCTGTGTATTGTTGAAGGCTTTCATGGCTGGAATCACTGGGTTGTTGTAGGTTTTTCGGGCTATATAGCCATGTTCTAGAAGCATTCTCTCCTGATGTTTCGCCTGCATCTGTGGCAAGCATCCTCAGAGGTAGTGAGGTCTGTTGGAACTAGGAAAATGGGTTTCTATATCTGTGGAATGACCAGGGTGGGACAAAGGACTCTTGTCCGCTGGAGTTAGGTGTGAATGTTTCAACTGACCACCTTGATTAGCATTTGATGGCCTGGCAGTGCCTGGGGCAATCTTTCATTGAGAGGTGATTAGATGTCCCAGATTGTTTCTCTCTGTTGTTTTGCTGTTGTAATTTTAGTGATTTTTAATACTGGTAGCCAGATTTTGTTCATTTTCATGGTTTCCTCCTTTCTGTTGAAATTGTCCACATGCTTGTGGATTTCAATGGCTTCTCCGTGTAATGTGACATGGTGGTTCTTAGAGTGGTCCAGCATTTCTGTGTTCTCAAATAATATGCTGTGTTCAGGTTGGTTCATCAGGTGCTCTGCAATGGCTGACTTCTCTAGTTGAAGTAGTCTGCAGTGCCTTTCATGTTCCTTGATTCGTGTTTGAGCGATGCAACTGTCTTTCGGGCTGCAAAGGTCAACAGCAAGCTAAACAAATGGCCAGAAGCTCACTCCGACCTGGACTGGCTTTGAACTCATGACCTCTTGGTCAGTAGTGATTTTAATGCAGCTGATTTCAACCAGCTGTGTCACAACCTGGTCCATTTCAATGGATGAAACTGGCTTGAGGTATGGGTGCCATATATTTTCCACAGATAGCCCCAATCGTATCATCGGAAGCTGGAAATGAACGCAGGGAGCTCTGACGTACATTCAGCCAGTAATTTCCCCTGTCTCCCAGTTCATTATAAATTAAAGGAAAGGGTTTTGGGTGCAACTAAACTACATTCCAGAGGCAATTCATAAGAAAGGTTTAGGTGAGGAATGGGTCTGGTGGAGCAGTGGCTTCTATTTCAAACTTTTCTACATTACATTATACATGTCATAATTTGGGGGTCTGATTTCTTGATATCCCCCTAAGTAAGATTTTGGGGCAGCTTCAAAGGAACCTTTCTGAAAAGCCATCTAAGAATCCCCCTTCCTTCCAATCTCAAAACAGGCGTGTACCTGAGCTTATTGCCTTATCCACAGAGGATCAGTGACATAAGTAGAGTATGGGTTGAATTTTGTTTCCAAAGCATACCGTGCTCAAATTCCTCAAGACAGCTCGCTGGAGCTTTGACTTCATCTGTGGTTGCCTGGCTAAGATTCCTGAGCCCCACAACTCCACCCCTGCCTTGCCAAGCTGCTCCACACATTGGTATTTCCCCACACGGCTAGGGAACATCTTTCCACAGCTAATTAGATCTCCGAGTGTTGTTCCAACAAGTATCTTAGGCCTTTTCATCTCTTGATTGCTAGTGTGGTTTAAAACTTTTAACTCCTCCGCCCGCCCCAAGGTTTTGAATATTCCGTCCTTTTTCAAACCTTTCCATTTCCCTGGATCACCATCTCTATTGCTTCTAATCTTTTCATTCTGTCCAATATTCAGGATTGTTCTGCCTTGCATTTCCATTTATCATCTCTTTGGAGTTAGAAAGCTCTAATTCGTTTTTGCAAAAGAGCATATTGACTGGTAACAGTGTTTGTTTTAAGTCTAATTCTTCTATCAGTGAATATTGGGCACCACTAACAACTCAGGGGCTCTTAAAAATAATAATGTCCAATGTGTTGTCAAAGGCTTGCATGGCCGGAATCACTGGGTTGATGTGAGTTTTCAAGGCTGTATGGCCATGTTCTCTAGAAGTATTCTCTCCTGACATTTCAACCACATCTGTGGCAGGCATCCTCAGAGGTTGTGAGGTTTGTTGAAGAAGAAGGAGAAGGAGAAGGAGGAGAAGGAGGAGAAGGAGAAGAAGAACTTTATTTTTCTACCACGCCTCCATCTCCCCGAAGGGACTCGGGGCAGCTTACATGGGGCCCAAGCCCAAGGCAGAATACAATTAAAAACAAAGCAAAACAATTTAGACAGCATAAAACAGCATAAAACAACGTAACAATAATAGCTAGCAACAGCAATAACAGCAGACTAATTTTGGAGAGGGGGAGAAAAACCACTACATGAACTAGTTAAAGGATAAGTGGTTTAATAAGGTGGATAACAATGTATAACGGCATAGGAAATATCATGGGAACAGGGTAAATTAACAGGATCAGTTAATATAGTATAGGACATCAGATTGGAAACTAGGCAAGTGGCGTTTATATATCCGTGGGATGTCCAGGGTGGGAGAAAGAACTCTTGTCTGCTCGAGGCAAGTGTGAATGTTGCAATTGGCCACCTTGATTAGCATTTAATGGCCTTATAGCTTCAAAGCCTGGCTACTTTCTGCCTGGGGGAAATCCTTTGTTGGGAGGTGTTAGCTGGCCCTGATTATTTCCTGTTTGGAATTCCCCTGTTTTAATTGTTAACGTTTTTTATCATTTCTTAAGTAACGAGTAGTGTAAGGGCAGCAAGCAATAAGAGCCAAACCACCTGGCTAGCATTGTGTAATTATAGCCAGGGTGAAGTAACTGCTGGTTTAATAAAAGAGTTGGAAGGTTGGAGTTTACTGAGGGTTGGAGTTTGTTGAGGAGTTGGAAGGTTAGAGTTTACTGAAGATTGGAGTTCTGAGAGGCTTGTGACTCGAGGAGACTGAAGGTTGGGGCATCAAGAAGAATTGGACTACAAAACCAGCCTGCTGCAAGTTAGAAGTCTCCAGTTATTTGGAAGTATAAGGGAAAGATGGCTGGAGAAGGATACCAGTCTTCAGCCACTGTAATGGACTCTGTATGTGTGTGTGTTTAAAGTCTGCTGCAAAGACAAAGGTGTGAGTTTACTCCTCAATCGGAGGGGGAAAACGTCCGCGGCTGTTTGTGACCTCACAAATTAATCTTCATCGCAACATGACTGTCCAATGTATTTTTATATCATATGCTATTGTTTCAACAGAATTTCTTGATTGTTTTTACTTGTTATAATTGTTGAGACATCAAATTGTTGCCAATTTGTGAACCGCTCCGAGTTACCTCTGGGCTGAGAGGGGCGGTATATAAATATAGTAAATAAATAAATAAAATAAATGTTCCAGCACATACCTGGGGAGGGGAAATCCCAATGTTGTGAGGGCTTTTTTGAAAACCCACATGCCCACGCAGACCAATAACCTCTACTCTCTTGTGTCAATACACTTAGAGCAGAGATTTGGATTAATAGAGCAGATGGGCAGTAAGCAAATCTCATGTGGCTGGTCATTTGTCCGGTTGACGAATCGGGCCAGGACGGACTTCCTGCAAGGCAAGTCAAGCACTAATTTCTCAGTGGCCCTTGCACCCATGGCTGGAGGCAGAGGCCAGAGTATGGCAGCAATATAGTCCCAAGGTGGGTGGCTAACAGTTGGAGTACAGTTTTGGGAGACTTTCCTCTTCATTATTCCCATTGTGAAAATATAGACTGAGATCCTGCACTGTGTTGGCAAAGCATTAAGCTATGCCTAGTGTAAGCTAGGCAAAGAGTTCTATGGATAACATGGACTAAGGATGTGGGTGCCTTTCTGTTTTCAGGAAAATTCTGGTAAATTAGGAGGGGGCCCATTCAGATTCTTAATTCAGAACCCTGAGTTCTGTCTCCAATTCGGGAAGAATCCTGAAAACAGAACCCCCCCAAAAAGAACGAAAACAGAATCGAATCTGTGCCGTTTCACACACCCCTAACATGGACTGCTAAAAAGACAAATGAATGAGTTCTAGAGCAAAGTAAGCCTGAACTCTCCCTACAAGCCAAGATGACTAAACAGAGGCTGTCGTACTTTAGGCATATCATGAGACAAGATGACTCACTAGGAAGGACAACCAAGTTTGATAAGGTGGAGAGCAGTAAGAAAAGAGGAAGGTTGCATTCCAGATGATTGAACTCAGCCAAGAAAGCCACAGTTGCCCTAAGACTGCAAGACTTCAACAGGGCTTTTAAAGAGAGGTCTCTTATTCATGAGGTTGCCACATGTCAAAGACTGACCTAAACAACAAAGTGTAAGCTCTGCCTCCTCCCTTGGTGCACAAAGAAAATATTGTTCTTCCAGACCTTTGCCTGGAATGTTCAGAAAAGTCCGATCTTCAGCTGTAGAAAAAATCTAGACAGTTCCTGGCTTTTCCTGACCACTAAATGTCAGTGTGTATACACCAGTAGGATGGTAAGGTGTGCATGTGCAGTGATCACTGAGTTGAAGAGGTAACTGGCATAATGTCTGCATCCATTACTAAAAGGATTCCATTCATAAGGTTTGAATGATGAACTACTACTGATGTCTTACAAAGCAAAATGTTCCCAAAGTCCCAGTAGTCCTAATTCTATGATGTTATTTGCCTTTGAGTATTTTCTGACTTATAGTGAACCTAAGGAGAACCTAACACAAGATTTGTTCAGAAGAGCTTTGCTATTTCCTTCTTCAAAGGCTGAGAGAGTGTGCCTTAATCAGTCACCCAATGGGTTTCCATTACTGAGTGGGGATTTGAACCTTGATCTATAGTAGTGGCCCCCAACCTGTGGTCCATGGACCACCAGTGGTCCACAAGAATGAAAATATGGCCCATGGCCTCACCATTATTACACCGTTGTCTCAAAACCACATGGCAAGGAGAGGAACTGGTTTCGCAAAAACCTCTTATAGTGCAGAGGCAACGGGGATGTCAGGAGGGGACAGGCTGACTACCTACGAAAGATTACTACTACCACATCAGCTCTAGATAATTAAATATGGTTTTCTATGGGCGAGCAGATGGCAGCTACTGGATGGCATACGTTCTGTATCAGAAACTAGAGCTGATGTGATCTATCCAATGCAATTTTCTGAATCAGCACCCCAAATAACTAAACCGAATCTAAAGGTGACCAAAAACTGATTCATAACCCTTTTGGTACTAATGTTGGAGTGGTCCCTGGTCAGAATTGTCCCTGTTCAAGTGAGCTCCATTCAAGTGAGCCCTGGTCAACAAAAGGTTGGGAACCACTGATCTATATAGTCCCTGTGGCTGGATTACACCATACACCCTAAACCAAACGAGCAAAGTATAAAATACCTGACAAGCCACTTAGTAGATTTACTTCATTGTTCTGGTCAACTGCACTTGGGTTTCTTCCAGTTTTGTTGTGCAACTGCCCCAGCTCAAAATGTGGAATTTGGCAGGGCACCTGTGTTTTCCTATTGTGAACTCCATTGTTATTCTTACCACAACAAATTTCATTCAGTGGGGAAACAGGAGCAGCTGCATGATGCCCTTGGTGCACTAGTGCAAAAAGGCCTGCATCTGGAAGTACCCTTTCCCCTTGAAGCGCAGGATTTATTGCAACCTCTAAACCAGGCTGGATTAATAAAATCCCTTCTCTAACTTCCTGCTTTTTCTAGAAAGCAGCAGGTCAAAATCAGCTGAGGCAAATCACTATTACATTTTTATTGCACTGAAGTTTGAGGGACATATAAACTTCCAGGATATTTTATAACTTGCTTCTAGGATTTTAAAAACTGGCTGGTTCAGGCTTCTTTTATTAACACTCATGATGGGTATTCCTCGATGCCTAGCATAATTTTGCCTCAAACTCTTAGTTCTAAATCCACTGTAATACTATTATTTAGAGATTGATCTCTCATATTTGACATAAATAGACAGAGATAACCTAAAACTGAATTTATTTATATTTATCCTTGCAATGTCAAAAGACCACTCCCCCTTAACTCTGAAAAAGTCTGACCAGCTATATCTACCCCAGTTTATGAAATCTGAAATTTTATAAACTACTAGCCATCCCCTGCCACATGTTGCTGTGGCCCAGTCTGTGTACATGTGTTTTCTGTGTATATATTTTTATGTCTATGTGTGTTTGCAAATATATGTGTATGCGTGGTTTTACACATGCGTTGTAATGTATTTTTTTAATATTTGGCATTTTAAGTCTTTTCCACTGTGTTTTTCAGTGTTTTATGAGTGATGGTCACTCGTTGGCCTGATACATGTATTCTGTCCAAATTTAGTTCAATTCGTTTAGTGGTTTTTGAGATATGTTAATCTCACAAACGAACATTACATTTTTATTTATATGGATAGCAAATGAAATTAACTTTTAAAGTGTTACTGAAACTGCAGATCTGTAAAAGTGCCTTGCTTAGACCTATGCCTTTGGACAGGAACGGGCTAAACCCAGCTAATGTATGCAAGCCTTAAGGTGCCCAAGTCTCATTGATGGTATATTCATTGTATGTCTGTGAACTAGAACTCCTTCCTATTGACAAATCTCCTTCCCATTGGCAAATCTTTTTACCCACGTTGGGAAACTTCCTGGCTTCCATTGATAAGACCATGGATGTTGGCTGATATGAATCAGTAGATCTGCTACGGACAAGCCCATTATTCCATCAAGTAATCCCAAACACCATTTTAAGTTATTCTGGACTACCACTTTATGTTTACCTGGACTGAACATTAAGGACCTCATCACACGGATGGCGGTGACACTCCTCTTCAGAAGACCTCACCTTGCCTTGCCTCGCCGGCCAGCCAGCAACACTATCCCATAAGGGGAAGCGAGAAGCATGCGTAGTGCGTACAGCTTCCCCCTATGGAGCTGGCATGGATCTGGCAACATGGGAAGCATCCCATGTTGCCAGATCCATGGGGGAAAGCCAGGCACGCCAGGCCATGCCTCACCCCAAAGAGGAGTGCTGCCGTCGGCCATATGAAAAGGTCCTATGTCAATTGTGGAACCATTTTCATTTGACATCAACACATTCCTGCTTTTGCTCTCCTCACAGTGACAGACTGTTAAATGAACTTGGACTTTAAACTATCCACTATAGCTGTTCCTTTTTCCCACCATGGGGGGAGTCCCACAGACAGTGACATCAGGAGGACTTCCCAGCCAACAGGAGCCTGGGTCATCTTTTCAAACAATCAGGGGAGGGTGAGGGTGTTTTGAATGGCTGTCAAAGTGGATCAAATCCTCCATGCATACTTTATGTCAGTTCTTTTGAGTGCAGACTCTGTGCTGACATCCTTTCTGGGTGGAAAGAATAAACCTCTGTTTATTTTGCCTTCAAACCTGGTTCATGTTTTTAGTCTGGCCTTTGGAGTAGTGAAGTGTGCTGGGTTTCGAACCAACATTTTAGCAGTTATCTGAAATCACTTAACAATATTTTTGGGTTTTCATCTGTGGTGATTTTTAGAGAACTGTGGGAATATTTTTTAATGTGCGACCACCTGCTTTTCCACCTTAACATTAGGAAGAACTTTCTGATGGTCAGGGCCATTCAGCAGTGCAATAGGTTGCCTGGGAGTGTAGTGGAGTTTCCTTCTCTGGAGTTTCTAGCTGTGGTTTTACTGTATTTTTCTGCATGGTAGATGGTGAGAATGAATGGCCTTTGTGGTCTCTTCTGGCTCTTATGTTTCTCTAAGGTAGTGGTTCTCAACCTGTGGGTCCCTAGATGTTTTGGCCTTCAACACACAGATATCCTAACAGCTGGTAAACTGGTTGGGATTTCTGGGAGTTGTAGGCCAAAACACCCAGGGACCCATAGGTTGAGAACCACTGCTCTAAGGACTTCTTCACACACACCACCGGTAGCAACCATGCATTGTGGCAATGTTGGTGGCACTTGACCAGGGGGTGTGGGAACCCATTGCCCAATGTCCTGCACCATCCCAGCTTCCCCCCGATTTCATCACATTGGGGGAAACCTCGGTAAGCTAGCTCAACCCATCTTTCCTAATGGAAAGATGGGGAGCCTCCCATCGACCACCACTGGCAATTTTTTGGCGGTAACAGGATTTCTGTGGCAGTTCAGACCCTGAGCAGCCCCAGAAGTACTTCTCTGGGGTGTGATGGGATCCATTAGGCTCTGTGGCTGAGCTGCTGAACACCTGTCTTAGATCTATAGACTGCTTCCCCAGAATCATAATGATGTTGTCAGTCCTTTCAAAGTTTCAAAAGTCAAGTCTAATAATAATAATAATAATAATAATAATAATAATAATAATAATAATAAACTTTATTTATACCCTGCCACTATCTCTCCAAGGGGACTCGGGGCGGCTTACATGAGGCCATGCTCATCAATACAGTAACACAATATAACACAAGAACACAACAAGAAATAAGAAAATAAAATAACATAAAATACAAAACCAATATAAATAAATAGCACAACAATATAAAATCAGAACATTAAACACTAAAAATGATCACAGTGGGCAGGGCCAATTACAAAGACTAAAATTTTAAAACCACTGGATGATAGGGCAATGTAATATATCAGGAAAGGGGATCCGGGGGATAAGGTAGGATTTGATTGCACATACCAGAAAATAAAGTGCTTCTGAGGGCATGTTATGCAGAGTTTGGCCTCATTGAAGGCATACTGAAACAGCCAAGTTTTCAGGCTCCTTCTAAAGATTGCCAGGGGGGGGGGCTTGCCTAATATCTCTGGGGAGCGAATTCCAGAGCCAAGGGGCCACTACAGAGAAGGCCCTCTCCTTCGTCCCCACAAGTCGCGCTTGCGATGGAGGCGGGAGTGAGAAAAGGGCCTCTCCAGAAGATCGAAGAGATCGTAAAGGTTCATGGATGGAAATGCAGTCACACAGGTAGGCAGGTCCCAAACAGTTCAGCGCTTTGTAGGTAAGAACCTACACCTTGAATTTTAAGTTTAAGTCCTGTTTGGGGGGAGGAGGAGGAGTTGTATATCCTTTCACAGTACCAGAAAGGAAAAAAATATATAACACTGAGAATTCCAAATGAATTATGAATTCATGCCGACTCCAGGAGTGTGTCCCCATTATGTTCTCTTTTGCAGCCATTGCTGCAATTAAGGGAAGATAAAGGAGTCCAAATAAATGGGTTCCAGAACACATGAAATCTGAATTCTTCCTAAAAGTCAATATGACCGCACTGAGACCAGCCATATCATGATAAGACGTGACTCACTAGAAAAGATGGTAATGCTCAGCAAGGTGTAGGGCAGTAGGAAACAAGAGAGAGTACAAGAGGGAGATGAAATAGCACCCCAGCGTCTTTGGACTGACAGCACTACAAGCCATCTAGAAGCTCCCTCCATAATTTCTCTTCTGACCAGTGCAAGCTAAGAGAGGGAAACAGGAGAAGTTGTGAGTGAGTAGTGGAGGTGATCTCGTCACAGATTATATATCCTGCAGATATAGCATTTTAGGTGGGTTAGGGATGGAAAGAATGTTCTTTATTTCCTTGCAGAGAAAAGTTTCCCAATAGTTTGGAAATCCTATCACTAACAAAAACACATCAGCGAAATTTCTGCATTGTGTCCCTTGATAATATTACAAACACCTGTGTTTGCACAGAAAGCACATTTCTTTCTGTGCAGAACACGGTAGAGGGGCAAAACACATTTTTACTGTGACAAAAGTAGTTTTTCTATAGCGAAACAATTTGCATTTCAACACAAAGTAATTCCACAAATTACTTTGCAGTGTGTGAATGCCAGGAGAATAATGCACGAAAATATTTGCACGGGGGGGGGGGGGGGACAACCCTGTAGAATCATACAAGCAAGGTCTTCATTCCACATATGAATGAGAATCACAAATACAAGCATCTCCCTTGGCTTGATAAACCTTTGAGGAATGGCCTCTTTGCTTTTTAATCTTTACAAATGTTCAACTTTTCCTTCCAATGGGCCAATGCCTCCTGTTTGGATGGCAGTGCTGTAGGTAAAGAGTCACACCATCATAATAAGTAATCTGAGCCATTGTGTTACTTTCTGAAGGTCACGCAAAGACAGTTATCCAATGTATTGTTTGCTAATAGGGTCTGTTTACAGTCCGATGTAGACTCAACAATCTGGGGTTATTGTGTTTTGGGCAATGCTTTAACAAGAGCAAAAATGTTTTTATTATTCCCTCGAAGTCTCCTATAACTATGAGAAGAATGTCAAAATACACTGTATGGTGTTTATGTCTGATATTTTTTCTCAAAACTGGCATTGTTGCCATACACACTACCTTTAGACTTCTTCAATGTGAAACGCAAGAAGATATACATTTCCCCTTAGTACAAGCTTAATCCAGGTTACTTGAGGTCAAAACAGAATGGTCATGCCACACTCATTGGGTAGCAAAAATTTCATAATTTGTTGTATTTAATAACAAAGATTTATTTATTTCCACTCAAAACACGTCCACCATCCTATTCCTTTATTAATATGCCCAGCACAATAGTATTCTGATGGTTGGTTCAGACAAAGTTGTTAGGCAGGGATAAGACTGGGCAAAGTCGAAGCAAAGGCAAGAATCATGGAATTCTAACTAGCTCCCGGTGGTGCAGCAGGTTAAACCGCTGAGCTGCTGAACTTGCTGACTGAAAGGTCAGTGTTTCCAATCCGGGGAGCAGGGTGAGCTCCCGCTGTTAGCCCCAGCTTCTGCCAACCTAGCAGTTTGAAAACATGCAAATGTGAGCAGATCAATAGGTACCGCTTCAGTGGGAAGGAATGGCATTCTAGACAGTCATGCTGGCCACATGACCTTGGAGGCGTCTACGGACAAATCCAGGTTTTCGGCTTAGAAATTGAGATGAGCACCATCCCCAGGAGTTGGACACAACTAGACACAACTATCAAGGGGAAACCTTGACACAACTATCAAGGGAAAACATAGCTGAAGCTGTTTTGGTCATATTTGCATCCTGTAACTCTGCAGGCAGAAAAAGCCTGGTCTACGCATCGTTACATTTTTATCCTTCCCTTCTTCTTTATGGAGGAAGCTGTTTTGGTCACATTTGACTGAAAGACCAGGGATATTATTCACATCAGTGGCAAGGAGGGGTAGGGAGATGTTGATGTCTTTATTCAGGAAGTAAATTGGGCATCATGACTCAACTATGGAGCAATATTCCCCTGGTTTTGGGAACACGTTGTAATCTGTGGTTCTCTCCAAAAGTCCAAGAAGTCTTTCCTTTTCCTCAGTACCTTGTTTAAAAAGTCGTTGACGGACTGAGCCAAAATTTATGGACGTCGTATAAAATTCAGCAAGGAAACCATCCTTGCCTGAAGGCTTCTAGTTTTCTAATTATTCCTATGATCAGTGAATCTTAGGAAAACAAACATGTCCCAAAGGGTGAGAGTCATTGCCACTGTGACAATAGTAAGACATGTATCTCAGTGGGTTTTGTACAAACTGAAGTAGAATTTAAAAAAAAATCATATTTTCTTTTTCTATTTGTAGATTTTCCCAGCCATTTATCATCACTGTTTCTGCTGGGAAATTATATTACTGTTCATTTTCCAGAAGTAGCAGTGAACTACAAGTTTGTGCCTCTAGTCTATCTCCTTTCATAAAGATCTTGCTTTTGGTAGACAAGGGGAGCTTATATGTTTTTCCATTGGTGATTTGTTCTTTCAAACAATGTGACTGAAAACCTTTTTTTTCTGGTTCTATTCAAAATCTTTATTAGATTAAGAGGTTTATATATGGAAAGAATATGTTTCAGAATTGCAGGTTTCCCCATTTGACATTAAGTCTAGTCAAACCTGACTCTGGGGGTTGGTGCTCATCTAAGCTGAAGAGCCGCGGTTGTCCATAGATGCCTCCAAGGTCATGTGGCTACACGAGCACTGTTACCTTCCCACCAAAGCGGTACCTACCTACTCACATTTGTATGTTTTTGAACTGCTAGGTTGGCAGAAGCTGGGGCTAACAACAGGAGCTCACCCCACTCCTTGGATTCAAACTGCTGTCAGTCAGCAAGTTCAGCAGCTCAGCGGTTTAACCCGCTGACCCCCAAATTCCTACCCAAAGTCAGGTCAACAACAAAACTGAAGTGTCCCCTCTTGCTTTCTATTTTTCTGGGCTCTTTCAGTGATGCAGGGTGTCGAGCTCATTTTCCCCAAGGTTCACATCAGCCTTATGGTTGCTTTCCAAGGGACATTTGTAATTATAAAACTGGATAAATATAACAATTGTGTCCTGGCACTGAAAGCTTTGTGGGCCACATAAAATGACGTAGTGAGCCAAATTCAAACCATGTGCCTTGCATTTAATGTGTGTGAGTTATAGCATTATGATTCTCCTCTAAATACTATGGTTGCGTTCTGTGGGATCCTGGGAGTTGTAGTTTGGTGAGGCACCAGCACTTTGGGGCAGGGAGATCTAAAGACTACAAAACTACAACTCCCCAGATTCTATAACATTGAGCCAGGTCACTTAAATAGTGTCAAACTATATTCATTCTAAACTGTAGATTCACCCCCCCCCCAAAAAAAAAAAAAGCAGAAGAATCTTATTTTCATATAAATGTGGAGGGCTGGTGGTGCACTTCTGTTCTTGGATTGAAACTCTAAATTCACATGCTACAAACACACATCTTAGGTCAACAATACTGGCAGTCCCCAAGCTACAAACACACAAATTACAAATGATTCAGAGTTAAGAACGAGGTGAGATAACAGGAAGTTAAAGAAATCTACCCATAGAAAAGGACATTCACTCCTGAAAGAGTTATCACGGGGGGGGGGGGGGGGGGGGGGGGAGGGGAATCTCCACTGAAGTTTTCTCAGCAGTCATTGTTTCCACAACAAGTCACATTTTTCAAAATACAATTCTCACAAGGACAGAAAGTGAGAAGAAATCTTCTGTCACATAGCAACACAAACACCACTGGGGTGTTCACCCTTCCCTATGCTATCCAAAGTATGCATGTATGTGTGTGTGCTCCATGCAATCATGCTGGCCACATGACCTTGGAAGTGTCTACGGACAACACCGGCTCTTCAGCTTAGAAATGGAGATGAGCACCAACCCCCAGAGTCGGACACGACTGGACTTAATGTCAGGGGAAAACCTTTACCTATATATGTACACACACACATACACTATATTTGTATACCGCCCCTCTCAACCCACAGGCAACTCAGGGCAGTTAACCATATATATATATGGGGAATTATACTTTAAAATATACTTGTTCTGACTTACAATCACATTTAACTTAAGAACTAACCTCCAGAACCTATCTTGTCCATAATTTGGGGACTGCCTGTAACTATTTACATCATTATAGCACCTTTTCATTTTCACCTTAAAATATGACCATTTAAAATTAGTGCCCCAACTGAGTCGCTTCTTGGGGGCATTTGATTTGCTGTCCAGTGATCACTTATTTTTATTCTTCTCCTAGACTTGTAATGTTCTGCCTCATGAGCAAAGTCCTGCCTCTCCCCCCATTCCTCTGCCCAGATAATCAGCCACATTTTCTGGGTGATAAGTTCGCACGGAAACCTCCACGCCACAGAAACCCAGAAACCGTGATGCAGGAGCAACCGTGATGCCCTGGTTCTTCCTGCCTCACTCACTTATTTGCTTGCTCTCCCACTCTTTCTCTGTTTCTCAGGGTTCTTCTACACTGTAGAATGAATGCAGTTTGACGCCACTTTAGAATGAATGCGGTTTAACGACACTTTAACTGCCATGGCTCAAGACTATGAAACCCTGGGAGTTATAGCTTGGCAAATAACCCGCATTATTTTCTAGAGAAGGCTAAAAACCTTGTAAAACTACAACTTCTGGAATCCCATAGCATCAAGCCATGACAGTTAAAGTGGTGCCAGACTGCATTAATTGTACAGTGTCGATGCATTACCAGCAGTCCCATACAATGCAGTTTGAAACTGCACTGAACTACATTTATGAATCTACACCGACCCTATAATGCCGTTTCAAGGTACTTGGAGACATGATAGCCATGTATAAATAGTGTCCAGAGGAGGGCGACTAAAATGATCAAGGTTTTGGAGAACAAACCCTGTGAGGAGTGGCTTCAAGAGCTGGGAATGTTTAGCCTGAAGAAGAGAAGGCTGAGAGGAGACATGATAGCCATGTATAAATACGTGAGAGGAAGTCATAGAGAGGAGGGAGCAAGCTTGTTTTCTGCTGCCCTGGAGACTAGGATGTGGAACAATGGCTTCAAACTACAAGAGAGGAGATTCCATCTGAACATTAGGAAGAACTTCCTGACTGTGAGAGCCGTTCAGCAGTGGAACTCTCTGCCCCGGAGTGTGGTGGAGGCTCCTTCTTTGGAAGCTTTTTAACAGAGGCTGGATGGCCATCTGTCAGGGGTGATTTGAATGCAACATTCCTGCTTCTTGGCAGGGGGTTGGACTGGATGGCCCATGAGGTCTCTTCCAACTCTATGATTCTATGCTTTCAATAATGGGGGCCCTGGAAGCGCAATGGGTTAAACCCTTGTGCTGGCAGGGCTGCTGATCAAAAGGTCGGCAGTTCAAATTTGGAGAGCGGGATGAGCTCCTGTCTGTCAGCTCCAGTTTCTGATGTGGGTACATGAGAGAAGCCTCCCACAGGATGGTAAAACATCCAAAAGACAGAAGAACATTTTTCTTGTCCCAAACCAAGAATTTCTTTGCAATTCATTCTACCTCCAAGTCATCTGAACCCCTCTGCTTCCCAGCCTCACTCTCACCAGGATTAATACTTGAGTTACCAAGCTGTATGCATTCACCCATAAGTAAGTTCAACAGATGTGAGGTTTAAACTGAAATGGGGGAAAGGACATTTCTGTTTTTAAAAAATCTAAATCTAAATACAAAAAAAGATTACATCAAGTTAGTAGGGCATCATACAGTTTGAATGTCATGATGATGCAGGATGGAGAAAGGCAGGCAATGTAGACGGCACATCAATAAAGTCATTGCGCAGGTTTATTCAGATATCTAACCACTTCCACTTTGAGAGGAACAAGGCAATTGCGTTAGAAGGTGCAGGCGATACAGGGCAGGAAGACCAAGCACGTTTCCTGTAACTAATATGAATCACTACAATATATTTTGAAAATGGGAACATTTGTTTACCAGGTAAGTCAGCTCTCAATATCCATGGATTCTAGATTCACAGATTCAACCATTCATGCTTTGAAAAATAAAATTAATTCAAAAAGCAATCTTTGATTTTCCCCTTTTATATAAGGCACATCATTTTACTATTCCATAGTAGGTTGCTGTGAGTTTTTTGGGCTGTATGGCCATGTTCCAGAGGCATTCTGTCCTGATGTTTCATCCACATCTATGGCAGGCATCCTCAGAGGTTGTGAAATCTGTTGGAAACTAAGCAAGTGGGGTTTATATATCTGTGGAATGTCCAGGGTGGGAGAAAGAACTCTTGTCTGTTTGAGGCAAGTGTGAATGTTGCAATTGTCTACCTTGATCAGCATTGAATGACCTTGCAGCTTCAAAGCCTGGCTGCTTCCTGCCTGGGGAATCCTTTGTTGGGAGGTGTTAGCTGGCCCTAGGCAAAACGTCAGGAGAGAATGCGTCTGGAACATGGCCATACAGTCCGGAAAACTCATAGCAAGCCAGTGATTCTGGCCATGAAAGCCTTCGATAACACATATTCCATATAATCGGGCTTGAACATTCACAGATTTAGGTATCCACAGGAGGTCCAGTGGACGTTGGCCATAAAATCATGTTAGAAGACCTAGGTATTCCTAGAGAAGTGTTCTCTCAGGTTCTTTCCATGGTTTTTCACTTTCACAGGGGTCCTCTGCCCATAACCTTTACAAATGTGGAGGAATGATAATAGTCTGTTTTCTATATCTGGCATTTTGGGTCTTTTCCAGCTGGCTGCCATTAGACTTTGCATCTGCTATATGTTGGGGCTGCTATATGTTGGGGCTTTATGTATGCTGTTTTAATGCATATGTGGAATTGCACCTTCCTGTGAATGGGTTTGTTGTTACTTTGGCACTAGACTTACCCCTCATCTCATTAGCTAAATTTTTTGTCCTGTTTGTGCTTCTTTGTGGAGAGGAAACATGTGTGTTTCATACGAGCAATTGTCATAGTATCACCGCTATGTGAAAGAACTGGTCTGCTGACCTAAAGTGGACTGGCGAGTCCAACTGGGATATATGGCTCAACTATAACGGCAACTTGATCCTGAGCAGTTAGCAATATTTACAAATGACACTAGAATGTGGAATGTCACAGAAACATTTCCATTGTGAATCACCAATCATTTCCGCATTTGAATCATGGGATTTAAGAAAGCCCAGGCTCCACAAAGCATGAATATCTCTCATGCCAAGGGAAGGACCATTCATACAGTTGTTTTCTACAAGGGTTATCTGGATATTTTTAAATACAAGAATGAATATATTTTAATAAAACTTGCATAGGTTTCCACATAATCACCGTTCAGTTCAATACATTTTGTCATCTGTGGGACGGGTTTTTGATGCCTGTGCAACAGTTTCCCTCCACCTTTTTCAGCCAATTCGTCACTTCAATTTTCACCTCATTTTCATCAGAAAAGTGTTTTCCACCAAGTGTTCCTTCAATTTAGTGAACAGATTATAGTCACTGGGTGCAAGATCGGGGCTGTGAGAGCGGTGGCTTAAAACATCCCAAACAAATGAAGTCAACAACTCTTGTGTTGCATGAATGGTGTGTGGACGCGCATTGTCATGAAGCAGACAATCTCCCACCATCAGCATCCCATGACATTTGTTTTGGATACCTCTGCGAAATTTCTTCATGGTCTCACAATATATTCTGTACCCATTTAGTCTTAACATTACATCCTCTCCATAAACTGAAACGATTTTACGATGGATCACAGAGGTGTTCATGCCCTTAGCATTTAGGTAGCATATTACAGCTCGAAGTTCACACTTGGAGGGAAACAGAATGAGGATGCTCATCTCTAACCTTCACCACAACCCCAATCGATGAGCTACTGACGACTGGCACTGTTCGTTCACTTCTGCTGGCTTCCTGCTACACGGCAATGATACTGACTTCCTCCATGAAAATTCCCCGTGAGAGCTACATGCCTTATAATCTTACTTTCTGGATAACCCTTGTATATTTGAGAGGAAAGAACTGGCAAGACAACGTCAGAGTATTCTATAAAATCCATGAAGTTGTCATAACTTGAAGGCACATGCACACATGTTTGATGGCTTAAGTCTTTTGCATATCACAATTAATTAAAAAACTGTACTTGGGATTAGTAGTAGAATTCAAGTCTACATACTTAGTCTAATTTAACCTTGCATGACATTGTTGTGTCTAAAGCTTTGCACAAAGCAGGAAGTTTCTAGCTAAGGTAGATGTTTAGTCTTATTTTCGAGCACTCAGCAATAACAGTGTTGCCCACTTCATTCTTGCAGAGAGAGAAGAATGGTCATTCTGATAAGAATGCAAGGAAAAGGGCCTTATGAACTAGAGCAGAGGTCTATTTAGTCCAGGTGAATGATATTCACACAATGGCCAACCAGTTGTCTCTATGAAACCCAAACCTGCACATGAGTATTGCCGCTCTTTTCCACTATTGTCCCACAATATTTAAGGTGAGTTGCCTCTGGGCATGGAAGTTTAGTTGGCATTGATGCTTTTTGCTCCGTGGATTTGTCGAAGCACCTTTCAGTCCTAAGCTGCACATTTGAATGCAGTTACTGATAACTTTGGAGCCCTTGCATGACAGCAAAAAACTCACTTGTGAGGCAGCTGTAAATGATATTACATTTCAGAAAGGAAGGCTGTATATCCCTGTATACAACTGCTGGTATTTCTTTGCAATATGTGCCTGCTGTGTTTGGAGCATGATTTCGGTAACATGTTTGTGCACACCGACATGTTTGTGCATCAGCCACTTTGAGTCTGGAGCCCCTGCTGGTGCAATGGGTTAAACCCTTGTGCAGGCAGGACTGAAGACCGGCAGGTCGCAGGTTCGAATCGGGAGAGAGCATGGACGAGCTCCCTATGTCAGCTCCAGCTCCCCATGTGGGGACATGAGAGAAGCCTCCCACAAGGATGGTAAAAAACAACAAAACATCCAGGCGTCCCCTGGGCAATGTCCTTGCAGATGGCTAATTCTCTCACACCAGAAGTGATTTGCAGTTTCTCAAGTCACTCCTCACACACACTTTGAGTCTCCTTGTGAAAAGAAAAAGTGGGGTATAAATAAACATGATAATGTTTGGCGAAGGCTTTCATGGCTGGAATCACTGGGTTGCTGTGAGTTTTCCGGGCTGTATGGCCATGTTCCAGAAGCATTCTCTCCTGACGTTTCACCTGCATTTATGGCAAGCATCCTCAGAGGTTGTGAGTTTCCAACAGACCTCACAACCTCTGGGGATGCCTGCCATAGATACAGGCGACACGTCAGGAGAGAATGCTTTGGGAACATGGCTATAAGGCCCAGAAAAACTCACAACAACCTAAACATATTATTATTATTATTATTATTTGATCAAGATCTGCCCACTGGAACCTTGTGGCATTCAAGAACTTGAGCTGCATTTCAGAAAACAAAGTGAGGCACTGGGGCAGGAGCAGGGCTGAGGATGAGGGGGAAAGGAGCTTTCCAAACACAGGTTGCTCAACACGGGCAGGATCAAAGTTTAGATCTCTTGCCTCCTGAATTCCTCTTTAAATACAACATACATTTGTCCCCTGAGGGTTTGTTTATACTAGGGTTATGTATGTGGTTGGCTTCTTGCTGCATTGCTAAATTATTTGTAGAATTGTCATTGCATCAGAAGTACGTAAACAGGTCACGTGATCATTACCCCCATTACCTCTGCCTGAAGCAGTCCTGTGCAATGTGTGTGTGTATGTGTGAAACAGGATAAGCTAAGTTTCTGTTTATGTTGCATTCGATCTATAGGAGGATTTGGGAACCTTTGGTCCTCTTGACACTTGGGGCTTCAACCCACGTAATTGCTTCTTGTCGGTCTACTGGATAGCAACACAAGTTCAAAACATCCAGAGGGGCAAAATTTCACCAGTATTTATGAATTACTTTGGTGTATGTTGACACGCACGTGCACACACACGCACACACACACTTTGTCCTATAGATTTACTTATAGAGCTGTGTCAGACTACCCACAATGACTATAATTTCACATCTGACATCTCTAACTCGCTATGATGAAGAGTTTTTAACACTGATTCCTCATTTTAATGGATATTCTATGAGTTTGCTTAGTTCTGCTACTCGTCAAATCACAGGAAGCAGATTAAATTAATCATACGTGTAGCTGAAAGTGACAAAAAGGCTTTATAGGCAGCAGAATTGAATGTAAGAGCCTGAACCTGATCCACATGTTAATGTGCCTACACCTATTCAGTCAGAAAGCAGCTCCATTTAATTCATGAAGATGAATACAGATCTATGTAGTGAAATTGAATTATCAAACCCTTTCCTCCTTAGCACAGACTGTTCAGTCCTAGAAATGCCACACAGCAGATTGGGAAATCTAACTGAGAGTGGAATAAGAACTGGAAAGATGGATGACCTCACTGATAATTCATTGGAGAGGCTTACTATCCTTGGAAGGCACCTCCCAAATGCAACTTGTTGGCTTTTCCTCCCAGGCAAGTATGTATAGGATTGTAATCTTAATGCATGTAAAACATGGAAGGAAGAGAAAGGAAGAGCAAGACCACAACAAAAAAGTATTGTTCGATGTAGAGGAATGAGGAAAAGATCATCACAACAATGTGCCAAACCCCTAAATACTTTCAAACATGTATCACAGATGATAAATGTGATTGACTTCAGAGAATGGTTGTCCTGCACACTGTGAATGCCATCTCCCTGATGACAAATGTAAATATTTAAAGCATACATCACACACTGAGTAACCCTCCCTCGCTTTGTATATACACTTTGTACTAGGCCTTGGTCAATAATGAAGTTACGCAGAAGTTATGAAGAAAGCTAGACCAAAAAACCCAAGGCAGGAGGCATGTGTACGCCTTGCACCGTGATCCAAGGTGTGACATTTCTCTGAGAATCCTTTTTGAATAAAAAGAAACACAGAATGCTATGCTTCATTAAACCTGTCTTTCAGAAACTTTCCAATGACCATACCTTCTACAGGAACTCCTGTAGAAGGTGAAATCTGAAATATCTTGTTTCATTATATTGATCTTGGGGGCCATCTAGTGACTGTTCCCCAGCAAAGCACAATTTCAACTCTGCAAGGAAAACTAGGCAATGCTGGAGAAGTTTTGTTATGAAATGTATTATTCTGCTAATCAGGTTGAGAGACAGCACGGTGTAATGGTTTGAGTGTTGGACTATGACTTTGGTCCCTGGATGTAGCAAATACAGTATAACCCCAAGTATCTGTGGGGCATGCTTTCCACAACTTAGCATTCATTGGCAAAATTACAACAGCACAACAAAAGAGAGGAAACAAACAAGGACATCTAATCACCTCTCAACAAAAGTTTGCTCTAGGCACTGTCAGGCCATTATATGCTAATCAAGGTGGTCAGTTGAAACATTCACACCTAGCTGCAGCAGACAAGAGTCCTTTGTCCCACCCTGGTCATTCCACAGATATATAAAGCCCTTTTTCCTAGTTCCAACAGACCTCACTACTTCTGAGGATGCTTGCCATAGATGCAAGCGAAACGTCAGGAGAGAATGCCTCTAGACCATGGCCATATACCCCGAAAAAACCTACAACAACCCATTGGCAAAATTGCTAGTACAGTAGTAGCAAACTCTATTGAATGAACGTCTACCAAAAGAGATTGTAGAGTTGTGCTACAGGGCCTAGGAAATGTCTAGAGAGCACACTTCTCTAGACATATATTTATTATTATTATTTATTTCTGGTATTTCTACCCAGTCTCTTCTCTACCCCTGAAGGGGGACTCAGGATGGCTTACATTAGGCAACGATTCGATGCCGCTTCATATAAAAAAAATTACAATAATACAACACAATTAAAATAAATAAAACATTAATTAAAACAGTACATAAGCATTAATTAAAACAATAATACAATATCATCACCTGTATCGTCATTCCAGTCAATTTCCAACCAAAGTGCTAATTAGGTCTGCTGTCCAAAAGCCTGGTCCCACAATCAGGATTTCACTTTCTTTCTGAAAGCCAGGAGGGATGAGGCCGATCTTATCTCCTTTGGAAGTGAGAAGGCCCTATCTCTCTTCCTGGCCAAACGCATTTGCGATGTAGGTGGGAGCGAGAGCAGGGCCTCCCCGGATGATCTTAAATTACGAGGTGGGACGTAGAGACAGATGTGTTCAGACAAGTTAGCTGGGCCAGACTAATTTCTCCATGCTTCTAGTAGGAGCATACCATAGAATTGTCAGGAGGATCTAGGCAATGGCCAGAGAGGATAGATAGATAGATAGATAGATAGATAGATAGATAGATAGATAGATAGATAGAGATAGATAGATAGACACACAAACACAGAGAGAGAGAGAGAGAGATTTTTTTGCACACTGGTCAGGCCCGTAGCCAGGATTTCGTTTCGGGGGTGTGGCAGTCGTCAAGAAGAAAAAATAATTAAAACCTAATGAAACTAATGAAATTAATGAAATTAAGTCTTACCTTAAAGGTGCGGGGGTAGAATTCTGGTGGAAGGGAAATTGACAGATGGAATTACTGGAACAAGGCAGGAGACCATATCTTAAGTAAATAAATAGAAGGACGGCTATGTGCTAAATGTGGAAGGTCAGAGAATTGGCTCTAAAAGTAAATCGATAATTATTGATCCAAGAAAAACAAACATCTGAAGATATGGTACAACAGCGCCATCTATCCTCCATCTGATGTAAATAGCAGGTAATTCAGTCCTATGAATAATATGAATAATCCTACATAATAAGAATATAGGAAAATGATGACAGAAGAATTAATAAGGGAAATGCTTGCTTTGAATAAGTTAAAGATACACATATGAAGATGTATATATATGTGTGGAGAGATATATGAAGTTATGATTCATTCTAAAGATTCACTTTTATGTAAGTCATCTGGGAACGTGGCTGGTCAGCT
>NW_026844366.1:210720455-210763871 GCF_025583915.1 Anolis sagrei ordinatus | reverse complement strand
TCTTCCCCCCCCCCCCTCCCTCTCTACTCCCCCCCCCCCCCCCCCCCCTTGTGTTCGTGGCGTTCTATCCCTTTTCCTGCTTTTCAAACTGACTTTTTCTCTCTCCTCTTCTCCGAGCGACAAACTGAACTATTGATTTTAGATTGTGTTAAATTGTCGGCGGTCGCGCGGTGGTTTCTTTTTCACCCTTCCTTCCTTTCCACCCTTTCATCCTTTCTTCTTCCCTCTTTCCTTCCTCCACCCCCTCTTTCTCCTTCCCCTTCCTTCCTTCCTTCCTTCCTTCCTCGTCGAGGACAACACAAACTGTATATTGAATAAAGATTTGTGGTGTTGTGCGGTGTGCCCGTACCAATGTCCAAGAGAATATTGCCGCCACCTGTGTGCACCAAACTTAAGTGATTCTGGCCTCTTTTTTTTTTATAAAATACTGGTATCTTTGTTTTGGGCTCCCCCCGTGGACTGGTCATGGTTCTTTTAGTGTCGCCCGGTGTTCGGTTAGAGTAGTACTCTTCCGTAGTGCTTTCTAAGTAGTGCTCTATGCCACATCAGCCATGTGGTGAAGCTGCTGGCCCCCTTCTTGGCAGTGTCGCACTCCCTTACACGCGGGTAGGGGTGTTTCCAGCGCGGGTAAGCAATATTAAATTCTCTGTCCTGGTTTGAACTCTGCAACAGCCGTCTACTATTATCTCTTCCTTCTTCACTAATCTCTTGGAATCCTGGAAAAACGTCTCCACCAGGAATTTTCTGAATTTTTCAGTAAAAAGGGGGTTGACGGTGGTGCCTACCCTTGCTTCCTCCCTTCTTTTTCGTCTCCCCCCCCTCTTCATTCCATTTTTTATGCTGTCTGTTTCTGACTGCCTTCTGGTGCTCTTCCTGCAGCTTTAGAAGGAGATTAGATGAATTTGTGACAAATGAATTTTTCCCGACCTTCAGATGGGGTTTGAGGGGAGGGGGGGCTATGCCTCTCATTTTCGGCCTAATCATGTCGCGCTGCCTTCCCGAGTCTTCCCCGTCGGGAGGCTTCCTGACTGAGTATCCTCTTTTTCCCCCCCTTTTTCAGTTTTCTGACCTTCTTCCCTCCCCGTCTGAACTCAGGCTACTCTAGCAAACCTTTTGTATCATTATCCCAATACCCCCATGCATATGGGATATATTGAGCATGGTGATCAGATCATGACATGAATAAACATAAGTTTAAATAATGTACCAGTAAGGCCTTCTTGCGGACCACCGGACCACCATGAATTTCGGGGGGGGGGGCTGAAGCCCCCTGAGCCCCCCCCCCCCCTCGGCTACATGCCTGACACTGGTTATCGAGTATCTCCTAAGCCCAAATTTCCCACTGTTAATAAATGGTAACTCGCCCTTTCCACAGGTAAGCAAAACCAAAATACCAGTCCATGGATACATGGACCATATAGTACAAGAGTTCTAGGTGTGAATGGTTTTCAATATCTTATGGTATAAAATTCTAGAACATTTCAGGGTGGGGTAGAAATTTGGATGGAGGGAGTACCCTCATTTTACCCCCCTTCTCCACCCACAACTTCTCCACCTGTGATCTATAGTGATACAGGTGAAATTCAGGTGGACCTGAAGTTAGTTCTCTGTGATGCTGAAAATCTGAGTTCTAAGATTCTCATTGGGAAAACTAACCCAGAGCCTCTTAATATGACCATTATTAGTATATAGCAGGATATCTGTTTTTAACTTTGGTGATCAGACTGACTGGCACAACCTGGGGATCACAACCAGATACAGTGAAGACATCTGCTCTTGCACTTTGTTACTCTGCTGCTGAGTAGTACGAACGCCCAGTGTGGAATACATCTCACCACATTAAAACAATGGATGTGGCTCTTAATGAGACATGCTGCATTATCACAGGATGTCTATGCCCAACACCGCTGGAGAAATTATACTGTTTAGTTGGTACTGCAATGAAAAGGCCAAGGCTTTGACATCTCCGACCCATTCTCTGTTTGGACATCAGTCAGCATGCCAACTACTTAAATCATGAAACAGCTTCCTAAGATCTACAGAGATACTAGCAGAAATATCTCAGCAAGCAAGAGTCCAAAAGTGGCAGATAAAAACCAGGAACTTTAATCAGTGGCTGATACTGGATGAGAGACTCCCCCCGGGCACACAGAAGACTGGGCGACTTGGAAGGTGCTGAACAGACAGCTCTCTGGCACCACGAGATGGAAAGCTAACCTTAAGACATGGGGCTACAAAGCAGAGTTCACGACATGCGAGTGTGGAGAAAAGCAAACCACAGACCACGTATTATAATGCAGTGAGCCCTGCTACATGCACAACGGAGGACCTTCTTTACAGTGACACCAGGGGCACTCCAAATGGCCAGCTTCTGGTCATAGGACATTAGACATAATCTCAAGTTTTTCACTTTGTTTCTGGTTTTCTTATACATTATAACTGTATTCTCAATTTGCTTCTGACACGATAAATAAAATCAGCCATATATGCTATGCCTATGGTTACTTGCAAAGTCTAACAGATAGCCAAGACATAGAGGTATGGCAGAGAGGGTGGCAGGCAGGAAATAAATATTTGGGAAGTGTAAAGGATTTTCTCCTGTTAGAAACTGAAGAAAAAGGGGTGCTTAGGATGAGAGCAAGAAATGTGTTCTTTTGTCACTAGGATCATAAGGCAAAGAGAGCCCTGAAAATTGACTTTTTAACCATTGGCACATATGACAGCTTTTGGAACCGAGAAGTGCTTTCCAGGAATGTGGAGTCCTTCTAAATGTGGAATGTGGGAAACCATTGCCCCTCCTGTAGTGTATGTGTTGGCCTTCAGCTCCTATCAGTTCCAACCAGTTTTGCCAATGGAAAGGAGCTGAGGGAGTTGTTCAAACCCAGAGCCTGGGCAAAAAACTTTCTGTAGTCTAAAAAGCAACCTTTTCCAAGTTTATGCAAAACTGTGGAAGGTCAAGCTCAGCTCAGATATATGAAATGCTTCCTGCTGATAAAAAGGATGTCTTATGGCATCGTGTTCACTGATCAATTTATTTTACTACATGGGTTGAAGCAGGCTGTAGTACAGTGTTTCTCAACCTTCCTAATGTCGCGACCCCTTAATACAGCTCCTCATGTTGTTGTGACCCCCAACCATAAAATTATTTCCGTTGCTTCTTCATGACTGTAATTTTACTACTGTTATGAATCATAATGTAAACATTTGATATGCAGGATGTATTTTCATTCACTGGACAAAATTTGATACAAATACTCGATACACCCAAATTTGAATACTGGTAAGATTGAGGGGGGGATTGATTTTGTCATCTGGGAGTTGTAGTTGCTGGGATTTATAGTTCACCTACAATCAAAGAGCATTCTAAACTTCACCAGCGATGGAATTGAACTAAACTTGGCACACAGAACTCCCATGATGAACAGAAAATACTGGAAGCATGGTGAGCATTGATCTTGAGTTTTAGAGTTGTAGTTCACCTATATCTAGAGAGCACAGTGGACTCAAACAATGATAGATCTGGACCAAACTTGGCACGGCTACTCAATATGCCCAAATGTGAACACTGGTGGAGTTTGGGGAAAATAGACCTTGACATTTGGGAGTTGTAGTTGCTGGGATTTATAGTTCACCTACAATCAAAGAGCATTCTGAACCCCACCAAAAATAGAATTGGCCAAACGTCCCACACAGTACCCCTATGACCAACAGAGAATACTGTGTTTTCTGATGGTCTTTGCTGACCCCTCTGACATCCCCTTGCGACCCCCTCCCAGGGGTCCTGACCCCCAGGTTGAGAAACGCTGCTGTAGTCTATGGAGACTTGTGTTGCAATATTTTTTTTTCTTCAAAGCACTACAAGACCTTTTTTAAAAAATTATATTGAAACATATTACTTTTTGGAGAGGGGAAAGGAGGCTTATTTAGGGGCTGTGTGAGCTCCCCCTAAGGAGAACATAATTTGCAGGTTAAAATCAGTAAGCAGATGGGCAAACAAGCCAGCCAACCGTAATAAACACAGAGCAAATACAATAGTCAGCACTCGTTTGAATTTAGCAGCCTTCTGCAAAAGGAGCAACATGCTCTTTTTTCCCTTGCTGTCCGTAGCGTGATTGGAGACAGGAAAGGAAGCATTTGGTCGGAAGTATGAGTCTGTGGATGAGAGGGCTGCGTAACTGAGAATGTTCAGCAGCCTCTGGTCACTTCACCTCAGCCAATTCCCACCCTTTGTCAAGTGGAAAGAAACATTGGTTTCTTGGCCCAACCTACGTAATAGTTGTGTAGTTCTGCCCATGAATATGATCAGTGTGGGTTCTCCAGAGCAAATAGGGAAGATTTTTCTTCCTTCAGCTATAGTCTTGGGGCCTTTTTCCACTGCAACTATAGCCATGTGGTTCTGCAATAGCTCCATCCTATGGGATCCTTGATTTTGCAGTTTGGTGAGGAACTGGCCGATCTCAGAGAGATAAATGTGGGCAGCCTTCCCCAAACTGCTATTCTCCCGCTTCCATAGGATGGACTCGTGGCAATTAAAGTAGAATCATACCACTATACCTGTGTAGTATGAAAGAATCCTTTCTTCAGACTGAAGCACCTCTGCCTGCAATTTCTTGCTATCAAAACAAAATTTGGCATAATTTAATGAGTTCACTGCAGGCTCTGTTTTGCTAAATGTATACTGACAAGAGCTCCCTGTGGTGCAGCAGGTTTAACTGCTGAGCTGCTGTACTTGCTGACCAAAAGGTTTGTGGTATGACTCCAGGGAGCGGGGTGAGCTCCTGCTGTTAAGTCCAGCTTCTGCCAACCTAGCAGTTCAAAAACAAGCAAATGTGAGTAGATTAATAGGTACAGAGACTGAATTAGTGAAGGAATGCATGGTTAAATGGGCAACCAACATAAGAAGATCAATATCAATAAGAGAATGGGAACAATTATGGACCAAAAAAATTAAATATACATATGCTACAGACATGAAGGAAAATTGGTGGGGACAAGAGACAGTGCCTTCTCGGTGATTGCTCCCCGGCTATGGAACTCCCTTCCTGGTGAGATCAGGTCAGCCCCCTTCCTCCTGTCCTTTAGAAGGGTGGTAAAAACTTGGCTGTGGGACCATGCTTTTGGGACAGGGCAATAAAGTGGCAATAGGAAAGATGACCAGGCCAATTAAATTTAACGTGGATGACTAGGACAGTTTTAAATGGTGTATTTTAATATTTTTATAAATGTTTTTTAATGTTTATGTATGCGTATATGAATTCTTGTCCCAGCATTGAATGTTTGCCGTGTATATGCTGTGCTCTGCCCTGAGTCCCCTTCGGGGTGAGAAGGGCGGAATATAAATGTTTTAAATAAATAAATAAATAAATAAATAAATAAATACAATAAAATAAAGGTTTTCCCTGGCATTAAGTCTAGTTGTGTCCAACTCTGGGGGATGGTGCTCATCTCCATTTCTAAGTCAGATGGCATTATCTGTAGATGCCTCCAAGGTCATGTGGCTGGCATGACTGCATGGAGCACCGTTACCTTCCCGCCAGAGCAGTACTTATTGATCTGCTCACATTTGCATGTTTTTGAACTGCTAGTTTGGCAGAAGCTGGGGCTAACAGTGGGAGCTCACCCCGCTCCCCGGATTGAAACCGCCGACCTTTCAGTTAGCAAGTTCAGCAGCTCAGTGCTTTAACCCGCTGCTCCACTGGGGACTCCTACATGGTTTATATCAGTGGTTCTCAACCTGTGGGTCCCCAGATGTGTTGGCCTTCAACTAACAGCTGGTAAACTGGCTGGGATTTCTGGGAGTTGTAGCCAAAACACCTGGGGAGCCACAGGTTGAGAACCAATGGTGTATATAGAGTTTCAAAACACATTTAAAATATTAAATGTTCCATATTTTTTTAAAACTCTGATATATCACTTTTATTTTGACTTTTCTATTGCTTGGGTTTTTCTATGCTCCCTGTAGCATCATACTCAAACACCACTCAGAGGTGTTGTCTCCTTTAGGAACACACTGGAAAACTGGCTAGTTTCCAAGCCCAGCCCAAGTTCAGAAGCACCGAGAGATTTATCTCTTTGGACTGGCCTGTTGAGGTCAGAGATAAACTGACAAAAGGTTAGAGGAACTTGATTTTAAAAAATATATTGTTCGTAGGTTTAAATGCTCCTCCCACCCTGCAGCCCTTACATATACCCCAAACTCTGGGATGGGATTGATTATACACCAAATCAAAGAGGCCAAGTGGACCAGAACAAAAACAAAAAAGACAAAGTTGCAGAAATCTTTAATTTCATAGCATAACTGGTGGCTTCCTGAATGTACGGACTGTCACTATTTGAGAAGAGATCATCAGGGGAAAAGAATCCTATTCTGCTATCAGGAACGTGGTCATGAAAGTTAATAGGCTCTTGCACTTCATTTTGCTGATGGATGTTTGTTCGTTATAGCGCTATGCTGATTTCCCTTTCCCTAATGGACAGAATAAGTGATTATTGGAACTACAAGAGCAGGAATGGAACAGGAGGACAAAAAGCCGGCATGCAACCCTTAATTTCTGACTTACCTTAAAAGCATTTGTCCTTTCGCTATTAATTAAGGAATGTTCTCTAATAAAACATCCAAATAATTCTTTTTGTCCTGTGATTACTTTTTTCAGGTATTTCATTTATACTATTTATGTAATCGAAGTGAAGTTTATTATGAATACCAATTTCCTGTAAGTACAAGATGGAAGAGAGGAAAGGGACATATCATTTTTTTGCATCCCGAGGTCAAAAATAATTATTATGCCATTTGTTTTCAAGGGCAGACATGTTGTGAAGACAAAGTCTAAAGCAAAGTACATTGATTTACAGGAAATTGCTCACTTCCATACATGCCAGTCATTTACAAATGTACTTTTAGAGGGCCCCTTCAGTGCTGATAAGCTTTGCACTGGTTGAGCCAAGTCTGTTTCCAATAACGTCAGTGCCTCTTTAGAAGCTTAGATGCCCACTCCTGGTATTCAAAGTTCAGAAAAACACTGGCTTTGCAAGAGCCTACACAGGACAAAAGCTAGCTGTTCCCACAGTTGCAATGCACTTGGCAGAGGGAAAAAAAAACATCCAACTGTAGAAAAAAAACTGTATTCTGAAGAAAAGCAATAGAGTTTTATTTTTCTTGTTGCATTTGCTCCTTCATTAATTACAAAGAAAATCCATAGCTTCAGAGATGAAAAAATAAAACATAGTTTGATACACAAAATCTTCAAATACTATTATGAAGTCTACATTGAACACTACCGTAGTTCAACCCCACATTCCCTCCAAATGAGCCCACCCATTCCCTGGCAAAAAGAGGTGCTACTCCACAACAGTATGCTTTCATACACCTGTCCTTCTGGTTACTCCATATCAGCATCAATGTGTATTAGCTATAAACCTATGTAGTGGTTAGGGAAATCCTCCATCTAGTGACCAAAGATGATACTACAAGTACCTCACTACCTCTGAGGATGCTTGCCATAGATGCAGGCAAAACGTCAGGAGAGAACGCCTCTCTAGAACATGGCCATATAGCCTGAAAAAACCTACAACATGATACTACAAGTATTTTTTTCGTGCCAGGAGCGACTTGAGAAATTGCAAGTCGCTTCTGGTGTGAGAGAATTGGCCATCTGCAAGGACATTGCCCAGGGGACACCTGGGTGTTTTACCATCCTGTGGGAGGGTTCTCTCATGTCCCCGCATGAGAAGCTGGAGCTGACAGACGGGAGGTCATCCCGCTCCCTGGATTCGAACCACTGACCTTTTAGTCAGCAGTCCTGTTGTACCACCGAGGGCTCTACTACAAGTATCAAGCAAAGGGACACTGGAACTAATTTCAGTTAATATGTTAAAACTCAAATGTGTACCAGGGATTTTTTACACTACACAATTGCATTGCTATGATTCTATATTAGCTGCCAAATGAACATACTATGGAGTCCTGGGTTTAGTAGTTTGGTCAGAGGGCCCTTTCACTTTGTTTTTCATTTGTCCATCTCAGGAAAAGCTGGGAAATGCTTTCTGCTGAGAGAGGACGAAACCTGCCAGGTAAAATAATGCAGAAACGTCTCGGAGTAGCATTAGCTGGGGGGCACAGCACATGTCACACCCCTTGCCCTTGGCCCCTTGAGGAACCCAAATGGCAGAGGTAACCATCCACTTGCTGGAAGTTGATGTATTGTCCAACCACTCTCTTTTAACAGCTAGTCCCAAGGAAGAAGAAGAGGAGGAGGAGGAGGGGGAGGGGGAGGGGGAGGGGGAAGGGGAAGAGGAAGAACTTTATTTTTCTACCCCGCCTCCATCCCCCCCCCCGAAGAGACTTGGGGCGGATTACATGGGGCCAAGCCCAAGACGACATACAATTAAAAACAGAACAATAAAATATTAAAACAACATAAGAACAGCATCATCATAAACAATAATAAACAAACATCATAAGCAACAACAGAGATACCTCTAATCTCATTTTTGGGGGAGAGGGGACCACTGTGGAAACAAGTTAGAGGAGAGGCAGGTCAGAAAGGCGGATAGAACGTATAGTAGCGTAGGAATAGAACAATTATAACAGGATCATTTCAGAACTTAAAAGTGTAGTAATCAAAAAATAGGAACTTGAATTCAGGTCATGGTTAGGGACCATCTGTCAAAGGAAGCTGTTGAAACTCTGAACAGATATTTTGTGGTAGCTTGGGATGGCTGAGAACTTAACATAGGTAAGATAGAAATAATGTGGTTAGGAAAACCATGGAAGTGTGGGATCAGTATCAGACAGAAATCCACTTTGTCTAAATGCTCAGTTTGAGCTTCTTTTGGTCTCAAGTCTTGTATATAGAGACAGGTAATCCTGGTTATCAGAAATGCCTTTTATCACCTTCAGCTGATTCAGTAACTTTGACTTTATCTGTAAAAAAAAAAGAAAGGACCTTCCTGCAGCCCTCCCCACCCTAGATCTGTCCAGACTAGACTATTGCACCCCAAATAACCAAACTGAATCTAAAGTTGACCAAAAACTGATTCATCACCCCATTGGTACTAATGTTGGAGAGTGGTCCATGGTCAATGCGGTCCTTGGTTAAAAAAAAAAGTTGGGAACCACTGCCTTAAATAAACAAACCAACCCCCTAGACATTATGACTGACTGCTGAGGCTTCACTTATATGTGTATTAGTACGATCTAGGAGTTTGGTGTGGATAATACAGAGCCTTGTATGTGTTGACCTCATCTTTGTGGATTGTGTGCAGGCCTCCCTTGCTCTTTTTCAATAAGCCTTAAAGACCTGCTTATTCCAGATGGCTTTTAATAACCATACTCATTTTTTCAATGTGTTTATTGCTGTGGCGTTTAATATACTTTGTTATTTTAAACTTATATTTTACTTTGTGAACTGCCAGGAGAGGTCTCACCTTGAAGAGTGAAATAGGAATATTGTCATAATAAGATAAAAGATCATCCCATTATATGAATCAAGGTGACAAAGTGCATGAGCTTATTCCAACTTCAAGACATTTTTATTTTGGAAAACTAGTGCATGGAATCAGTTTTCAATACCCCCTAACAAAATCTTTCAAAAATAGACATGGTCCTTCTACACTAGGTTCGAACAGTGAAAGTCCTCCTGGCATTGAAGGTGATTCCACAGGTTCTCTTCCCCCACTAACCCCAACGGGTTGTGGAAATATATGAAATAATGTGGAAAGTAGTGCAGGAAACTGCAGGGGCAAGAAAAAAATCATCCCAAATCTCCTCCGTTTGTGTTGTATCAGCAGGAACCCCTGCTGGATCAAAGGCCTTTTGCGGAGGGCAGGTCAGGTCATGATCCAACCCACTCTAAATTAGCAAAGATTGGGCTTGAAAAATCACAACTTATGTTGTTTTCTTTGGCTGTTAAAGTCCAGCGCCTATTTGTTCAGGCTCTATAAATAGCACGTTCACAACTTTTTCCTGTTGAATAGAAGCAGGAATGTCATGAGCCAAGCATTCTTTCACTGTCTGACACTACCACAAATGGAAAGGAGATTGCCAAAGAAGGCTTTGTCCGTATGGCACTAGTGATTTTGAGGGGAAAGGGGTGCCAATACCTTTAGTTTGCTTGCTAAGCAAAGCCATTGACAATCTAGCATGGTGTCCTTTTCTAATTTTGTATTCCTCTATTTTCCTAAGCTTCAGTTTTTACAGTTTTCTTTTTACTGAAAAATTACTAAGCAACTGGTCATGACGAAACCCAAGAGGGGCATATCCTGGTGGGGACCTGAACCCAAGCCCTTCTGGGTTCAGATCCCCACCAGATATCATTTTACAAAACTAAAATAAAAATGAAAATGGGGAAACCATGACCAAAAGTCTGTTGACTTCGACAGCCAGCATATAACCATATGTATATATGAATGGTACATTTGGGTACCATTTTAATAATTCTTACAAGGTTTGTTGTTTATTCGTCGAGTCATTTCCGACTCTTCGTGACCTCATGGACCAGCCCACACCAGAACTCCCTGTCGGCTGTTGCCACCCCCAGCTCCTTCAAGATCAAGCCAGTCTCTTCAAACCATCCAGCTTGCCCTTGGTCTGCCCCTCTTCCTTTTTTCCTTCCATTTTCCCCAGCATCATTATCTTCTCTAAGCTTTCCTGTCTTCTCATTATGTGACCAAGGTATATATCTTTGCCTCTAATATCCTTCCCTCCAATGAACAGTTGGGCATTATTTCCTGAAGTATGGTCTGGTTTGATCTTCTTGGGGTCCAAGACACTCTCAGAATTTTCCTCCATCCAGCACCACAGTTCAAAAACGTCTATCTTCCTTCGCTCAGCCTTTGTTATGGTCAAGCTCTCATTACTATGGGGAATACTATTGTTTTAATTATGCAGATCTTCATTGTTTGTGTGATGTTTCTACTCTTCACTATTTCATCGAGATTGCACATTGCTCTCCTCCCAAGAAGTAAACATCTTCTGATTTCATGGCTGCAGTATGCGTATACAGTAATCTTTGTGCCTAGAAACGCAAAGTCTGTCACTTCCTCCATTGCCAGTTATCAATCAGTCTGGTTGCTATAATCTTGATTTTTTTATGTTTAACTGCAACTCAGCTTTTGCACTTTCTTCTTTCACCTTGGTTAGAAGGCTCTTCAGCTCCTCTTCATTTTCAGCCAAGCTACAGTACCTACTAAGTATCAACACTATAATACTTCAGGTTCAGAAACATGTTTTTCTTCCTGTTGTTGCATGAAATCTTTAACATAGTTATTAATCATCTTGTCTCATAACATCCACCAAGTCACATTTAGATGACATCTTTTATTGAATTGAGATATTTTATATAAAAATATAGGATTTATTTACAGACAAATTACTTGCAATTATTAGAACCACAGTCCAGTGAATTTCAAACTGAACCTTTTAATATCAACCCATATTTTCAATGCTACTTACATTAGCGATTACAAGTGTAACTGCATCACTGCAGAATTTAATTTTTTTTTTTAAGAAACATTATCAGGCTCAAGATTGTTTCATTTACTCGCTGATCTGATGTGGAAAACATATATTCATCACATGTGCAAATACTTGGAAATCCCCATGAATTAAAATATCTATGATATATTTCTCTGTGATAGATTCAGAATACATTGGCTATCACTGAAGTCAACAAGACAAGACAGCCATAATTTAGATGCCACTGATTAAATTGGGACTCACTGCGGGTCCCTGTATGTGTGGAAAAGATTGAGGTTTCCTAAACCCAGGCTTATAGGATACATTTCCCTTGGTGCTGCCATAAAGAGGTGAACTAGGAATCATAAAATAACACGGATACCACAGGGCAGATCCTAAGTTCCATTGAAGAGTACAGAATAGTTTAAAATGCCTCAATTCAGTCTGGAACAACCTATGGACAAAGTCCGTTGATCTCTGAAGAACCTGATGCTTCTGGATCATCAGAAGCCATAAGGCTTAGTGCACTTTCATTTTTTGAAAAGTAAAAGAAAAGAAAAATATGCTAAATGCCATTTTAACTGACATTTCACTGCAGACATTTCGCTTTCCATTGTATGAAGGGAAACGATGGACAGAGCTTGAAACAATAACTATTTGGATTTCATTCATGCACTGCAATTCCAATGCCATAAATGGGGACAGAAGGAAATGCAAGCAACATCTATCCCCTCAATCTCATTTTCATCAGCAAGTTTGTGTATCGTTTTGGATTGGTTCTAGGAGAGAAAATAATAACTTCTTTGTGTCTCCATCCTCCTCCTGCTCCACACTGGGAAAGATTGGACAGCTCTATTGGGAAGTCCTGTTGAGGTGATCTAGCTCTCCCATATAATTTAAAATCTTGAGATAGTGGACACGTTCGGGCCTCCATCCTACAAGGCCAGAGGAAATAGTTATTCTATGCAAGATCAATACTTGCAAACGTATTTGGTTAACGATTTAGATTTTCCAAGTCTAGGACTTCAGATTTTCATTTCTGTTACAAACCTGATGTGACATCATGGTTTGAGTGCTGGACTACTCAAACTCTGGAGAACAGGATTTGAATCCTCACTCAACCATGAAACCCATTGAGAATGACCTTGGGCAAACCACACTCTTTGATATCAGAAAGCCCTATGACATGACCACCCTCCATAGATCAGAAACTACTAAAAGGCTGCACAATAACAACAACAAGAAACCATGGGCAAGATGGGATACATCCAACTACTGGGATTTTAACCATATTAGGCTAAAGTCTCGCCCTGAAGGGTCCCCCCCCCCCCCAAATTGGCAAGGAAAAGAATGTCAGCACAATGCCAAGCATGTTAAGCCACTAAAAGCACGAAGTGTTTTGGGTTTACCCTGTTTATTTTTTTCATCAACACCACAAATAGTTACTGCGCTTTTCCCCCTTCCCAACAAGCCTGAATGTTATCACAATGTTTTTTTCAAATATATAAATAAGTTAAATTCAATTTTAAATCCCAATCTTGCTCTTGCATCTGTCAAATAACATGCTCAATCCTGCACATAAACAAGCAGTTTAATCCCTCTAAAACCAACAAGATTTCAGCCAAGTAACTTTGCACCCATCTGTAGTCCAACTGCATGAGTGCCATTAGCATAAAAACCACATGGTCGGTGCCTACCTATCATGACTGTATTCTGATTGTAAACAGTGAGAGTATCATAAGGAATGTTTCTAATGAAAAGATTAGGAGAGAAGTGCTTGAACTTGATGAGGCGATCTGTGCAATAGTGTTTCTGGATCTTTATATTTATTGTCAGGATTCATCACAGCTGCATATACTTCACTGTAAGCTCTGCAGACAAGTTCTGTGGACAGTTTTATTATCTGCTGTCTAAAACAAATAAAAAAATGGCAATAAATGAAAAGTCTACATTGAAAACTCAAAACCCACATATCCATTTAAGAAAGAGGACCTATCTCTGGAGATAATAGGAATAGGATAGAAAAAGGTCCTGTTGCTCCCACCCCACCTGCCATTTATTACAATGGCCAAACAGGGCAACTATGTCATTCCCTTATTATACTAGACCTAGAACCAGCAGCCTATGTGTTAAGATAAAGAAGCAATATTGTGAGGCAGGGGCTGGGAGGGCAACACAATGTGCCATGTGACCCCTGAGCCCTTTCCTCTTCTCTCACACACAGTCATTCCCCACAGCAAAGCATTGCCACTTCTTTGCTACTGGAGTTCCCCCATAATGTTTTTTTTTTAAATCAAAATGTTTGACAATTAAAAACATACAAAAAGAAAAATCACAATACTTATGAGAACATAAACATAGACATACTTACACAACCTAACAAACTCAAATATACATCTCTGTAACTCTAAAACTATCAACATACACACAAGTCAGTTCTAAGAGTGGATTTTCAGATTCTCTTTTGTCAGTTTCTCTAAACATTTAACATTCTTTCTTCCACTTTATAGCCAAACAATTGATTACTTCTGCTTCTGAAATTTCAAGACTTGAATGCAAAAGATGGAAACAGAGCTGCAAGTTCTGATCAGTTAATTCGTGTCAGGAAATCAATCATACTCCAACCTGACTTCCAAGATCAACTATGAGAAGGAAGGCATGCAGTGGGCTCAGCCTTCAGGGCAAGGATCAATTTTCGTCCCAGGAATTGTGTTGTACTCCCAAATCTAGCTGGTGGGCTGGCTAATGTGAGAGGCAGCCCTATGGAAAAAGGTCCCTTCTACACTGCCATATAATCCAGTTCAAAGGAGACAATATGAATTTTGTATAGCAGTGTAGAAGAGGCCAAGGTCCTTTATGGGTCTCTAACTGTGAATGCCCCTGACTTATTAACTGAAAGTTAAAACTCCTTAAGTACCCTTTTGCTGCCCTGACGATGCCATTCCCTGGCACAGCATGCATTCTTAGAAGTTAGCAACAAGGGTGTGGTGACTTTGGTCAAAACCCTAAGACATTTCTCACATCTGGGCCAGTGACTACACTTTGCAAAATGTCCACCCACAGAGACAAAATGATGGCCAATAATTTCTGAGAATACTTACTTAACAGCAGTGCTCAGGAGAAAATTTATCTGTGGCATTAGCAGGCTGTCGGGTGCTGATAAATAACGATCAAACTGGACCTATATTAAATATCAGAAGAACATTAGGTAGTGCGTTTGTGAGAGAAACAGAGACAAAGAGAGACAGAGATCCAATGTATATATAGTTTATAGTTTTTCTTGCCAACATGTGTTTCTGCTGGCAGCATTCAAAATTCAAAAACACTGATTTTAAAAATTGCCTTTAAATCACCCTTGAGGGCAGTGGTTCCCAACCTTTCGGCTGTGGACCAACAGTGGTCCGCAAGAACTAAAATATGGTCAGTGAAGCCAAAACCTTGTAAAATACAACTCCCAGGATGGCACTGCACTGAGCCAGGGATAGTTCAATTTCATAGTGTCAATGCAACCTGTGTTTTCAAAGCAAAGAGTATCCTGGTTTACCATGGTAGACTTTTAGAGTGACGCCAACAGCAGCTCCTTGCCAGGAAAGGCAGGAAGGGGAAAGAGCAGGAAGGAAGAGCAGAGAAGAAAGAAGAAGAAAAAAGGAGGAGGAGGAGCCCTTTGGAGCCTGCCTCTTTCTGCCTGAACTCACAGTGTGTCTCCTTTGCAAAATGCTGGAGATGGAAAAGGCTGGCCCGTTGGAGCCTGGGAGAGGCGCAGCTTGTTTCCCTCCTTCTTTCCTTCTTCAATAATAATAATAATAATAATAATAATAATAATACATCACACAGTCTTAGACACTTGGGAAGTGTCTGACGTGTGATCCAATTCAACAGCCAGCAGAGTGTCTGCTGTGGACTCATCTTGTTGTGTTTCAAATTATTATTATTATTATTATTATTATTATTATTATTATTAATAATAATAATAATAATAATAGATTGCAGAGAAACAACAGGAAAAGCTGACACAATATGAGGATTTAAAGATCAAACTGCAATATTCCTGCTTCTTGGCAGGGGGTTGGACTGGATGGCCCATGAGGTCTCTTCCAACTCTTTGATTCTATGATTCTTTGATTCTATGACTCTGGCACAAGCCAGTCAAGGTGGTCCCAGGGGTGATCGGCACACTGGGTGCAGTGCCTAAAGACCTTGGCCTGCACTTAAACACAATCAGCGCTGACAAAATTACCACCTGCTAGCTGCAGAAGGCCACCTTACAGGGATCTGCACGCATTGTTTGCCGATACATCACACAGTCCTAGACACTTGGGAAGCGTCCGACGTGTGATCCAATACAACAGCCAACAGAGTGATCTTGTCTGCTGTGGACTCATCTTGTTGTGTTTCAAATAATAATAATAATAATAATAATAATAATAATAATAATAATAATAATAATAATAATAATAATATAATAATAATAATAATAATAATATACTTTCTTTCCTTCTTATCCTCCCTTATTTTCTTCCTGCCCTTCCTCCTTATTTTCGTCCCACCTTCCCCTCCTTCCTTCCCTCCCCCTCTCCCTCCAGCACTTCTTACTTGCCTCCTTCTCTCCCTCCTTCCTTCCTTGGCCCCCTCCTTGGCAATAACATTAGCCCCAGGATTACCCAACTTGTAAAGAAGATGCAAGTTCAAAAATCACATTGATGCAAACCAAATTTAATTTTCTATTTAAAATGTTCTTTTCTATATTATAATAATACTCTTAATTCATATTAATATGATGTTTAACAAATATATTAAAAGTTTTGATTACAGTTTATTTTTAGATTAACACAGTTTATTGCTCTTGAACCTTGTGAGCTCCTGCTAACAACAGAAAAATCAAAGTGGTCCCTGGGCAAAATAAGGTTGGGAACCACTGCTCTGGGGTATATTTGGGGGGCTGTTCCTGAGGAAATATAGATCTAGGAGAGGCCTTTTAAAAAAAAATCTGGGAGTGAAAGGGGAGTAATTTTAGCTCATTGTTAAAAACAAAGGCATCTCTTTGGCATAAATGACTCAGAGGCTTTTTTTCTGGTGGGAGTGGATTTTGTTTTTGGTAGGGAGAGGCTAACAAGACTCTCAAGCTTTCGAGGTTCTCACCACTAAACTAGAAGCATATTCTCTCCACAATGTGCTTTAAAAGTTTTGGGAGATGGGGTGAGGAGATAAGGTCACAGTATGTCTGCTGGCCCCAGTCTCACTTTCAACAAAAAGTGAGAGGAGGTAGAGAAAAGTGCTTCTTCTTCCGTGATTGCACTGCTCAGTATATCTTTTGAGGTCAATGTAGAAATGCAATATGAAATCACCCTAGGGCAGGGAGTAGGAGGACCACATCAGTCTCTTGCAAGATCTGAGAGGACTGGAACCCAGCAAGATCTGAGAGGACTGGAACTCTCCCTTTTTTTGGTTTTACTAAAAGCCCTTTGGAGTTCTGGGAAGATCTTCATCTTGGGACTAGCATGTCTGAGAGCCTTTTCAATTGATCCCTAATTTGGGGGGAGACTCAAGAATAGTCTTGGGGAGCCCACAGGAGGCCTGTGGTTTGCACTTTGCTCTGAAGCCAGGTAGCTCTTCACCAGTCTTGGCTCCTTCCCATGAATCATTCTATGGCTCACATTATTTTGTACAGCAAACCTAATCCTGCTCCTTACTGCTAACCTTTATGTATGCAAGATCAGTTCTTTATTTCTCTAGCTCCAATTAAAGCAGTACTAATTACAAATTACACACCAGAAGGGCTGGCTGATTAGAATGGAATTTGGTTAGCATCAATTTTTACATGTTCTAAGGCCCCTTCTCCACTGTCCTTTTATCCCAGGATCTGATCCTAGGTTATCTGCTTGAACTGGAATTTATGAGTCTCCACTGACATATAACCTGGGATAAGCAATAATCTGGGATCATGTCCTGGGGTATAATGACAGTGTAGAAGGGCCCTAAGACAACACCACGTATAGGTATTATTGCCCAAGGTAATTTTCTGTACCATAAAATTGCTACCATTTTTTTTAAAAAAAATTGTTTTGCCAATCTGTTCCAGCATGATGATCTTCTTTCATACTTTTGTGGACATCTCAATGTTTGTTACTTTTGTGAAGTAGGCCAAAAAGAAGAGAATCACCACAATGCCACTAAAGTGATTGATATGAAATCCCCTTTCATTCTTATGCTCCAAATCTAACTACATCTAAGGGATGATCCAACCTTTCTCTGAAGGCTTTAAAGCAGTTTAAAAACTATAAAATGGAGGTCTCTGTAGCTCCGCTCTTCTCTCCTTTCTTGAGGTCTTAAGGCTGTTTACAAAACCTGGAATTGAGTTCTTTGGAGAAAGGAGGGAAGATCTAAGTTCCAGAGACATTCTTTCCAGTTGTTTTAAACCTGCTTTAAGGCCTTGGAGGAAGATGCAAGGAGAGAGGAGTGGAGCTTCAGAAAACTTCCACTGTGTAGTTTTTAAATTGCTTAAAGCAATTTAAATGATATTATAACTATAATTATATATTTTATATTTAATGTAATATTACTAATAATATTACAGTATAATGTTATAGTACAATGTAATATATAATATTAATATTGTGCTATGATAATAATATAATATATTGTATTTACTTTTTACTTGTAAGCCACTCTGAGTCCCCTTCGGGGTGAGAAGGGCGGCATATAAATGTCATAAATAAATAAATAAAATAATCAGATGCAATTGAAATAAATATATACAACTTGCCCTCAGTATGTCTGGATTCTGCATCCATGGATTCAAAATCTATCTGCTGAAAATATTTTTTCAAACAATTCAAAACAGAAACCTTGATTTTACCATTTTACTATATAAGAAATACCATTTTACTATGCCATTGTATTTCATGGGACTTGAATATCCACAGATTTTGGTATCCAGAGGGGATCCTGGAATCAAGCCCCAGCAGAAACCAAGAGCTTCTTCTTTTATCTCGTCTCCCTTCCCTTCCCTTCCCTTTCGGTCTTGATTCTCCCATTTACATTTTAGATAAATCTTTTGGAAATAGGACATGCCCTGTTTTACCCTACAAAGCAACATAAACAGTAGTGCCATCTGCAGCACCACCATTTTCATTACCCTACTGCCCCCAAACAGCGTTTTTAAAAATATCTAACATAGTTCAAAGATGAAATGTTAATATCTTACCATTGCAGCTTTTAAGGACATTGCATCCATACTGGGAATATTTGCCAAGGGACCCTAAAAATATAGCAAGACTAATTAAATACATACATATTGTAAGTGTGTGTGTGTGTATCTCTGCATACTCTGGGTGCTTTGGCTGCAGTTTCTTTGAATCCTAAAGTTTCAAAGACATGTTTCTGCCTTTCAGAGTAAAATAATAATAATAATAATAATAATAATAATAATAATAATAATAATAATAGTTTATTTTTAACCCACCCACTCTCTCCCCAAAAGGGCTTCCAAACAAAAAACATAAAACTGGCAAACATTCAATGCCATCCAATCAACAAGAAGTTAAAAGTTCTAAAGTAACACTACAGATCCCAATAAATTTAATCATTTCAAATTATTTGTTACAACACTGAAAGAACCCCAGCAGTTTGAATAATACATACAGACATATACTTATAACTTTATTTAGCATGTTAATAGCATGTTATCAGATTGCAGCATAATTACATAATAACAGCAATCTACTCAGAGAAACACAGAAATTGGTGCGATTCAGGATTTCCAAAATTACAGCTTACCTGTTCTGGCTTGTGTTGCTGTACAACATTATATATGTAGCTGAGTCCCACTCTAGTTAAAACGTAAGAGGCTTGCTCATTTATAAGGGTATCAAGATGTGCTTCGATCTGAAATAAACAGGATATGTTTATTTATTGAGACTGTATTCAAAGTAACGGTTCATTATGGAAAGAAAATTAGGACTATGAAAACTAGTGTAGTGTAACAAAAACATGTTAACTATAGTACAAAATTCAATTTTTTTCACTCTTAAAGAAGACTTTAGACTTTAAGTTTTTTTAAAGTGCTTCCTCTGTATTCCTAATGATGTTAGCTTTTCCCCCTTATCAATAAAGAATCTATCTAACATTTAATAGTTTATGGATTTAAGGGATACGCTTAGGTTGCTACCTTCTGTATCAGAAAAACTAATAACATAATGTAACAAAATTTGAAAAAAAAACTGTTCCTGGTTTGAAAGTGTTATTTCCTGATTAATTGTTCGGTGCTTACTTTGAAAATGAGAGGTTGCTTACCTGTAACCGTAGTTTCCCTAGTGTTGTGCTGTGAATTCACACTAATGGTACTCTCTCTGCGCATGCGCAGTCTCATCCGGAATCTTCAGTTGAAATTTAAAAGAAAAAGCGGTTGGCCCCGCGCACACTCCCCAAGATAGCATAAATAGCCCGCGGCAGGCCAACCGCCTCCAGATCTCTTCCGCCGCCAAAGCAGCCAGAAGGAGGAGGCATGACAAACTGCGGGGAGGATGGGCGGGGCCGTGTGAATTCACAGCACAACACTAGGGAAACTACGGTTACAGGTAAGCAACCTCTCATTTTCCCTACGTGTCTGTGCTGTGAATTCACACTAATGGTATAAGACTAGCGAGCTACCCACCTTGGATGGCGGGAGTCATGCCACCGCAGAAAAAAGCACTGCTCGACCGAACGCCGCATCCTTCTTCGCCATCAAATCAAGCTTATAATGTGAAACAAAAGTCAACGGCGTCGACCACGTGGCAGCTCGACAAATGGCGTCCAAGGGCACACCCTTCCAGAATGCTGCCGTAGTAGACACTGCTCTTGTGGAATGTCCCCTAACGGCAGATGGAATCTCACGTCCAGATTTCTGGTAAGCTAACTTGATTGCAGAAACTATCCAAGAAGATAGACGCTGCGATGACACAGGAGAACCGCAAGAGTCTTTCTTATACTTCACAAATAACTTAGGAGTTTTTCTTATGTCCTTAGTTCTACTAAGGTAGAATGCCAACGCCCTGCGGACATCAAGCAAATGGAGACTACGCTCCAAGGGGGAGCCTGGGTTCTGAAAGAAGGATGGCAAAATAATCTCCTGTGACATATGAAAATGTGATGTTACCTTGGGAAGAAAGGCAATGTCTGTACGGAGCACTACCTTATCCCTGTGGAACCGGAGATATGGTTCATCTGATCTAAGTGCGCAGAGTTCGCTAACACGCCGTGCCGACGTTATCGCCACCAGAAAGGAAGTTTTCCAAGAGAGATGAGAGATATCACACGTGGCCATAGGCTCGTAAGGCGCACTTTGAAGAGATGATAGCACGATCTCCAAATTCCATGAGGGAATAACAGGGGCAACTGCTGGTTTGACATTCCCGTAGCCTTTGAGGAAAAGTTTAACTAAATATTCTCCAAAAAGGGAGGGCAGTCCTTCTTTCCTTCTGTACCATGAGATGGCTGCGAGGTAACACTTTAACGATGAGATAGACAAACCTAAGTCAGATAATGAAATCAAAAAGTCTAAAACTACTGAAACTGGAGCTCTAACAGGGTCGCAGCCCTTACTTAACGTATACTTTGTGAAGCGAGTCCACTTATAAACATAAGAACGTTTAGTAGACGGTTTTTGTGCCGCATCTAAAATAGCCCTAACTGGACTAGATAAACCTAAGGTAAGATTTAATGATCTGGGGCAATCCTCCAGGCAGTGAGCCTCAGCATGTGAACGTCCGGGTAGCAAACCCTTCCGTCCTGTAAGGTCAGGAGGTCTGTCCTGCTCGACAGCCGTCTGTATCTCCCGTTGGACATTCCTAGAAGAACTGAGAACCATGGTTGACGAGGCCACCATGGTGTTACTAGGATACAGTTCCCTCTGTCCCTCCTTATCTTCGAAAGGACCTTCACTAATAGGGGAAACGGAGGAAACGCGTAAAGGAAATCTCCTGACCACTTGAGAAGGAATGCATCCCCCAGACATCCCTGCGCTGGATTGGCTCTTCTGCGTGCACAGAAGAGGGGACATTTCGCGTTCTCTCTCGACGCGAACAGGTCTATTTTCGGGACTCCCCAGATCCCGAAGATCATATTGAGTTCCTCTTGAYTGAGAGACCACTCGTGGCTCGAAATGGGTGTCCTGCTTAGCGTGTCCGCCAAGACATTCTCCTCCCCCGGGAGGTGAACGGCCGTCAGGTGGATTTTCCTCAACACGCACCAGTCCCAAATACGCATTGTTAGTTTTGACAGAGTCCGGGACCGTGTTCCCCCTTGCTTGTTTATATAAAACATTGTCGTAGTGTTGTCCGTTATCACCTGCACTACCTCTCCCAACAATTCCATCTCGAAAGATTTTAGTGCCTTTTCCACTGCGAGCAGTTCCAGTACGTTTATATGGAACTTGGCCTCCTCTGGTGTCCAAAGACCTCGGGCAGTGAGGCCATTGAAATGCGCTCCCCACCCTCTTAAAGACGAATCCGTCGTGACAACTCTCGATGGTTCTGGAGGCTGAAAAGGCATTCCTACAGTAACATTGGTTGGTTCCGTCCACCACAATAGGGAGGTCCGCACTTCCTCTGGCACATGAAACCGCACATGGGGGTCGTCTAGGCCAGGACGGAACACTGACAGAAACCAGTTCTGGATGGGTCTGAAACGTAAGCGGGCATATGGCGTGATCGCTGTTGTAGAGGCCATATGTCCCAGTAGTACTTGAATTGTTCTTGCTGACACTTCCCCTGAACATAGGACTTGCACAACCAGGGACTTGAGTAACTCGAAACGCTCCTCCGGTAGAAACGCCCTCTGGTAAGTTGAATCCAAGACGGCTCCAATAAACTGAATCCTGCGGACAGGTACTAGATGGGACTTTTCCCTGTTCACCACAAGACCTATAGACTGAAGAAGAGAGAGAACTGTGTCAACATGCACACGCAGACGGTCACAAGAATTCGCTACTAACAGCCAGTCATCTATATACGGATAAACCGTAATGCCCCTGGTCCTGAGGTGGGCAGCGACCACCGCCATGCATTTTGTGAAGACTCTAGGGGCCGTAGTAAGGCCGAATGGCAAGACGTTAAAATTAAAGGCCCTTTCTCCAACCATGAAAGCCAGATATTTCCTGTGGTGTTCAGCTATGGAAATGTGAAAATATGCGTCCTTTAAATCAATTGATGCGAACCAATCATCTTTATTAAAAAAGGGAAGGATCAAAGGAAGAGAAATCATACGAAACTTTCTCGAATCAATATACCTGTTCACTCCCCTTAAATCTAGTATTGGACGCAAACCTCCACCTTTCTTGGTTACTAAAAAATAACGAGAAAAATAACACCTGTTGAACATTGAAGAGTGAACGCGCGAAATCGCGCCCTTATTCAGCAACTTCTCAATCTCTTCCAGCAGTGCTGGGGATTCGGGAGTAACTTTTAACTGCCCCAACGGGGGCCGAGACTTAAATTCTATTGAATAACCAAACTCAACGATTCGAAGGACCCAACTATCGGTCGTTATTGCGGCCCAAGACCGCGCAAACGGCCTAAGCCTATCCTTAAATAGAATACACTCAACTAGGTCTGAAGGCTCAGGCTGAAAAGAGCCTAACTGTTGTGGGACAGAAAGAGATGGGCCGTCAAAGACGACGCCTGGGATTTCCCGCAGTCTTAGCCTTATTCTGGTTATATGGCTGGTACCTAGGCTTAGCACCAAAGCTCTGCCTACGGTTGTACTGGAACTTTGATGGAGCATTCCGATTATTCTGAGTTGCACTGTATCCACCATAATTGGACTTACGATAAAAGGGGGCCGATTGCTGCCAACGAGGCTTCTGCTGGCCACCAGGCTGCCAAGAGTAAGAATATGGATATGGATATTTGGCCGCCTGCATAACCTCACGGGAATGCTTAATTCTCTCATCCGTTGCTGGATCAAAAAGACCTTCCTCATGCATTGGAAGGTCCTCTGCCAACAACCTACTCTCCTCTGATAATGAAGAAGCACGCAACCACGCATGACGACGTATGGCTGTGGCCGTGGCTAGGAGCTTCCCAGATGTCTCGGCCATATGTTTGGCAAAAGTTTTTTGAAACTTAGAAAGAATAAGGGCTTCCTCTTGATAAGCCTTAGGAAGACGGCGGTCTTCAGCAGGCAGGAGATGAAAATAAGGTAGGACTTTGGACCAGAGAAAACTCTGGTATCCGCTCATAAAGGTGGCGTAATGAGCCATCCTGGCGAATAACCCCGCAGCTACATGCACTTTCTTCCCGAGGGAATCAATCTTTTTGCCTTCCTTGTCTGGTGGTGACACCGAAAATTTTTTAGGCCTCCTAGACCTAGCTGCTTCCGCTACTACCGTATTTGGAGCAGTGGGGCGGGCAATCCAATTTGCTGACGAAAGGTCTACTTTGTAGAAAAGGTCAACCCGCTTAGGAATTGCTGGGGCAATTGACGGGGAAATGTCAGGGACCTTTGTTAATTTAAGCAAATATGGCAATGTTGGGAGTAGTGTGGGAGAGGAAGTGTCCTGTTCCTCAGGAGTAAACATATGGTCTTCTACAGTAGAAACAGGTTTGGGAGCAGGAATGCTTAATGCAGTCATCATTCTCCCAATCATTTGCACAAATTTATTAAAATCATCCAGACGGTCCCCATTAGGCTCCTTATCAGTGTCTATATTAGGGGCCTCCACCACCTCCCCAGAAGCATCTGAGTCAATAATATCATTTGAATAGTGATCTTCATAGACAGATGGCAACGGTGTGCCCCTTTGGGAATAATAACATCCCTGGCGCTCATCTCTCATGCACTCAGGGATTGTATTTTGTTCTACTAATTGTCTGCCAAGTCTATAGTCCTCATTATGACACCTAGGAGGACGTAAGTTCTCTTGAGTAGGAGGCATAGGTGGTGGTGGTCCACAATAAATGAATCTCCCCTGAGGCGTGATTTCATAAAATCCTGGGTGAGGGAGAGGAAGTTCTCTGTCATTCCGACGGGAAAGCCTTGAAGAGGAGGCTTTATTCACTTTTTTGGCACGCTCCTGCCTGCGCATCCTAGCAGAGCAGGATGAATCAGAGCAGGAGCTGGACGATGAAGAAGAGGAGGAGGAGGAATCACTTGAACTGGATCGGTCCCGACGCCTTCTCTTGCCCTTACTCCTACGGGATGGAGCGCGAGCACGGRGCCGACTCGAGGCCCCAAKGCTTGGCATCCCCYACGTGGAAGGTTGCGCGGAACTCGCGCGGTGCCGATTCGAATCCCTAGCACTCGCGCCAGCCYATAGGAGGAGCCCTTCATAGGCCGCCTGCCCTGGCTCCTCCTCTAAGACAGTRCCTTGGGCAATGGGCGGAGCCGGCGCCGAGAGCTTCGGCATCGGCGGCGTGACGCCGGTCCCCTCCTGCGCACGCGCGGGGCGTGCTGTAGCCGATCTCGGCCCTCTTTCACTTTCAACATCCTCCTGTGCTCGCATGAGGCGAGCGGAGGTTCCTGCCGGTTCCTCTGCATCGGCAAAGCCACGTGGAGGAGTCTCTTCTCCTCTCTCAGCTAAAGGGGCCAGCTGAGGGGCTGTGGCCATGGCTCCTGCCGCCTGCTTTGGGAGCCTCGCCGCGGCCGATTTGCCCTCAATATTTTTAGTTTTTTTCAGTTTCTTCGCCGGCTTTTCTTGGGATGCCAGACCTGGTAAGTTCTTCTTTTTTGGCTCTGTAGACTTAGTCACTACAGGGAGAAGGGCCCTTTCATAAAGGGCAGCCTTTAAACGAATTTCCCTATTTTTCCTTGTCTGAGGGGTGAAGGACTGGCATATGGAGCAGGCCTGAGACAAATGTCCTTCACCTAAACAAGCGATGCACAGCGAATGTGCATCATTGTCTGGGTAATTACTCTGACAGGCAGAGCAGCGCTTAAATCCCTTTGTAAGGGACATCATAACAATAATAAGAAATAATAAGCAGATCTGAGCAATAGGAAGATCCGAACTTGCTGCTGTAAGCGCGGATGAAGAGATCTGGAGGCGGTTGGCCTGCCGCGGGCTATTTATGCTATCTTGGGGAGTGTGCGCGGGGCCAACCACTTTTTCTTTTAAATTTCAACTGAAGATTCCGGATGAGACTGCGCATGCGCAGAGAGAGTACCATTAGTGTGAATTCACAGCACAGACACGTAGGGAAAATAGTTGTTATAATCCAGAAACTTTGTTTTTGTGGCTGCCACAAATTATGTTGAGTTAGTTGAGACTCTAAGAGATATTAACTGAAAAATTATATCAAAAAGTGTTGCAGGGTGCCCCACCCAAAAAAAAAAAATCGGCAGTGTAATAAACTTTTCCCATGTTTTTGTGATAGAACGAACTAGGAAAGAAATATTTATAACCCAGGAACAAAAATCATGTTACACAGTGTAATAGATTGGGGGGCAGGACATTAATAGTATTTAAGATTCCTGAACACGTATTTGCTCAAGGCTCCCTTTATGCCAGGGAGGAAATAATGAAGCCCTCCCAATGTTGTTAAGCAGCATCTCCAAGTATTCCTCACCACTAGCTCTGCTTACTTTGAAAACATTTGTAAAGAACTAGACACATCCTTACTCCTTGTCTTCTTCTCCAGTATCTTGAAAATGTCTACCTTGTGGCAAGGAGACTGTGAGGCTTCAAAGGTAGGAACTTGGGAGGGGAGAACTGAGAGATATTGTACAGGTTGAGTGTTCCTTATCCATATTGCTTGGGACAGAAGTGTTCAGGATTTTAGATTTTTTTCAGATTTTGGGATATTTGTATTACATATATATATATATAAATGATATTATTGCAAATGGGAACCAAGTTCATGTATGTTTCCTATGCACCATATGCACACAACCTGAAGATATTTTTATACATTATTAATAATGATTTAGAGCCCCCAGTGGCGGAGCTGGTTAGACCACTGAGCTGCTGAACTTGCTGACTGAAAGGCTGGTGGTTCAAATCTGGGGAGTGGGATGAGCTCCTGCTGTTAGGCCCAGCTTCCTGCAGCCTAGCAATTCAAAAACATGCAAATGTGAGTAGATCAATGGGTACCACTCTGGTGGGAAGGTAACGGCGCTCCATGCAGTCATGCTGGCCACATGACCTTGGAGATGTCTACGGACAGCACCAAGTGTCCAGCTTAGAAATGGAGATGAGCACCAGAGTTGGACACGACTAGACTTAATGTCAGAGGGAACCTTTACCTTTATCTTAATAATGATTTGGTGCACGAAACATAATTTGTGTGCACTGAAGCAAAGCATCACAAAGCATCACAAAGCAAAGGTGTCACCATCTCAGCCACCCAGATGGACTATTGTGGAATATTTTGATTTCAGAACTGCAGATAAGGAATGCTCAACTTGTAGCTACAGCATCATAGCTATATCTCTCAGTGCAGGATATTTCAAGTAGAATCCTACATTATCAAATCACTTACAATCACATCCCTACTATACATCAATCTACAAATTCCTATCATAGGAATATTTAAAGTGAAAGTTGAAAGGGCAATGACCCGGGACTGTTTACGGACAATGGCTATATCTTTGTGTGATATTTGATGTCATTTTATGTGCTGTGTTTAATGTTTTATCAGGGGAGGTTCAATTATTATTATTATTATTATTATTATTATTATTATTATTATTAACTTTATTTGTACCCTGCTAGCATCTCCCGAAGGACTCGATGCGGTTTACAAAGGCCAAGGCCTCAAAACACAACATAACAATACAAAACCTAAAGCAAATTAAAAACAATTAAAGCAATATTAAACAACAAGCAATAAACAATACACCAAGACACAATAAATGGCATTGAATTGTTGCCAACACTGCGAACCCACCCTGAGTCCCCTTTGGGGTTGAGAAGGGTGGTATATAAATACCGCAGATGAATAATAATAAATAATGTCTATGACTACCTGCTCTATTTCTATAATATATTAATTATTACACCAAAAATCCCACTGATTAGTTGGAGGTCTATTTGCACCACTCAGGCCCCTTCCACAAAGTTGAATAAAATCCCACAATATCTGCTTCGAACTAGGATATATGGCAGTGGATTCAATTCAATTCACAATTCAAAGCAGATATTGTGGGTTATTCTGCCTTGAGATTCTGGGTTATATGGCTGTGTGAAAGGGCTCATAGTTATGAAAACCACTAGATGTCTGGTTCCAAAAAAAGGACTGATTCAAAATGTGTAAAACTGTGCAATGCATCTACTGCTGAGAGGAATGGCATAAAATAGAGATGGAGATTCGATCCACAAAAGCAAATGGTGGATCACGACAGCATTTTGTGAGGCCGTTCATTTAAAAATAGCTCATGCTGCAGGAATGGCTGAGCTTTACATTTCCCTGCTTCACTGCCTTGGGTTTCTTTTATCTTAACTCCCCATTAATGAAGTTTTTTGTGGTTGTATGCACCTGCATGTTGACTTTATATATAAAGCTGTGAGGATACACACATTTATGTTTTATTTCCTGTTAATGTTTAATGGCAAAGAAAACACCAGGAGGTTGACTTTGGACATTTACCTGATACTGTAACATTTCAAGCCGTTTATCTGTGAATTCAAACAGAGCTAGTGTTGTCTTCATCATATGAAGTGAATTCACCATGAAGGTTGCCATGTCAGCAGATCCTAAGTTACTAGCAGAGACAGTGCACATCTGTAGCAGCGGATCCAGCACACAGGAGAGGACCTGAAGGGAAGAGGGGAGGCAGAGATAAAAGAGCACACATAAAAGAATTATTGTACCCAATGACAAGTCTCGGCTATTTCTCATTCTACCAATTTCCTAAAGAAGAGGAGATAAGATTGAGAAAATCGTATTAAGTCTCTTAGCAGAGAATAAGGCCCCTTCTCCTTTACCATATAATCCAGATTATCAAAGCAGATAATCCACATTTCTGCTTTGAACTGGATTGTATGAGTCTACACTGCCATATAATCCAGTTTAAAGCAGATAATCTGGATTTTATATGGCAGTGTAGAAGGATATAATACTGTCAATTATTTAAGGAATTTACTCTGCATTAGGTCAGTGATGCTTGGTTAGAAAAGGGATGCTGCAAAAGGCTATGTTGCATCAGAAAAGAAGGCCCCTTCCACGCTGCCCTATATCCCAGGATCTGATCCCAGATTATCTTATCCCAAATTATCTGGCAGTAGAGACTTATGTTATCCAGTTTAAAGTAGATAATCTGGCATCGGATCCTGGGATCTAGGGCAGTGTGGAAGGAGGCCAAAGACACTTAATGGTGCTTGGAAGTCATGTCCAAAGGTACTCAGAGAAAAGGACAGGTTTGATCAACTGGGGCCTCTTCCACACAGCTGTATAAAATCCACATTGAAGTGGATTATATGGCAGTGTGGAGTCAGATAATAATAATAATAATAATAATAATAATAATAATAATAATACTTTATTTATACCCCACTACCATCTCCCCAAGGGACTCGGTGCGGCTTACATGAGGCCGAGCCCACAAGACATCAGCAAAAAACAACAACAGCAGTAATAAAAGTAATAAAATAAAACTCATAACAAAAAATAGGCAGTAAACATCGACAATAACACAATAACATTTAAAAACCAATGGCTGGGCCAAATGTAATAGTTAAAATTTTAAAAATAATGCTGGACAAGACCAGGTGAAATATAACTAGGATAGAATTTCGGAAAAGAATGGGGCGTACAGACAGTTCTAGATCACTAATAAAGTGAAATTAGGGACATATTGCTGGGAGTTTCCTTATTCTGAGAAGGCACACTGAAATCTAGTTCAAAACAGATATTGTGGATTATCTGCCATGATATTTTGGGTTATATGGCTGTTTGGAAGGGCCCTGGGATGCATATTAAATACAATATACACCTCCCAAGAAATTTTATTTATTTGTTGTGTCGGGGCAACCAGTCAATTATATAACATTTCTAACAGAACAAAGCAAACAAACAGACAAAATACAAAATTTGTGAGTTTGGTAGTTGATTAAATGTCCAAGAAATATGGATATCCAAGACGTGGACATGTTTACATTCTGTTGGCTGCAAAGCCTTACTTTCAGGGCTGTGCTTTTAAACACAGAATCACAGACTTTAATTATCACAGTTATTGTTATGTGTCTTTGAGTTATTTTTTTACTTATGGTGACCCTACAACGAACTTATCATAGTTTTCTTGGCAGAACTTGTTCAGAAGAGGTTTGCCATACCCTCCTCTGAGACCTGAGAAAGTGAAACTTGCCCAAAGTTACCCAATGAGTTTCCATGACAGAGAAGAGATTTGAATCCTGGTCACCCAATGTTCTAGTCTAACATCATGCTGACTTTCTAATTACAGAAACTGAAATGTATCAAATGAGGATGTGTTTTATCTTCATTTGATTGAAGCCTGAGGGCAAGGAACATTTTTGTTATTCTTTTACTTGTAAAGTGCTATGCACAGTAATGGCGCCATATAAGTAAATAAAAGCTTAGAAATAGTTCATAAAGTTCAGGAGACAAATTAAGCAGCAGTAATGCTTGGCCATTCTTTGAAATTGACTGAAAATACTGTTGGTTGGACTATATTTTGAGAAAAACATGGACAAATTCCTATGCAAACTTATCAGTATTTCAATGGGAATGGTGGGTCTGCTTTTGGCTGATCAGATAGTCAAGTTAATTCAGATTGTTATTGTTGTTGTTGTTGTTGTGTGACTTGGAAGTTATTTCAGACTTAGGGGTGGTCTTCTCTGCAGACGACTTCAACCAGAGAAGTCAGCCATAGCAGAGCACCTGATGAACCAACCTGGACACAGCATATTATTTGAGAACACAGAAATGCTCGACCACTCTGACAATCACCATGTTAGGCTACACAGAGAAGCCATTGAAATCCATAAGCATGTGGACAATTTCAACAGAAAGGAGGAAACCATGAAAATGAAAAAAAAAAATCTGCCTACCAGTATTAAAAAAACTCTAAAATTACAACAGCAAAACAACAGAGGGAAAACAATCAGGGACATCTAATCACCTCTCAACAACAGATTGCCCCAGGCACCAACAAGCTACACCAAACAACTGCCAGGCCATCAAATGCTAATCAAGGTGGCCTGTTGAAACATTCACACCTAGCTCCAGCTGATAAAGAGTTCTTTGTCCCACCCTGGTCATTCCACAGATATAGAAACCCATTTTCTTGGTTCCAACAGACCTCACTACCTCTGAGAATATTTGCCATAGATGCAGGCGAAACGTCAGGAGAGAATGCCTCTAGAACATGGCCATATAGCCCGAAAAAACCTACAACAACCCAGTGATTCTGGCCATGAAAGCCTTCGACAATAAACTAGTTTTTTCTGAAAAACAGGGGAATAGAATATAGAATCCTAGAGATGGAAGAGACCTTATGGGCCATCCAACCCCCTGCCAAGAAGCAGGAAAATCGCATTCAAAGCACCCCTGACAGATGGCCATCCAAGCCTCCGTTTAATAGCCTCCAAAGAAGAAGCCTCCACCACACTCCGGGAGAGTTCCACTGCTGAACAGCTTTCACGGTTAGGAGGTTCTTCCTCATGTTCAGGTGGAATCTTCTTTCTTGTAGTTTGAAGCCATTGTTCCATTGCATCCTAGTTTCCAGGGCAGCAGAAAACAAGCTTTCTCCCTCCTCCCTATGACTTCCCCTCACATATTTATACATGGCCCTCATCATGTCTCTTCTCAACTTTCTCTTCTGCAGGCTAAACATGCCCAGCTATTTAAGCCACTCCTCATAGGGCTTGTTCTCAGGGTAGTACGAGAAAGAGTAAACAATGCTCTCTGGCATGAATAGACCTGATCCTTCGGCCAGAGAGTTGTAGCTTGGTAATGATAGATTCACGAAAGTGTAGCCATGAATGTACCTGTACAAAGTCAGCTTGACGAGTATCCAAAGGAATAACGCAGGAGTCATGAGATGCTAGAACCTCACGCAGCAGGGCAAGTGTTTGGTTCAGCGCAGAGCTTGGGCCAAGGTCTGCAGGTGGCAATTCGATCTGCAAAAAAAACAATAATGAATACTGTAATAAAACAAGCTCAGAAGCTCTGGACATATTGAGGGTGTGAATCTAATAATATATAGAATGAACATGTTTCTCAAAACTTCACTTATGTGTTGTATATAGCAGCAGGCACAGGCAAAATTTGGCCCTCCAGGTGTTTTGGATTTCAGTTCCCACAATTCCTAACAGCCTTCCGGCAGTGGTAACATGTGAGAGAAAGCGACACAAGTAAGACAGTCAGCATTATGCTGGTCTATGATTGTAATAAATTACTCACTTGATTGATCAGCAAACTTGGATCCGCTGGTTCAAGATTGTTGATGGGCTAAGGAATCTGTCTTTAGAGTCTGTATTGCATAGTATTTAGGCTATAATCCACAGATCTGGACTGCCATCTTGTAATACAGAGGATCAATATTTGAACTTTCTCTGTTCAAATATTGTGATTTCATATTGTTCTGATGTATTTATTTATACTGTTTCTTGTATTTTATCTTATTTTCTTATATGTTATTGTTGTATTTTTATGTTGTATACTTGCATTGTTGTATTGCTGGCCTTGGCCTCATGTAAGCCGCCCCGAGTCCCCTTGGGGAGATGGTGGCGGGGTATAAATAAAGTTTTATTATTATATTACTATATCAGTTGACACACAAATATAAAGACTTTTCTATGGCAGCAGAAGAGAAAACCACTCATTTGTAAAACATACCTTATCCATCAGTTTACTTGCATGAAGGCCCAAACTATTGAAGAATATCTTTTTACTCAACAGATGCATCTCTTCTATGGTTGTTAAGAGCACAGCAGCACTGTTCCCCACAATATTACTGAAAAAAATGAAGACAAGGGACAGAAAATACCTGAGATATTTATTTTCTTGTATTCAGCACTTTAAAACAGCTGATTTAAATCCTTTCTATTGTGCACCATATTTTTTCCTGTTATCGAATATACAGTTTTGAAGTTAGGTCCTAAAAATGGAGAGGGGAAATGCGTTTTCTCCAGATGTTGTTGGACTGCAAATCCACCACATCTACTGGTGACAGATAGTGGGAGCTGCGGTCTAAGAACATAAGAGGGGCCACACATTCTCCACTCATGTTTTGATCCCTATCAGCATCATATTCATAAATTGGGTAAGGGCCCAAGTGAGGACCTAGAATTTTTTTCAAAATAAGATGCTAATCTGGAAATACCTTATGAACTTTGTGCTATAATGCCTAGATGTATTTAAATTCAACTATCAACAACAGGAAGAAAAGTTTTAAAAAAAAGTATGGGTGTTTGTTCTTAATAAAAATAGCACTTTAGGAGATGATCATTATTTTTTCTCTTCAAACTAACAGTCTTTGCACTGAAATCCCAAGGGGAAAAGGGTATTTTATTTTCAGTTTTGCATTTTGCTTACCTGATGGTATGGTGATAGAATTTAAGAAGATTAGAAATTTTGTATAGAAGAACTGCTCCTGGTTCAGCCACTATCACCTGTTCAATTCTAACCTGAGAAAATACAATGAGACACAAAGAAACACATGTTTAATTTGTAGGGTATTTTTTAAAAGTTCAATATAATTCAGCATCTATCTACAAATCAATTACAAGAAAATATGGCTATTTTAAATTCTAGGACTCTTCCACTATGACCAGTAACCTGTGGAGCAAAATGTTCTAAATCTATGATGATGGTGGTGGTGATGATGATGACGTATCTAGTTCTCCTTCTCCCCCTAAAAAATGGGACTCAAAGCAACTCACAATTTAAAAAAAACAAACAAGCAATTAAAACATAAAATAAGTGAGCAATGAAATTGAATTAAACCATTAATCGTATTTTAAAAAATCACACCCTTGCTAAAAGAATTTTAAAATATATGTAACACAGTTCAGTTCAAAACAACACTGCACCTCTATGGATCTGAGATTTGGGGCTTTCAAGTTCCTGCAGACTTAGGTGGCAACCAGAACAGAATTTTAAGAACTATCTTGGGAGCGTCACATTACACCAGCTATGGAGTTTGCAGCTGGAAACGAGCTCACAGCCTATCTCATGAAGATCAGTCTATTTATCTCTATCTTTAATTTTTGATGAAGTCTAGAAGAAATACCAGAAACCATCTAAGAAAAAAAATATATTTTCTGGAACAACTGGCTCTTAGCTCCTCATAAAAATATATATTAGTGTCAAAATATCACATGTCTTCCTTATTCATCTGGCTTTCGGAAATTTATTTTTCCCAGAAAGGCAAGTTTCCATCAAAGAAAAAAAAATCAAGCTACATGTTCATGCAAGAAAAACATTGCATATTCCACCTCAATTTAAATTTCCTAATAGTATAATTTATTTACACACCTTCCAGGCTCAGAAGATTATTTTAAATTGAAAAGTTTTGTTTCGGGGAGTTTAACTAGGTTCCAGAGAATGTCCTCCACAATTAGCTTGCCATTTACATTATGGTTCTTGTGGCCTGGACAACACTGACAACCTCCCTCACTATTTGTTTATTTGTTCTTTGTTACAGGGAAATTAGAGAAAAATACTTCGTGAGTATTTAGAAATAATTGGTCTGGCTGCCAAAACACATACATTTTGCTTTTTAATAAAGATTCTAGTATCACTAGAAGAGCTGCAACTTCCTTAATGGCACTAGTCTCACTGCTCACTGGCTTTATTTTGTATATTTTAATTCTTTTTGGTATGTTTAGTATATTAAAAGTATATTGGAATTTCCACATTATAATTTAATTTTGTTATTTGCTATTTGCTTAATCCCTTTGTTTTTACATTGTGATGACCTATGGCGATAAGGAATTAAAACCTGAACTGAACTGAACTATTCCCTGACCTGCCTTTCAACTGACATTAAATTATGCTTAAGAGTTCAACATCATGACAGCATCAGAAGGCATCATGGCCATTTACCATTATTAATAATATTATCATATTGTTGATAATGGTAACAATAATCATGATAATTCACAAGTTCTCTACATGTAATAGTTTATGCTCTACCTTGAGAGGTCGGCAAACTCCTTCTGTGATATGTCCAACCACTTCTTGCATGTTTTCTTCTACTCCTGCAAGTAAACAGACAATGGATATGTTCAAAGCACCTGAGCATACATAGTAACGCTGGTCACAAAAGCAAACACAATAGAAGCAACTCAACCACTTCATGGATTGCAGGAGAACTATGATTTATTTATTTATTCAAGTAAACATACATTGTTTGTTGCATACAGTGCAATACTTTCTATCTATTAATGTTCCATAATCTTTTATCTGATAATATATTTCCTTTAAGGGGTCACAGTCTACTATCTAAATAATACATATAAAAATATCATAGACTCTTACTTTACATCCGCTTCCTCCTTGTCTACAGTCTTATAGGATCAACGCCCTCATATTTAACATGCTTAAGCTTTCACATTTGGGTTCGACAAGATCAATATCACTATCAGCACTACTCCAATATCCGGAGTACCAACACAGAAAAAAATTGAAAACCAACTGGTAATTGCTTCTCATCACATTACGTAACAAAATCACATCCACATTTCTTATAACTGAGTAATACCTTCAGTAGTGATGTACTTTAACAGGGCTTCCAGGTGCTCTTTTTCAGAAGCTGTAGCTTGATGCAGCCATGCCAACATATCTCCTACATATCTGAAACCAAGAACCATGACATGTTAATTTTATTGTTTTATGCATTTAAAATTAATTTAAGCTACTAGTATGGCAGTGAAGAAGATGAGTAGAATAAAACAACAGAATTCAATAAAAATAACCATTATAAATAAGATCAGCAGCAAAATACAAGAAAGAAAGAAAGAAAGAAAGAAAGAAAGAAAGAAAGAAAGAAAGAAAGGCCAGTACATGGATTATCTTAGCAACAAAAAAGTACTTTTACAACTGTTGTACCTTAAAGGATCATGGGAATGCATTTCGATGGGTCGGGGGGTGCCCCCGGGACCACCTCTGGTGAGAGCATCTATGAAACCACGGACCACAGCACTTCTTCTGGCAGTTGCAAACTCATCAAGAGTGTATCTACAATCGAAAGAAATATCATTTTATGGGTATGGAAACCTGCTGGACAAAAAACATCCTGGGCAAAAGACCCTCTTAATTTAAAGTTCTTAATTTAAAATATATGTTATTGTCTACAAATTATGTTTTGGTTTTTGCAAGCATGTTCGGCATTGAATTTCGCCACGATTATGTTGGAAACCACTTTGAGTCCCCTCAGGATGAGAAAAGCAGTATATAAATTAAGTAAGTAAGTAAGTAAATAATTAATTAAAATGGCACAAAATTTTCAAATTGAGCAAGTATTAAATTACTCAAGGGCTATACTGGACTGAGTTTTTGCTATTTTTTGCATCAGCAACACATTTTCCCACTTGGCAGAAGAGCATGATTAGTCCCTGTAATATTGCTCCCAGAGTAGATGTGGAAGCAAGTTGGTATAGGGAAAAAATGCATTAGTCTATTTTAATATCAAGTAGATAAGTCTGGTGTGTACAGTTGCTCCAGTCATTTTTATGTTCCTAAAAGAATCAAGTCTCCTGTAAGAGTTGGTTTCTTTCTTGAACTGTAAAACACTTGAGTGCTTGTTGCTTCTGAATCCTAATTTAAAAAAAAACACATTTGCCTCTGGCAAAATAGTTGGTAACTGCTTTTGAGATGGCCTTGTTCCTATATTACCATCCATATTATGTATGCTATTGCAATGAGTAGTTATTTAACTTTTGGACTAGTCTGGAAACAATATAACAGAGGCCTATCACTCACATTTTTTTTTTCTAGTGTGAAGGATTGAAAAAGAAACAGAGAACTGAATCTGAGAATGATTCAAAATTGCTTCCACATATATTGCTCTCAAAGGATAGTGTGTCATGAAACCACAAATAAAAGTACAATTTTTCAGTGTATTTCATGTGATTTATGTGAAATATTGTGTATTATGTTTTTTACGGTTTTAATTGTATACTGCGTACTGTATATTCTGTTGTAAACCGCGTTGAGTTGCCAGTTAGGCTGAGAAACGGCGGTATACAAGGACAGTAAATAAAATAAATAAATAAATAAATAAATAAATAAATTTCAGTATGGCAGGTTCAATATATACAAGGGTACTTCATTACTGCCACCTTGTGGCCAATATCAAGCACTCCTTGGAGGTTTCTCATACTGAATAGGTCTTAAGTCCAATTGTTCGAGTGGGGCCTCTCATTTCTGACAACCATAAAAGCAATAAACCCATAGGGGTGTTGTGTGGCTTCCAGGCTGTATGGCCATGGTCGAATAGCATTTTCTCCTGACATTTCACCTGCACCTGTGGTTGGCATCTTCAGAGGATCGACAATACAATAAACCCATATTTCCCTACTGGTCATGACAGACAAGAGCAGTTAGGGGGACCCACATATGGCTCACAAGCTGATGTTGCCTATCAAATTATTAGAATAAAGATCTTTGATAAATACCTTTAATATTTTACTCTTTTGTTTCTTCCCCCTTTGCCAAACTTGACGTAATTTTTAAGGAACTTTCTGACATGTTGTGGATGGGATGGGGCAAAGTCATGGAGCGCAGAAAGGGCTTTCAAGGATAGAAAATGGGTATGAACACCAGTAATACAGTTCTTTGGACTGGCCATGAGGTGCTGTGAAGTCTGCTTTCAAGAGCCAGGGCTTCCCACATCTAATGCTCTCAATAGAGGCCTAGCAACTTGCAGACCGACTTATTAAACTAAACTAAAATAAAATAAAGATAAAATGGGTAGAACCTGATGTTATAAGAGATAGCATCCTGTGTCTCTTTTCCTTCTACCTGGGAACAGCTGCATGATGCCATGAGTGTAAACTGCAAGCAAGTATGCAAAGCCTACTAATATTATAGGTTGTCAAGAAGCAATGGAAATGTGGAGTGACATAAGTCATAGGTCTCTTGAAACACTTCATCTCATAATGAACCTATAACTTTTTAGTTTAGGTACTAGTCAGGGCAGATTCTATCATATTAATTCCAGAACTATATTACATGCTGTCATGAAAACATGGAACATACTTATACAGAACAGGCCTGTCTTGTAAAGCTTCCATTGCTTGTGCTAGAACTGGAGAAATATCACAGGATTCTTGGGTTAAAGCCCTGCATTCACCTACAAAATAACAAGAGGAAACATTCTCATATCATGTCAATATTTGGATTCAGGCCAAACATAACGCTCCATCAGCATTAAACGTTTAAAACCTCCTGTCTCTATCTTAGTGTTAAAATTTAAGGGAAAACATTGCAATTTTACTATTTTAGTTTTCATAAAGTGTCATCCAAGCAGGTGTCCACTATATACTGAAAGACACACGCCTGCCTTTTATCACTTGGATGTTTGGTAAGGGAAATGCATGCGTAACAGCACAGTTGCAGAAAACACAAGGAGTCACTAGTATGACTCTCCATGCCACTACTGATATTTCTGCACAGAGGTAAGTCTGAGGCCCCTTCTACACTGCTATATAAAATCCAGATTATCTGCTTTGGATTGGATTATATTGCAGCATAGACTCATATAATCCAGTTCAAACCAGATAATGTGGATTATCTGCTTTGAAAATCTGGATTACATGGCAGTGTAGATCCATCCTGAATCTTTTGTTAGTGCTTCAGAAGTTACTTTTATACAACTCTGTTTGAATCAGTGTTGGGGAAAAAGAGCTCAAAGAAGTTGTCCTCAAAGACAGAACTTTGTTTAATTAAATGGGAATGGACCAATACAATGCATAGTTTAGAATTAATTATACAGTGTATATTGTTACAAAACAATGTTCTGGTGTTTTGGAAGATTGAATTTAAAAACAGTAAAGCATTAAATTCCATTAATAATTATTTCTTCTTCTCATTATTGAAGTGCGTATTTTGGAAATAGATAATAATAATAATGATAATAATAATCTTTATTTATATCCCGCCTCCTAGAATCATAGAGTTGGAAGAGACCTTGTGGGCCATGCAGTCGAACCCCCTGCCAAGAAGCAGGAAAATTGTTCCAAACAGGACTCGGGCAGCTTACAGAAAATAAGTCATAGTACAAAACCAGTACAAAAATAAAAACATAATATATAAACAGCAATAACTGACTCTTTCAAATCAGCTAAGCTTAGGGCAGAAAATTACCATTATTATATAAGTTACACTGACTCTCTGTAGGATTCTACAATGACAACACAGCTGATTTTGCCCCTGGCATCAAGCAAAGCATTTCTATATATCATAATGCCGGAATCCCCAATCACCTGTCTTCCAATTGTTTTGGAGTCCAACTTCCAGAAGCTCTGCTCAGTATGACAATAGGAGAGGATTCCTTGAGTTGAAGTCCAAAAGACTTGGAGGTTGAAAAGTTAAAATTCACAGCTACAATGGCTTCAGAGATATATTTAACCAAGATGTTCAACCCAAGAGTATTGACTAGAATTACACATTTAAGTAAATGCGACCATACAGTTTTTTTGAGAAACAAAGAGTAATTTCAAAAAAGACTAAAAGATACCTTGTGCCCATCGGTAGAGTTGCTCATATGAAGTCTCTTGAAGCAAAGCCATCTGTTCCATAATCTCCAGGCTGCAAATTTGTAACATTAAAGACTTAATATGTCTTTTGTGTAAACAAAAACATCTTAAATACTTCATTCATCTACACGACTTTTATCGATATACATTTCTACATATTACTAGCTGTACCCGCCACGCGTTGCTGTGGCCAACCTTCCCCCTATCTCCCCTTCTTTCCCTCCTTCCTTCACTCCCTGTTTCCTTCCTCCTCCTTCCCTCTTTTTCCTTCTCTCCTTCTCCTTCTCTTTACTTTCCTTCCTTCCCCTTTTTTCTTTCTCTTCTGCTGTCTCTCTTTTCTTTCCTTCTCTCTTTCTTCTTTCTTTCCCTCCCTTCTTTCTCTACATCTTTCCCCTTCCTTCGTCCCTCTTTCCTTCCTTCCTTCTTTTTCTCCTTCTCTTTTCCTTTTCTTCTTCTCTTTCCTCTTTCCTCCTCCCTCTTCTCTCTCTTCCCCCTTCCTTCCTCTTCTTTCCTTCCTTCTTTCACTTTTTCCTTTCCTTCCTTCTTCCTTCTCTCTTTCCTCTTCCTCCCCTTTTTTTCTTTCCCTTCCTCTCTCTCCTTTCTTCCTTTCCCTCTTCCTTCCTCCTTCTTCTTTCCCTCCCTCTTTCTCCTCCCTTCTTCCTTCACAGATGAGAACGGGGCGGGGACTGTGGAGGTAACGTAGGGTAAGAGGGAGGAGTGGAGGGGATGATTTAGAGGTGCGTGGCTTGTAGTTACTTGGAGGGGTAAGAGGGAGAGGGAGGGGGATGGGAGAGGAAGGGAGAGTGGCTTGGAGGTACGGAGGGGAAGAGGAGGGGGATTCTCAGCAGAAACTGAACTGAACATAATCTCTTAGAGGGCGGAGGGGAGGGGGATGTTTTAGAGGCTGGGGCTTGGGGGAACGTAGGTAAGCGGGAGTAGTGAGGGGGGATGGTGTTAGAAGGGGTAGGCTTGGGGTACGTGAGGGTTACGACGGAGGAGGGTTAGGGGGATGGGTTTTTTTAGAAGGGGCGTGGCTTGGAGTACGTGAGGTAATAGTGAGGCGGGAGGGGGATGGTTTTATAAAGGGGCGTCTTGGCGGTCATGAGGTTAAGAGGGATGAAGTGTAGGGGGGATGGTTTTAGAAAGTGGCGTGGCTTGGAGTTACGTGGGGGGTAAGAGGAGGAGGGGGGGGGGATGTTTAGAAGGGCGTGGCTTGAGTACGTGAGGTGTAAGAAGCAGTCCCGCGCGGGACGGACGGGAAGGGGGCGGGGCTTGAGGTACAAACCCCCCGTAGGGTAAGATGGAGAGGGTAGGGGGGGTTGTTAGTAGGGGGCGGGGGCTTGGAGTAACGTGCGGGGTAAGGGGGAAGAGGGTATGGTTGGTTTGACAGATTAGAAGGGGGCGTGGCTTGGAGGAGGGGGGGGGGGGGGGGGGGGATGGATTTAGAAGGGGGCGTGGCTTGGAGGTAACGTGAGGGGTAAGAGGGAGGAGGGGAGGGGGGATGGGTTTAGAAGGGGGCGTGGCTTGGAGGTAACGTGAGGGGTAAGAGGGAGGAGGGGAGGGGGGATGGGTTTAGAAGGGGGCAGGGCTTGGAGGTAACGTGAGGGGTAAGAGGGAGGAGGGGAGGGGGGATGGGTTTAGAAGGGGGCGGGGCTTGGAGGTAACGTGAGGGGTAAGAGGGAGGGAGGGGATGGGTTTAGAAGGGGGCGTGGCTTGGAGGTAAGGTGAGAAGGGTAAGAGGGAGGAGGGGAGGGGGATGGGTTTAGAAGGGGGCGTGGCTTGGAGGTAAGGTGAGAAGGGTAAGAGGGAGGAGGGGAGGGGGATGGGTTTAGAAGGGGGCGGGCTTGGAGGTAACGTGAGGGGTAAGAGGGAGGAGGGGAGGGGGGATGGGTTTAGAAGGGGGCGGGGCTTGGAGGTAACGTGAGGGGTAAGAGGGAGGAGGGGGGGGATGGGTTTAGAAGGGGCGTGGCTTGGGGGTAAGGTGAGGAGGGGAGGGGGGATGGGTTTAGAAGGGGGCGTGGCTTGGAGGTAACGTGAGGAGGGAGGAGGGGAGGGGGGATGGGTTTAGAAGGGGGCGCGGCTTGGAGGTAACGTGAGGAGGGTAGAGGGAGGGGGGATGGGTTTAGAAGGGGGCGTGGCTTGGAGGTAACGTGAGGAGGGAGGGGGGGAGGGGGGATGGGTTAGAAGGGGCGTGGCTTGGGGGGAACGTGAGGAGGGGAGGGGGGATGGGTTTAGAAGGGGCGTGGCTTGGGGGTAAGGTGAGGAGGGGAGGGGGGATGGGTTTAGAAGGGGGCGTGGCTTGGAGGTAACGTGAGGAGGGGGGAGGGGAGGGGGGATGGGTTTAGAAGGGGGCGTGGCTTGGAGGTAACGTGGGGAGGGGGATGGGTTTAGAAGGGGCGTGGCTTGGGGGTAAGGTGGGAGGAGGGGAGGGGGGATGGGTTTAGAAGGGGCGTGGCTTGGGGGTAAGGTGAGGGGGGGAGGGGGGATGGGTTTAGAAGGGGGCGTGGCTTGGAGGTAAGGTGAGGAGGGAGGAGGGGGATGGGTTTAGAAGGGGGCAGGGCTTGGAGGTAACGTGAGGGGTAAGAGGGAGGAGGGGAGGGGGGATGGGTTTAGAAGGGGGCGTGGCTTGGAGGTAAGGTGAGAAGGGTAAGAGGGAGGAGGGGAGGGGGATGGGTTTAGAAGGGGGCGTGGCTTGGAGGTAAGGTGAGAAGGGTAAGAGGGAGGAGGGGAGGGGGGTGGGTTTAGAAGGGGGCGTGGCTTGGAGGTAAGGTGAGAAGGGTAAGAGGGAGGAGGGGATGGGTTTAGAAGGGGGCGTGGCTTGGAGGTAAGGTGAGAAGGGTAAGAGGGAGGAGGGGAGGGGGGTGGGGTTTGAAGGGGGCGTGGCTTGGGGGTAAGGTGGGAGGAGGGGAGGGGGGATGGGTTTAGAAGGGGCGTGGCTTGGGGGTAAGGTGAGGAGGGAGGAGGGGAGGGGGGATGGGGTTAGAAGGGGGCGTGGCTTGGAGGTAACGTGAGGAGGGGGGGGAGGGGGGAGGGTTTAGAAGGGGCGTGGCTTGGAGGTAAGTGAGGAGGGAGGAGGGGGGATGGGTTTAGAAGGGGCGTGGCTTGGGGGTAAGGGGAGGAGGGGAGGGGGGATGGGTTTAGAAGGGGGCGGGGCTTGGGGAAGAGGGAGGGAAGGGGAGGAGGGGAGGGGGGATGGGTTTAGAAGGGGCGTGGCTTGGGGGTAAGGTGGGAGGAGGGGAGGGGGGATGGGTTTAGAAGGGGCGTGGCTTGGGGGTAAGGTGAGGAGGGGAGGGGGGATGGGTTTAGAAGGGGGCGTGCTTGGAGGTAACGTGAGGGGGGGAGGGAGGAGGGAGGGGGATGGGTTTAGAAGATTGGAGGAACAGTGAGGGAGGGGAGGGGGGGATGGGTTTTAGAAGGTTGCAGGGCTGGAGTACTTAGGGGTAAGAGAGAGGAGAGATGGGGGATGGTTTTTTTAGAAGGGCGTGGCTTGAGTAACGTGGTATAGAGGGAGGAGTGAGGGGGTCTGTTTAGAAGGGGGCGTGGCTTGGAGGTAACGTGAGGAGGGAGGAGGGGATGGGTTTAGAAGGGGGCGGGGCTTGGAGGTAATGTGAGGGGTAAGAGGGAGGAGGGGAGGGAGGATGGGTTTAGAAGCGGGCAGGGCTTGGAGGTAACGTGAGGGGTAAGAGGGAGGAGGGGAGGGGGGTGGGTTTAGAAGGGGGCGTGGCTTGGAGGTAATGAGGGGTAAGGAGGAGGATGGGGATGGGTTTAGAAGGGGCGGGGCTTGGAGGTAAACTGAGGGGTACGAGTAGGAGGGGAGTTGGAATTTTGTTTTAGAAGGGGCCCCTTTGACGGAAGGATGCCCCGGGCGCGCGCTGTGTCCACTCGAGCCTCTCGGCGCTCGCCTCCCCGCGCCTGTCTCCTGGCAGAGGGACCGGAAGTGGCTCGGGGAGGGAAGGGGAGGGGGGCTCGCTCCCTCCTCCTCAGGTGAAGGCGCTGTGGATGGAGCCGCCGAAGACGCCGCCGCCGCCGCCGCCGCTGCTTCGGAGCCAGGGGGGGGGGGGGGGGGGGGGGGGGGGGGGGGGGGGGGGGGGAGGGGCGGGGGGGGGGGGGGGGGGGGGGGGGGGGGGGGGGGGGGGGGGGGGGGGGGGGGTTGGGTTTAGAAGGGGGCGTGGCTTGGGGGTAAGAGGGAGGAGGGGAGGGGGGATGGGTTTAGAAGGGGGCGGGGCTTGGAGGTAACGTGAGGGGTAAGAGGGAGGAGGGGGGGGATGGGTTTAGAAGGGGGCAGGGCTTGGAGGGAACGTGAGGGGTAAGAGGGAGGAGGGGA